>JAPSGF010000082.1:2489190-2604913 GCA_035772895.1 Perdix hodgsoniae
TCAGAGAGCACAAAGAACGGTGAGGGAACCAGGGGCGTTCAGCCTGAAGCAGACAGACACGGACAGTGCAAGGGGGAATGGTTTTAAAACCATCAGAACTCCAAGATGTCACACGGGGAGGTTTTTCACACCACGACGTGATTCCCGGCTGCCTCCGCTCGCCTGCAGCGCCCCTCACCTGGCCTGCTTCTTCAGCTCCCGCAGCATGTCCTCAAGGGCGGCCACGTACTGAGGAGAGAAAGGCTTTCAGTCGCCAGCATTACGGACAGACATTAATTCGGGCAGAGGCCGCTCGGGTTCTGACGCTCTGACATCGGCTACCTCTGCTTATTTCGAGGAGCAGAACCGCGCTGCTGAAGGCCGAGAGCTTTCCCGGCCCCTCCCGCCCCGACGAGGCCGGGCCGCGCCTCACCTTCTCCAGCCGCCACTCCTCGGGATCCCGCCGCTCCGCTGCCAGCGCCTCGCAGCGGCTCAGCAGCCGCATCAGATTCAGCTCCAGCCGCGTCGCCGCCATGGCGGACAACTGTCACCGGAAGTCGCCTTGCAGCGCTTCCGGGCGGAGCCGCCATCTTAGGGCGGGGCGCGGGCGCCATCTTAGGGCGGGGCGGGAGGCGGCGGGGGCGGTGTGGTGCTGTTGCCCCGCAGCGCTCGGTGCGCCGTTTTATTTTACGACGCCACACAGCGGTGCAGCGCCGGCGCTCTTCTGTCACAGCTGTGACACGAATCAGGGCGTAGGGCCCTCGAGCGGGGATTTCAGCCCTGTTCCACAGCGTGTGCACAGCTCTCTCCCTCAGAGCACTGATCAGCACGACAGGCTCAGGCACTGTGGGAGCCGTGAAAGGGCACCAAAATACCTCATGGTGACACTTGGACATTTGTGCTTCCTTTGTGGAGAGAGCTTTCTCGGGGCCAAAGAACGATTCCAGTCAGCCATTCCCTCTGCAGGCAGTGCTCAGCACACAGCCCTGACACAGCCAGAAGGACGTTGATAAATGAACACAGGCTTTTTTTTAAAAAGTGCAATGTATTAATGGACATTTTTGTACATTTGGTCTCAGTTAAGGCTATTACAACATTAACAGTTCTGTAAACCACACAAAGTTGTCATAAAAACATAAAAAATTAAGGCAACGTACACTGACCCAAACTCACTGTTGGTCCCGTTAAAAGTCCACTGTAAGGCGAATGGAAGAAGGCACGGCAGCAGAAACAGGACATTATTTTTTTTACCTGTAGACTCATGAATAAGTTCATAGCCTTCAAAACCTTAAAAAACTAAAGTCAACTTCAGAAAAATCCAGACAGCCTCAGTATTTCACTTCTCTGTACACATAAGGTGGGAATAAGGGTCTGAAAATCTCCGTTTTACTTTTGCTGTTGGTTCATATTCATCCAAAAGTTCCTGAGCGTGGGCCATTGCAGACCCTTGTGCAATGTATATAGAATGGACTTTATCAGTTCGTATTGCTGGCTGCTCCCTTCGCCTCACCACTATTTGAGACTCTTCATCAGCCAAAGTCTTGCCCTGAGATTCTGTACATTTGAAAATCCCAGGAGGAAGCTTGATGTTTGCTGTTGGCATCACTGGAGTTCGACGGGGCACCTTAATCTTGGACAGTGTTAAAGATGATCTGCGTCTTGAAGCCAGGGATGCAGACAAAGAACTTGAAGATGTTTGCAGAAGAGAAGGCACTGTGCAAATGTCTTTGGCAGGCATGTTGGAGCTCTGAGTGCAGCACTGTACTCCAGAAATCATAATTCCTTTAAAAAAAACAACACACTGAAAGCATGCATAAAAATGTAACTTGATAGAAGCAGGTGTGACCAGGTAGCATCTGGTCACCCAGCTCTATGCAGTGAAATATGTAGAATAAAAAAAGCACACACTACCTTAATACTGACCTTCGGTATCCATCCGTCCTGTTCTCTCTTCTAGCAAGCTCTCTGTGCTTGCTGAGGTCTCAGAGTCCACATTTTCCTCATCAGAGCCTCGCTGATCAAGCTCAGGTAACCGATATGTTATGTCTTCCCTACATCAGAACAGAAAGAGCACTTCTGATACAAGCAAACTTAAGCAGCACATATTTCAGAGGTAAACCTTCCTTCATATAGTCATTAAATATGAATTCTTATAGTATTTTCCTCCTGTCCTGGTTTTTATGTTTTTCTTTTCACCTTCATAAAGGCCTGCAGAACATAACTAACTAACTAGATAACTATGGACAAAAAGTATAGTGCTTTGCTGTCTGTATTACCCCCAGCCACAAAGGGCACAATCTACAGATACAGGGTTTTCAAAGCTGTGACTTACTTTTCTTCTTTTATTGACTGTATCCGATCAATGAGAATCTCCTTTTCTCGGTTATCAGCTTCAGAAACTTCCTCTTCTTCATGCAGGGAGCCCAGTTCTGAATTGCCACTGTCATTTCCTTTGACCTGTGGACTTTTACTCTGCAAGACAAATTTATGACTTAGTCCTAAACATCTACCCTGACTAGCTTACTAGCTACTAGCTGTAAGGTTGAAGACAAATGAACAGGACAGCTGAAGGGCTCATGGATGAAGAGCTGTTAGTCAGTCATACAAATGTTTCAAGAGATAATATATATTTTTTTCCTATTAATCTGATTTGTGGTTTTGTTACCTTTTGTGAAGCAGTTGCTTGATTTACCAGCCTCACCTTAGTTTTACTTATAAGGAACGTTAATACATACAAGTTGCACTCAGAATGTCTATGAAATACCAAAGCCAAAGCACAACAGGTGAAAAGCACTGCATGCAGTCAGGAGAGAAAGTTGCAACCCATACATGCAGCCTTAATTATTCAAGAGTTTTTAAAACCAACTTACAACAAGTTTAGTCATGCAATGGTACCGTTAAAAAACCAAACCAACAATATGCATGCTGAACACAGGCAGTGTACATACCAGCATCCCCTCATATGGGGAAGAAAACCCAAGTTTTACAGGCCATAGCTAGAGAGAGATAAAGATCAAATACACTATAATACGACTTCTGATCAGACAGAGGTGTTTTTTTGTTGTTTGCTCTTTTTGAAACAGTACAATTTAAAAAAAAGAAAAAGCACATTGGTGATAACAGAACACAGAATACTTTTGTCCACCATCCACCTCTGGAATGAAGGAACTCCCGTGCCATTCAACAGACTGCAATCTTAATTCTACTGATTGAATTACATGGAAATAGATTTAGATTACCGTAAGAGCAAAGCCCCACACCCCCACATCCTTCATTTATCATACCTTATAATCTATTACCTATTTTTCTGGGCAAACCCAAATCCCTTTTCCTCTCATCTGCTAATTGATCTTTGACTTACAGAATGAGATGGATGGGAAAAATTAGCAGGACATCCCCTCACTGAGTGAGAAGCCTTCTGTTGGATGCTGAGGTTCTGCAATTTATTTCAAAACTTACCGTATTCTGCCGAAGCAATGAGAGCCGCCGAAAAGCAATGCTCTCAGCTGCTTCCAGCTGATTTATTTCATCCATTTTTATCTTGTACTTCCTTATTTGCTCCTTTATCAGCATCTCTACACACCTGTACAAAAGGGAAAGAGTTTATTGAATAACCTCTATTGCTATATATGCTATAGAAGTATGAGTGTTGTAAAAAAAAAAAAACACAGGTGGCAGTACTTCCATGTTTTGAAAGACTCCTTTGCAGCAGACTGCTCAAACTTACATGGTTGTTTTTGAAACATCCTTCATGCTGGTTAAAGGGTCAGAGGTATCAGGACAACGCAAGAGGCATGGAGCAAAAACAATGGCCAAGGCATTGGGTGACATACGGTTGACATCTTCTATCAAAGCCACTCTGAAATCCAGTGTTCAGAAGAAGGAAAAAGAAATGTAATTGAACCTTGCTGGAATATTAATAATCTGATCAAACTTTGCCACAGTTCCCTAATACAGATACAAGGAGACCCACAGAGATATGAAATGGATTTCACACCTGCCAAATACGAGAAAAAGAAGCAGAAAACCACCCACGTTAAGCTGTTAGGTACCAGCGTGGAAGTCTGGCGGGTGATTCAGTGCCTCCCCTTCAAAAAAATCACTTCTCCCTACGTTCAGGGGATCACTCAGAAACTCCAAGTTCTCTGGATGAAAGGAGCTCCTTTATCAGCATCGCTGATCTCTGCTTCGAAGACTAGCATGCGTGCAAGCATTTATAATCCCTGGGCAGTCCCTACCTATTACACTATCATCCACAGTTTACTATTTACCTGTATTTACCACATTGTGCCATATCAATCCTAGCGTTCAGAAAAACCTTACCAAGTATTTCAGATCTATACCGTCTTCAAAGCTGTCCTTACCTGATCTGATACACCAGATGGTAGAAGCAAGCAAACGTCTGATTTTAAACAACTACCAACATCAATTCTTTCATTTCTAAACCAGCAAGTCAGTCCCTACACTGATTCTCAAGGGGTTCGAGTTATTAGGAAAGCTTCTAAGAAGGGCTCAAAAAAGTCAAATGGAGTTTGACTCCAAATGAAATAATAATTCTTACTTGACTAGATGGAAGATGAGCCGTTCCAAGGTATCATGGTTTGCTTGTGGAAGCTGTTCGAGTACACTGTAAATGGCACAAAGTTGCTCCTGTTTTTCTGGTAGTTCTGCACAAGGGGAGAAAGAAGAAGATTATAACTGCTGAGCAGCACTAGTGGAAAGGGGCCAAGCACCTTCTGATATCGTCTCAAACAGTCTACAGTCGATAAAGTTCGCAGAAGCCATGCTTCTATCTCACCAATTGTTGTAACTGAATGTTAAAGTACCCAGATGGCACTGCAATCTACCTACTTTTTCAGATGCTCTTATTAGCATCAAGATCTCCAATATTTACCATGCCTTACTGCTACTGAGGTGAATGAATTTAAAGGAGACTTGAGCTGTCTAGATACTAAATCTAATCCAGAACACAAAGGAGAAGAGAAATGCTACGTCGAGGAAAGCGTATCTGTGTGTTTGCAGTTCTTAGAAAGGGTGGTTGTATAGTGACAGTCTGCTACCAAAATAAAGGAACTCTGAAGCAAGAGGTCATACAAGCTAGGAAAGCTTCCTGTAAGACGTTTTACATAAAGTTTAAAATCACTGCTGTAAAATCAACTATAAGGAAACTGTTTAGCTAACGTAAGCATTTTAGAGATTGTTTTCCCAAAGAAATAGTGAGATAACAGGAAAAAAAAAAAAACAACATTGCTTCAATCATTTCTATAACCTACCTACAGCACGGAGAAAATCACTGTACTGTGCTGATGTCATCAGTGGGTCTGGTAATTCTCGTAACCACTGCTTAAGGATCCCCGTAATAGTGTGGATGGGGTAATTCTCCAGTTTCACTGAGTTTGGATCTGAAAAGAAACGTCTTAATCTATGCAGTTCATTCCTTTGATGCACACAATGCACAACTGGGTGCTAACAGAAGAAAAAAGAAAAAACCCACTGATAGGCACTTATACAGTACAGAGTAGCTTCTGTCAGCCAACAAAAGTAATACAGATGGCATGTTGAAAATATGCCTGCTAAAATGCTGTTTTTAAAGTACCTGTGGGAGATGTTTTCAGAACAGAAAAGAATTGAGGGGCAAACTACACTCATGCAAGGAAGTCAAAAGGGTGGACATTGCCAGACCTGCTTGCAACAGTTGTTTCAACTCCTTCATACGATTTGCTGATCCTGATTTTCTGTAAATGCCTTCAGTGTAGAGGCCATGCATCTCCACATGCTCTAGCAACTTCTCCATGACAACGGGGACTGAATTTCTCTCACTGGTCAGGGAACTCACACACACCCCAAAGTGACGCGGTTCTGCATCCTGTTCATTCTGGAATTGATACAGGTCAAGCACTATGAATCTCTATTCCCAAGGTAGAAAATTCTATTGTTTTCTGTTAAAACTAACCTACGAGTCCAGAAAACAAAAGCTGAACGTTTTGTTCTAGCTTTCTACAAACCTTTGAACATAATGCAGATTTTCTTAGTTACAGCAGTAAAGAAATCCTGTAAAAAGCACCAAAGGAGCTTTTTAATGGTTTATCTAACGCAGCAGACATACTGAAGGAGTTCCCAAATTAGCTCAAATATCACCTTTTAAGAAGAATGCTTTGTTTCTAACACTGCAGGGCCTGGCTTCAATTATATGCAAATGTGGAAAGGAATATAAATCAAGTAAAGTTTATTTCAGTGTTAGAACATCTGTCCTTCATTTGTTGAGCAAAGACGGCAGCATTTTGCATACATCACCCGTGGTATCTCAGTATGGCACCCCTGATCTACAGGTCTTACCTTTTTCCCACAGGATGTACAGCTGCTCTGGATTTTGGACATGCATTTCTTGTGACAAGTCAACTTGCAAACTAGAGAGAGTAACAATTGTTAAAATGTTTCAAATGATGTTATAAAACTAAGAATTTTACTGCTCACTACATCACGTCTGGACCAGCCAAAGCTGCAAGGAATTTGCTCATTCTCCATGAACCATTTAGGCTGGAAAAGACCTACAGGATCACCAAATCCAACCATCACCCTTGACCTACCAAGTCCCATCACTAAACCACATCCCATAGTGCCATGTCCACACACCTCTCAAACACCTCTGAAGATGAGTACTCCACCACTTCCTTGGGCATCACATTCCAATGCTTGACCACCCTCTCTGTACAGAAACTCTTCCCAATATCTGTCTAAACCTCAACTGGTGCAACATAATACTGTTGATTTTGTAAGCTAAGTGGCAAGAATGAGATATTTTCACTTACCACTGCAGAGACAGGCCTTTTCCATGGGCCAGATGTACGACGAGCAGTGTTCACATGATTGCCGAATGCTCACTTGGTAGTTTGTGAATACATGACCATTGTGTTCTTCAACCTGATGGAAGACAGAGAGAAAAAAATGGACTTTCCCCACCCTCCTTAAAAAAAAAATATTAAAGCAAAGCAAGAAACACGAAAACCCCACACACCTATTTTGGATTTTCCACTTTTCTTTTTGTAATTACAGCTGATGGTTTTGACTTTGAAACCAAATTTCACTCTAGCATAAGGCAGTTGTGTTTGCTTTATGATTTATTTCCTAACTGAACTGCTACCTTGGTTCATCAGCACAATACAAACACTAGCTTAGTTTGCTAATAGTGCTTTAACAGTTGATTTGTTTTTAAACAGTGCCACAGCTGAGAAAATCATTGAGTTCCAAAAGATGCTACAGACATTTCAGTACAAGAATCATGCTCTTGAAACAGTGTTCTCCCTGTGTTCTCAGTCTACAGCTGAGGACTCAGGAAAGGACTTACCGCACGATCTTGTTTTCGCTTCTTCTTCTGGGCTTTGGTTTGCTGCAGTGAAGTGCAAAACAGGCATTAGCCTTCAAAATCCACAAATTCCACTGTTTTTTCCTATTCAGTTTACCAGATACTAGGGACACTACACTGCAGCTTTAATGAGGCCTACCTGAGCTCACACTGACTGTGAACTTTCTATAAACCAGTTGAGCTCACTGCCTGATGACTGAGCAATTCAAACTCCAAAACCCTTAGAGAAAGCTTAAGTTTTCACCAAATACAACGTGCAACTATTTTAAGATTCTGAGAACATTAAGAGCAAGCTAAATAACTAATAGTTTCATACTGGTGTATCAGCACTCAAAAATTGTTATGGGAGTGATTTGTGTAGGGAAAACATTTCCTAAATAATCAAGGATGATGCCATTGGAAAGCTTTCAGAGGTAACAGCTTCCTTATCCCAGGCGGGTAACATAGTTTAGACAAGTCAGTAGCAGTGTAGGTTTATACCTTGGGCTGTTCAGATTCTTCTTTTTTTGTATATCCTCTGATGAATTCATCCAGAAGGGACTGGAAGAGATTCAAAACCAGCTTGACTTCTTTCTCTTCCCTTTTTTTGGCCAGATTTGTAACTAGAAGCTGGTAGTTTTCCACCAGATCTTTGTAGCCAACATGGATTTGCCCATTCTAAAAAGGAAGAAGTACTATTGAGAAGGCAGTCTGTTTGCATATAGTTGATACAGATTTCAGGTATTTAAGCGTTCACTCGCAGAGGTGAAAAAGCCCACTTGTGATTAAAGTAAAATACAACAGCTCACATCAGGAAAGAAGTTACTACAGTTCCATATTACACTCTAAAAGGGCACTTGGCTGAGACAAGTCTGAGTCAGAAGAATATTGGAAAAGGTGTTTGGCAATTCTTTGGTAATTAAATACAGCAGTGCGAAGGGGCTGAAGGCAGCAATATCCAAGCATTTCTCAAAGCTAGTTACAGATAATGAATGAGAAAAGGAAAATGAAGCAGTCTTGTTAAGATTGCATCAGAACCATAACATGATTATCAAGTTTAATATTCAGCCTAGGATTCTGTGCTAAGAATTGCTGATTTGCTTTGTTAAAGAGCTGTAGGTCAAACATTTAAACAGCGCACTTTATTTGTTTATTACCATCAGGTTGTTGTGTTTTTTTGTTTATTTTTTTAACTTTACTGAGATTTACTACTTACAGGAGCAGAGTACATGGTCTTGATATTTCCTCTAAACTTCTCAGTGGCTTCAAAAAACAAGCATTCAACACCAGATTTCTGGGAGCGCAAGTCATTGATCTAAAATGCAGATATGTCTGTATCAAGTTTCGTTAAAGGAACACCCAACCAGTGTTAAGTTTGTTACCAGGTTGAGTCACTTAGGACCTTTTCAATTACCTAAAGCAACACATTTCCTAATGCACTGTGATAACACAAAAATACGAGTTAGAACCCTGTACTTCCTTAAAAGTCTTTTTCCCCCCTCCCTTTTTTTTTTTCCTGGGGGAGGTGGGAACAACTTTTGCTGCACACTTGTTTGCACACGAAGGACTAACATGAATACCACCTGTGTTTAATGGAACATAATGCATGAAAAACTTGAAGAATAGGAAGGATCTTAATACAGACTCAATGCGTTCCAGTTACCAAATAAATTCTCCTTTTCTTTAAGTAATAATATAACCTTGCACCTAGAAGAGCTGTCTTTAAAACCCTACACAAACAATAAGCACAGACCTGAATTTTATCATAGTGGAGTGAATCTTACCTTGTTTAGCAGGAACTCATCAAGATGTTTCAGTTCATTGGCATTTGCAATCTCACGGACTATAGAAGCTCGCCAATTCTGAGACACACTTGAGATCTTGCTGATCTTAATAGTACGGTTCTTCTTTGTTTTACTGCTCTCCTTCACATGGCGCTCCCCTACCTGGAGACGACCTGGCTGCCCGGAAGAAGCTGGGAAATAAATGAATTTGTATTCTAAAACAGGGTGACTGAATTCTGCAATATTTGTGTCCAAGCAAAGCATTACAGATGTTACATCTTGGTATTAGCAAGATGGTGATCAAGTCATAGAAACTCACCTTCTGAAACTTTCTGTGCTCCTCCCGGTTCTGGAAACAGGAGGCACGAAGTGAGTGAGAGTCCATCGCCTTCATCAATCACGTCAGGATACTCCTTTGGAATTTTCTTGTCTGGCTTTTTCCCCAAAAGTCTACGCAAAGGGCTTTTGAAAGCAGACCTGAACATAAAGAAGATGCAAGTTTGTCACGGCCTGAATGGAAGCTAACTCTCTTACCAGAAAAGGCTCATAACACAACAGTTAATGTCCACAGTAGGAATAATTTATACTGTGGACATTTACTCTGTTCAACCTGCATAAAAACTGGGCAGCAGGAAAGACAGTGTGAAAGCACATTTGGGCATTATACTTACCAGAGCACTACTTTCAACATACATAGAGACAACAAATCTCATCTCCAAGACACCATTTCTGGCTCTGGAAGTCCCTGAGCTGCAGAATGCCAAAAGCTGTGGCCAGGGGAAAAGCAATACACGTTTACTGTGCTCTTAAGCTTTTCCCTTGCAATCTCATTCCTAAGTCAGGATGACAGTATGCTACACAGACCTTTGATCAGAGACTCTGTGTGATTTCTTAAGTCAAAAAGAACTAAAAGCATGTGTTATGCAAGACACAGAATCTGCTCCTCAGCAGGGTCAAATATCACACTCACATCAATCACAAAGACCAAAACAACCAGCAGCACAACCACTCACATAGCTGAGATCAACACAAGTCTCTCCAGTCATGCATGCTCTCAAGATGTCCAATTCAAATACCAAGGGGGTACCAAGGCTCCTTTTCTCATTTTCTAAAAAGATAGCCCATAGTTACACAAAGAATACATACTTAGCATCTATTTGCTGGCTTGCTGGCTGCATAGAAACAACTGTATCAGAGGTAGGTAAGAGGTCACTCGACTTCTTTTGCAAAAGATACTTCTTATTGCCTTTTTCTTCTTCTACTGTATCTGGTGATTGCTACAGAAGGGTGAAGAAGTAAAATAAACTACAAATTGATTGTAAGAGATTCTTAACATACTTTCAAAAACTACAATGCTGGAAAATATTACCTCATCAAGACAAAACACTTTAGATAATAGGTATCAGCTTACTAAACCGATATCGAAGCATACTTAATTATCTGATCAACTACCCACTTGTTAAAAATTTAGTTTTCTAATTGTACAATATTTGCAAATGAAATTATTTTACCTGGATTTAAAGCTAAACTTCAACAGAAAGGAACTCAGGCATACAGAACTATAGCCAGGTATTCAAAAGTCTTCAAACTTTATAAACAAGGATAACTAAATATAAATATGCACAATAGCAAAGTACCTGACTTGTGGCAGCATGGGCCAGTGCCGAGAGATCATTTAATGAAGATGAAGTCCCCTTCTTTCTGCAATGTTACGAGATTAACTTTAGAATATACACTTTATTGAAGTCTGTAGCCTGTTAATACTTGGCATCTTTTAAATAACCCATATTAACCCAGACATCTGAGAGAGAATCCTCAAACTCTTACTACTCACTTTGAAGTGTTAAAAAAGTATTTGAGAAGCAAAAAAAAAAAGAGAAGCATGCTGGATTTCATGCAGATGTAACAGAGGGGTGGTGCCTGCAAAGTCCCTAAAAGTTTGTTTCTAATGGATTCTATAGACCAGCAAATAAACTCCAGACACTAACTGAACCTGACTCTCTGTTTGTCCAGGCAGACTTCGTATCTTTTTTACTCATACAGACTTCACTGCAGAGCACAGGAAAAAAGGCAAGAAAAAGCAGCACTCGTTCATCACTCTATTTTCTTTCATGGACAGATGTACTGGAGCTCTCCAGCTATTCTAAAACATTACAGGCAGCTTTTTCTGAAAAATTCAAGATAATAGGAAACTTCTTACTCCAGTGGGTCCTGAGGAGACTGATCTGCACGTGTTCTTCCATCCAAAGACTGGCTCAGCATATCATTCTGACTAGCATCAGACTGTCTCTTTCCTTTCCATTTTTCTCTCTTATACTTTAGTTTTCCTGGGTCATCCACATATCTCTGGATCTGAGACGAAGTAGGACTATCCAGATCCTTGGTTTCCTTCTGAACAGGCCGTTTGTTTTTATCTCCCCAACATTCAGCTGGAGATGGAAAGCTTCCAGTAGCAAACAGCACGTTTTCAAGATTCAGTGCAAGATTTGTTGGCCTTTCAGGACAGCTCTGGCTGACTTTCAGTTGGCTATTTTGGCTCTCTTGTGTTTTCATCACTCTATCACCAGCCTTATCTTCTCTTTCAACTTCCAATGCAGGTGGTTGCTCAGGAATATAACTACCTTTTTTTATCTCACTTAGCAGTGGCATATCTGAAATGGCCTTTCCATGATTTGCATTCTGTTCTTTCTCATTGCTTTTTTGTAGTACAGCATCTTGTTCCTTGGACTCTTTTGGCTCGGGAACGTTTTGCAGGGCCTCTTCAGAAGACATTTGCTCTTCAGGACGCAGTAAAGCTGCTTCTTCAAAGGAAAACTGGACATGCTTATTCTGTAGCTCATTATGTTCCAGCCCCCTCTGCCGGCGAAATTCACGTTTCTCCCGGCTGCTCGTTACTTTCTCAGAGCCCTCTATCACATTCTTCTGAGGTAACGTGGCCGTTTCAGATGAGCCCAGGTTTTCAGCTTGCTCACTTGGAACTTCATCTTTTCCCTCAACAACTTGATCCAACTCTGACTCCTGTTTCACAGGCAATTGATCTGTTGTTGGTTCACTGCCCTCATCCTTGCTCATATCGTTCTCTCTGTCTTGAGCTTCTTGCATTTTTCTCTGCTCTTCTTCAGCTTTTTGCTTTTCCATAACCATTTTCTGAAATCTGTTACGACGAAAATAATGTATTTAATACATAAAATAATGTATTTGATTTAGTGGTCATGAAAGATACCTACCAGTTTAAACACAGTCTAAATAACAACAAAGACTCTTAAGTACAAATATATGTGCAGTCCCAATATGACCACATAGAGGACTGGTCATCAGCACTGACATGCCTCAGTGCAGCTCAGCTGAATAACGTTCAGATACAAAGGGCTTAACTGATTTCCACTGGCCACTTCATGCTGACCGCAGGGCCACGTGGAAGTAACTGTATTGTCATTTATGAAGTTAGTTATCACAGAGAACTAAAAGCTGGAGATGTAGTAAAGTTGCTAAGTAGTTTAAATGCATGTTTGCATGCCATAATGCTCCTCTTCCTTTACCTCTTACGCTGAAGATACCCTCTGACCATGGCTTGCACAAGACAAATTCTCTTTTTGTGTTCAAAGTAGCGTTTTTGCTCCCTGTATCTTCGCCATGCTGACTGAATATAAATGGCAGCATTATTCCTTTGCAGGGCCCTCCTAACACAGCGGGAACGCCAGCAAGCCTAAGGAGGGAAATTTCTGAAGTGAGGGAAGAGCACTCCAAGGTAGGGAATTATTTCTGTGAGGCAGGTTGCTTGTTTTTAGAAAAAATAGATTAACAGGTCTCAGAGATACCTGTAAAACAATGGCTGCTTGCCGTGTTCGGAGAAAGCGTCTCCTTTCTAAAACCATCCTGAGCCAGCTCTGAAGGAGAATGATTTTCCTGATCACTTCTTTGTGTAGTGTATCCTGTAGTATTTGCCGCTCAGCCTCTTTCATAAAAACCTGCTCAGTTAAAAAAAAAAGTTAATCAACAAACAGGTCAGTCACCACTGGAGACATCTCCGCTTACTGAAGCAAACCTTCACAGCTGACAGCAATTAGCATTCCCAAAAGTAATTAATCAAATTTCAGTGTGAGGATTTTAAAACATATCTAGTGAATGGTATTCAAATCACAGAACCATTCTAAAATGAACATCAACCTTTTGGACAAATACCAATAGCAACCATTTCTCCAAAGTAATATCCTTACAATACAGAATCGTGCTGTACTGTGTCGTTTTTGATGCTGACCTGTCTTCCTACAACTACTAACACTAGCACCAACACTGACCTATTTCTGACTACTGTAATTTAAAAATATATATCACAGAAAAAGAAGCAACAGTTGCAAATCAGCTGCACTGAATATAGTGTATGAGTGTTTCTTCTTGGAAGACAGAAAGTTTTACTGACCTTGGTCTTCCCTATTTGACAGTTGTTTTTATCCAATTTTAGTTTACTCAAATAAGCAAAAATGTCTTCTTTAGAGGCTTTGGCATTTTTGGGAAGTAGCACCTGAAACTGATCTATGAATTCCTGTGAGAAGCAGAGAAAGCAAGGCATCAAAGTTAGAAGCCAATTCACAAGTTCAGAGTTTCAGTTGTATTTCTAAAATTAAGACATCTGAGCTACAGGGATATGAAAGCACTTATTTCTCACTTCAAACTGAGGTATTTTTCTCCACTGTGAAACATAAGCTGCCTGCAGCCACCAACTGAAGTTACAGATCATGTAAAAGTGATCTTTACAACTATAAAGTGTTCTACAGAAAATTATCATATAGAGGCAGTGTGCAGCACTGACTCTTTATACTTGTAACACAGCTCTTGGAATGCTTTCCTTTGTGCAACAAGTAGAACATACAGGCAGATGACTCATACAGTAGTTTACACTACAACTTGTCAGCAGGCAGCTCTTACAAAACCCTAATGAATTTCTACAGCTATCTCAAGTGGTCATGAACTTTGTACAGAGCCACAGAGGACTCTAAAATAACGCATGTTTTTCCAACAGCAGCAGATGCTTCTTAAAAACATTATCCACTTCCAGCTTTTCACATACCTGGAATGTATACTTGGCACTATAGCCAGATCTTCTGATTCGCACAGTTTCAAGCATGCCAGTGTACCTTAACTGCTGAAGCACCAAGTTTTCATCAAAGAGCATCTCTTTCTGAAAAAGATCAGAAGACAACAGCTAAAAATTGCCTGAGGAGTCCTACGACATTTAGTAGAAAGAATAAAAAGCACATCCTGGCTACCTTTCCTCTTTATACAGAATGACAGTGAACAAGTCAAGAGAGAGATATTACAGAGCCAGAAGACTTCAATCTACAGCACTCTCATCAGCTCAGTTCTTAATGCAGTCTTACCTTCTCAGCGTTGGAGCGAATACAACGGATGAAGAATGGCTCAGCTTTCCCCAATGTCTCCAGTAATTTATTAAGTGAAGTCTGAAAAGAAAAAGTGTTTCTGGATATTTTTCTAGGTATCAGTATTTTGAGTTGTGTTTGAGGCAGTACAGCTACTTCCTCAGAAATAAGGTTCTTTCAGGTCTGAAGGCTATACAAATCCTAATTCATCCAGTATGGAAACTTTCATCCTGCACATCAGACCCCTGTTCTTGCTTCTAGTCTTTTTTTAGGATGATGCAAAGTGGAGCATATATATCCTTTTACAGTAGCACTGGATATGCACACAAGAATGAGGCTGACTGCACAGAGAACTAGCACATTTCATAGCACAAGGGTAATCTCTAACTGCAGCCTACCTTTATTAAAGTAACAAAGCCTACTTCAAAAAAAACTCCAAGATAAAAAACATTTTATTTTTCAATCGGTTCAGCTGAGATTGCTCTCATGAGGTGAGAGTGCACCTAGAAGTGTGTACAGTTATCAGTCACCTACCTGGAACTGGGCACTTATGCTAGGGGGTTTCTTTTTCTTGTGCAAGTGTAAGAGGGATTTTGTAGTTCGATCATGTAGAGTCATGCTTACTATAAGCTTCAGAGATTTGGAATCCAGCAAGTTCTAGAAGAAAGTTTTCACAATGAACATAAAATGTAAGTCCCTTAATTGAAGTGGAAATATTTATTTGCATAAAAGCAAGCAAGACTGAAGCTTGCTGCTAAATGAAGCTGCTTAGCCTCACATACAATGACATGTTACACTTCAAGAATATTAGTTCAGAGAAAAACAACTTAAGACCAAAACTTTCCCATTGCTCCATCCCAAGAATAAAAGGTGAGCTACGCAGTTTCTGTGTTTGCCTTCCATGACTTGATCAGAAAATGGATTTATGTATTTATGACATCTCTAGTCCAATTAAATACATGAAAAACCACTTTTTTTTCCTGTTCAGATTTTTTTATGAAGGTGAGTGTTCACCTATACTTCTCATTGTCAAAATGGAAAATTTAGAGGTAAATTATACTACTTCCTTAAATCATGAAAGAATATCAAACAAAGTAAATATTCACAATGTAAGAAGCCCCAAATGAGGAATTTAAGTTTATCCAATAACCTTACCTTTGGAATGATCTGCTTTTGTTTGATAGCTCTACTTTTCCTGTTAAAATATCAAAGATAATTATGAAAAACACAGATGTGATTTTGGGTATTTCAGCAAGCCGCAAATGGTGCAATTTATGAGGCAAGATGAAAGGCAGAAGAAAATGAGCACAACATCAGGATGCATTCATGCATGGAGCATATATAAGCGATTAATGCAAGAAATGCAAACTGCTTTGCAACATGTTTTTAATTTAATCTTTTAAAATAAACTGTAGGTATTGGAAGCTGTCAAAAGTCTCTGAAGTTATTAAAAACTACAGACTGTTTTTGTGCAAGTTATTTTATTTCATTAGCTACAGTCAATGAATGCTGCACATGCAGGCAGTATCAAGTAAAGATACTTCATTCAGAAGTTACCACAGCTTGTACCAGAACCCCTGTGAAAGTTCTGAACCATTCACAGAGGAACACCACCGACCCAAGAGAACTAGATCTGTGAATTCCGATACATCTGAGATCATTCCCAGAACTTCCTGAGGCAGTACACAAACCTCAGGCATAAATCCCATCCACAAACACTGAACTAGAACATGAAGCTGTCAGAAGCAAAGCTGCAGTTCAAATCCTCCTAATCCAGGACATGTTAACTCCCTGATGCAAGGTAAGCTCCAACTCCATGCCAACTACTTTACATTTAGTTTTATACAACAGGCCACAGACTGATTTTCTCACACATGGACAGCTGCACACAGGCAAAGAGACTTAACCCAGGGACACACATATCTCTGGCATCCTGAATTTCAGGAAACTATCAGGTTTAACTTGTGAGAGGTTGAATTATCCAAAGTTTCACAACGAACTTGTATGACATACTTGAGTTTACCTGACAAAAGGCTTAACTGTCAACTTATGCAAAGGAACAAAGCATTCTCTATAACTTTTATATTTTGTTCTTAACTGTTGTTTGGTTGTGCAGAGCACAAACCTGGGACAAGTACATATTTTATGGGTTAGAATAAGTGCTTGGTTATTGTTGCACCTTCAAAGCAATACCTAGAGCACCTGAACTCACATGAAGTGGGAGCGGTGTTGGAGTCGATTGAGTGACCGAAGCAGCTTACAGGGATCATCTCCCTGCCATGGAAGTCCTTTTATACTTGCGATGATTTGCTCATGCATGTCTCTAAGATGATTCACAGCAAAACAAAGATGGCAAACAAAGACAGGTGGGCATGAAGGAGAAAACAGGAGTTAAAAAAATAAGAGATCCCATCACCAAGTGTGCTCCAAACAGTAGCAGGTCAATCCCAGACTACTTTTTCCTAAACATAATGACTGCGATGTCAAGTCAGCGCTTTCTAATTTGAGTGCCTTAAAATTTAGTAACCAAAGCCACATACTTTCTCGTTCTACCTTTTCATCTAAATTCTTGAGCCATCAATCCTGAGTACAGAGAGAATTTGAACAAATGCAGTTCATGTGCAAAGGACCTTCTTCTTAAGCCAAGTAGCCCTTTCAGATAGACAGACTTCTCCATAATCAAGCAGTGCATATTAATGAATAAATTTCACTATGAAAATGATGCTGCGTAAGCAGACTCTCATGAGATAAGCAAGGTAGAAATTAGCCATTACAGGAATATTTGAAATCTCATTACAATGCAACTTTATTTATTTTTTATTTCCACTTCAAATTTTATTTTATTTTTTTTATTTTAAGTTTAGTTTTCAAAGTAAGCCTGGGATGGTCCCTAATTTATGGCAGATTCCATTATTTTAAGCATGCACCATGCCTGTGGAGTGTTGCGTGGTGGCACGGAACTTACCTTCTTTTCTCTCCAGAGAGGCACAAACCAAAAATAACAGAAGTGTAAGAGTCACTTCTGACTGTTAAATGTTATCACTACGCTGAGCTGCTCATTGAGGCAGCAACAACACTCTTACAGACAGTTGCTTGTTTCCCCTGATACTGCAGAACATTTTTAGAGTATCAAGATTCTGTTTCAAAACATTGCAAGGAAACAGTTAATTTTAAATATGACCTAGATGGAATTGCATCTTTAATTCTTAGCTGCCACAAATGACAGAGACTGCACAGGATGAAGTAATTATGAAGCAGTATGAAGTCATTACTTGATGTGTATTACATTTAATGGCTTCAGTTTTATACAAAGCATGCTCAGAAAGTCAGACTGTCCAGGAATGTGCCTCCCTGGCCTTTAAGCCCAGGCCTATTTCTACTTACTTCTTGTTTTCATAAAAAGAAATGATGTCTTCAAAAGCATTTATATCGAAATCCTCAGAACAATCAAATGAGAAATCAAGCATTGAGCGGCTGCAAAAGGAACATGTATAAAACCTAAATATCCAACAGAAAGGCAAAGATGCCTATATAGAGTGATGTGTGGAGCTCACTTCTGCAGGACTTGCCCCACCTCCTAATCATGTCATAACACATCAAAATAAACATGTGCTCCTACGAATCTTCAGTAGCACAGACTGTAACACACAATGCTAAAAGCAACATACACAAAACACAGATGGAGAATTTAAAAAAACCCTGTAGTAAATAGGACTGAAGCTGTCTCACCAATATTTGGTACAATTGAGTCTTACACAAAGTAAGTTAGGGTACCTCTGAGAATACAGTTCAGAAAGTCAAACAAGACAGAAGAAATAAAACCCAATGTCCTCGTGGAAAAATCTAGTTGCTGTTTGATATGTGAAACTGATTCAGCAATTCAGATCATTATCCTGAGACAGGATGTGTGTTTCTCACCGGTAAACTTTTTCTACTGGTGTATTCGATCTCTGGAGTTCTCCAAGGGGAACTCTGGGGCCTTGGCGCATCACTCCTAGTAAGAAATAATCAAGAGATTGAATTTTGGCAAAGATGAAAGCATAACAGACAAAAAACTCCATCAACACTAACTAGCAACATATCTGTCCAAGGACCTGGATTTCAAGCTACCAAATTCCCAACTGCTAACAAATAAACTGCAGCTGCTCAGAAAAGCTGTTCAAAATTAATCTTCAAAGTTTCATCTTGAATACTCATTTGAAACTTTAAGGAAATTTGAGAAGATCATTGAAGATCAAGAACAGTGATAAGAAAACCATGCATACTAGGACTTGTATTATTTTCCCAATCTTAATAATAGGATTTCAAACTTGGCCCAGACTGCTGGCAACAACGCCGTAATTATAGGAGAAGTTTGAATGTTCTCAGATATAAAGTGACAATCACCCTGGCGTGTACAAATTAAGTCATTTTCACAAGTTAGTTTTGTCTCTGGTACTAAATCCAGATTGCACTCGAAAGGTTTTGCAGTAACCAGTTCTGCCAACAAGCATCATCAGTTTCAGAGTATTTGAAAGCATTTCCAGAAAGTTCTTTCATATCATACCTGCAGTCTTCTGAGCTCTCTGGCGTCCAGCTTCTGCAAAGACAGCCATGGCCTGAACAGCCGCTCGCAGAACAGCCCAGCGGAACACAGCGACGGGATCCATCCCTATCAGCTCCCGAACATAGGCACTGTCACTGCTTCGTAGCAAAGCAACGATGTCTGGCCTCATGTAATCCATGTTTTTCTCTCTGAAATCCTGCAGAACGGGAACACTGAACCTCAAGCTCTTTGGAAAGCAGGCATACAGACAGCACCCAGCACTGTTTCTTTGACCCAAGATATTCATCACTAATCAGAGTAAGTATTCAAAATAACCATAACTGTAGTGTTATCTTCAAGTCTAAGAAAATCTAAAATACATCTGATTAAATATTCAATTCAACCCATTCCCTGCAAACTTTCTACATCCTGACAAAACTGTCAGGAAGGTAAGGTTTGTTTTCAGTATTATTATTATTATTATTACTACTACTGTGGCCATCAAGCATGTCACCTACTTTTATCTGGTATTTAACTTTTCCAGCAAAATGTCGAATAATAAAAGCAGGTTCCATTACTGGGGTTGCAACAAAAAACTTGTTTTCCTCATGCTGCTGTTTGAATTTTGCTAGTAGAGTTTGGTTGGTGGCACGTGGAAAACTAGGAAACAAAACAGAAAGGGTCAGCTGCTTTTCTTCAAATTCTGTTATGTATGCTGAAGCACAAGACAACAGTCTGCAGAACATTTATTGATCTTGTGGAAATCATTTTATTAAGATGACTAAATTTTAGTTTTTACTTACACATTTGAATTGGTTTGAATCTTCAGTTTTGGATGGAAAAAAATCCAAACAAACAGCTCCACACGTATCCTGAATATTCTGAGGTTTAAAGTGCCCAGCAATGCTTCCACCCACTTTAGCACTAAAGTTTAGTAGGTACCATGATAATTATTCACCACATTTGTCTCTTACTGTTCCAATGGCTCACAGAGATGCACTTGACTGTAATCATAATTCCATCATAAAACATAAAAGTGAAAGTTTCCAAATCTGCTTAAGCCAAGGTTTAATTTTTATCATCAATTTATATCACTAGAATATTAGACTCATCAGAAACAAATAACTGTAGGTCACAGTCATGACACTTTGCTTCCCACATCATTTAGGTGTTTGTTTCCCTGTGTCTGCTTTCAAGTGTTATTATTCTGTTCCCTTCCACATTTTTTATTTTCCAGAAGACATCTGTTGCTTACTTGCTTTCTTCATCCAGAAGATAGAAGAGACCAGTGGGCTTCTTGCTGATTAAGTGAATGCAGGCCACATTATCAGTATAGTCAATATCGTGCCAAGTGATCCCTTCACTCTTATATTCCTCCTGTGTGGCTCAAGAAAATTCCCTCATCAGTACAGTGTACCTTTAATGCACCATGACCTAAATGCTTAAAAGACATTCTTGAACAGCTATGGCAAGTTGACTTCATTAGTTCAGGCAGCAGAAACAGAATAAGGAAAAACTGAAGAACAGAACAGCAAGCATATTTGTTCAGATGAAGGGTCTACCTAGGGAAATCACTCAGCAGTGGATATTTAAAAACCAAAACAGTAAAAGAATATTCCTGAAATTCCTGAACAGGATAACTCCTGAAGAATTGTCCTGTTATGACTTCCCAGGAGTCAGCAGTCCACAAAGTTGGAGTCAGACATCACAACTACAGCATTACATTTAAAACCCTGGATAGACACATTGGAGGAATTTAAGACATCTTTTTTTCCCCCCATAGTTTTTGTATTATAAGAGACAAGTATTTAACATGATGATGATCCAGAACTTCAAAATAGCACTGTCACATGAAATCATGCAAGCTACAAAACAAGCAGTGACACCTCATACGATATCAACAGCAGAACCTCCCCATTGCTCTCATTGCTTTTACAAGAAAATATGAAGCACTTCTGTGGAAACAATAATACATCAAATGCTTTACAGAACAACATTCCCATCGAAATAAGGAACCAAAATATCAGCTTTTCTTACTGCTGTAAAAGACTGCAGAAGTTAGCTGAAGAAGCTACTAGTGCAAAGAAGATAGCCAACAGAAAACTGACTGAAATAAGTTCTACATTTAACAAAAGACAAAGAGCAACCCTCTTACTGCTTTACGAGCATGATATAAATAGATTATTTTTAAGTAGGTAGAATTAAAACTAATGACAGACTGCTCAGTGTGTAAGTCACATTGCAGAACTGAAGTTCAACTTGCCATGAACAATAATGCCTTTCTTAAAAGATATAGAGACCCCTCTGCCCACCCCCTCCCAAGGGCCCTTGTGCTGTAAGAGATACAGGAAATGGAGCATTCAAGAACTGAACTCATTTGGAGAAACAGTATTAGAAAAAGAAAACAATGCAACTATTTACTCTAGTTGGCCTGCATAGAGACTTCTGTCATAAGATATAAAACAGAGATCCCAAAACTGAGCTTACATATGAAATCTGTATGTTTGGTAATTATCTTTTCCTTAAAATGCTTGTTTGATGTTATCTACATGTTGTTGAAAAAATATTACAGAATGACTTCGTTCTTCCAGCAGAGCAACCAGAGTTATGATTTTGCACAAAGCAGAAAAAGTGCACAGCTAAAGCAAAAAAAAGCCACCAGCTCTCAGTCTAGAAATGCAATCTGAAAGCTCTTTCAGCACTCAAAGCCCTCTGTAAGAAAGTTACTGAAACAGCAACTTGTTTGTAATTGGGTTTCTTACCTGTTCCAATTTGAAAATATGCTGATTAAAGTAATACTGAAGCTGCTCATTTGCATAATTTATGCAGAACTGCTCAAAACTGTTGGTTTCAAAGTCTTCAAACCCAAAAATATCAAGTACACCAATGGACAAACACTAAAGGAAGAATAAGTGGAAATCTAGTTAATCAAACTGTCAGAGTGCTGAGCCCACAACAGCAAAGCAACACTAAAGATGCAAGTGTGCACTGATAACTTCTGAATAATTGTTAAGAGATTTTGATTATTTAGCAGCTACGTCTATGGTGAAAACAGGAAAGTAAACCTTACAAAGAAAATTCCTAGGGACTGTAGAAGACTCCAGGTTTATCCCAGATATCTGAAACGTGTCATCTATAGTATTCTCTGATCAGTCTAAATACACAGCTGTCTACTGCTTTTGTGAGAAACTTACTGTAACAGATTCCTCCATGTCCTTCTTATTAAGGAGTGCATGATTAATTCGCAGAACAATCCAGTCAAACAGAGCACTGTACAAGGACTTTGCCATTGAATCACGAGCTGTTATGGCCTGAAGACGAAACAAAGTTTATCATTTTGCTTTAAAAAAAGTGTTTCTATTTCAAACCTGTTTTTTATACAGAAGATACAATCCTACCAGAGACAGATAAACAAAAAATCTTCCTTATTCTACTCATGTGCCTAACAACCCTCACTAAACATAAGTGTACCATGCTAGGGTTTGTTGTTTGGTTTTTTTTTTGTAGCTAAGAAGAATCAAGCGTCATTTAATAAAAGTAATTATATTAGTATTCTTTTACTCACCTCACTGAGACTATATGGCAAAATAAGCTTATCATTAGCAGTCACTGTTTTTCTTTTTGTCAGCACTTCCACTAGAATTTCACGTTTGACCTTTAAAGCAAGCAAGACCAAAAGTTACTGCATCCTACAACTTGCTAGTGATAGCGACAGTGGAGATTATTTCCTCAGAGAAGCCAAGCATTTTAAAAACAGATACAAACTTTACATCAATATGTTGATGATGAAAATATCAACAGCTTTACAAGTTCTTCAATTCCTCTAAATTATTCCCAGCTTGGATTCATTGAGATTTCCCCCCCCCCCCCCCCCCTCCCCATGGTGGTAAAACACACATCTCCAGTATATTTATCCCTGCTCAGCTCTGAGTAGCAAGTCAAACAGATTCTACTTCCATGCTAGAGGCTACATTCCATCTCTAATCCCAATAATTTCACCACTTTCATTCTTTCCTCCTCCCATAAGATGAACATCATGGAAGCATCATAAAACACAGAGACATAGCACGCTGAGCCACAATGTATCCAAGCAAAATGCTGAGGTAAAGCACAACAAACAGTTGTTCCAAACACTAGAGCTGGAAAGCAATACTCTACCTTCAAAAGCTGGGAAAGAATGTCCAGCACTTCAGGAGGTCCTACTTCCAATCCTTCATCACGGCCTGTAGCTTTCTTCTTGTACGTCACGTTGCCCAAATATAGAATAGCTGAAAGCACTGAAAAAATCCTAAGGAAGAAAAATTCACTTTATAAGAACTTTTCTTACAAGTGAAAGTTCATTATAACAGATTAACAGACCCAACTCACTTTCAAGAATTTGCCCCAAAGCACTCACAAATATTTAATTCTCCTTGATTCCTACTTAATTCTGCGTGCTCCCAACACACATTTTATCACAATTCAAACATTAACAAGAGGTCAATAACAAAGGCTGAAAAGTTCCACTTACTGTTTTTTTGTTGCTGAAAGAAAGCCAACCATCTCCATTGCTTGTTTTAATCTTTCAAAGTCATGCCGGAGATCTTCCCCATCTTCAATTTTCAAGTTACACTGTGGAAAAAAGCCCCTTACTTAAATGCAAAGCAGCCCAAACATCACAGGAATGCACTTATACTCTGCTTTCTTTGATCTTTAGCACAACATGAGAAAGACAGTGATCATCAACTCATTTGTAAACCCTTGCTACAGATTACCTGATTGAGGTAGGAATAATCTTCAGGTTGTTTTAGGTGAAATTCTTTACGCTCTTCTTCATTGACTCCAAGTAGCAAATAATAAAAGACATGGTAGTTCCTACAGATGAAGAGAGTCAAATATATTTCTCTGTCATGAAGATGCATTGATTTTTCTTTTATTCTGTGTTTTAAAATGCATTTAAACTGGTGGTGCATTATGAGCATACTAACTGAATTAATCTCTTACCTTTCATCTTTTTCTTGAGAAACAAGCCGAGATTTTTCAAGCAGGTATTTTTCAACAACAGCCCTAAAGAGTCCCAAAGACAGGAAAAAAGAATGAGGGGAGGAATAAAAAAAAAATGAAAAAAAAGATGCCTTCATAAATATCAGAGAGTAGCTGCCAAGAGTTCAAATAACGAGCTCTGCACCAGTATAACATAAGTTTGGTTAACAGCGTCTGAAAACCTATTCCACAGTGGCAAGCTATTCTCACACCAGAGAATAAGTCAATTTTGGATATACCAGTCTTCACAGATTCCTAGAAGCACACAGATTCAATTCCAGATGAATCTCAGACTGTACTTACCCTCGGACAACACCATTCTCCAAATAATTGACTTGAATAAACTTTCCAAAACGACTGGAGTTATTGTTATGTGCTGTTTTTGCATTTCCAAATGCCTGTAATAAAGCAAAAATGAGGTAATTTTCAATTAGATGAAATAGGCAAGGACATAGTATTACTAACTCCTAACTCATTGTTCAGCCTCCTGTTAGCTGGCAATAAACAAAATGTTATGGGATCGGCAGCATAAGGATACCAAAAAGTGAGCTTAAGGAAGCATTCATTGTTCCTCACAGATCTGTACACATTTATTATTTGCCCTGTGAGATATCATTTGAGAATCTGACAAAGGAGAATAACAAAGTTAGTTACTTTCAAGAGTACAGGTAATCACAGAGTTCAAATCCACCTCAATGACTAACAGTTACGAGCTTAGGATATTTGGCCAGAGAACACTGTGCAGTTGCCACCCTTCCATAGAAAAGCCACAAGCTTTACCTCATTCCCTAATGCACTGCTCCTACACAAAATTTCCACAATGAATACAACTTCCCTGTTAGTGAGAACAGAACATCCCACTGACAAAGTTCATCTATTCGTGTTCAGAGCAGTGTATTCAAAAACAGGCAAACAGGCTTACAGAACCATGCCATGCAGGGCCCATTACCTCTGCTATGTAACACTGGAGAACACAGCTTCATTACGAGGTATGAGGAAAGCATGGCACAAATTCTAACCACTGTGCCTATGCATCTTTAATACTTCAGCCCTCGGATAGTTGCTAGCATATACATAACACAAACTATTCTCTGCATGAGCCACACATACAAACTGCAAAGATAAGTTACTATATCTAAAAGCCCAGCAGAATTAATACTGGGAATATCCTTAATGTCATCAACTCCTAGCTATGTGACTTCAGGTTAACAGAAACTTGTCACCCTCTTAATATGCAGAAGGTAGTCCAGAAGATGAAGAAGAAATCAAATGTAGAAAGATACATCACTCAGTGTGGAATATTTCCAGCATTCCTTCCACAGATATTTCCTCTTAAAGCTCCAAGTAATGAAAGCCTCCATTAGGAAATCCGTTTCTCCTAATATAGAACATGAGTGGAATGACTTCACAAAAATGTCCCTCTTCCTGCACAGACTCACATCCGCAGAGCGATGAACACCAGCGCTGCACACAGAGCTCTGCTGCTGGCGTACAGCTACCCAGCGATGGTGAACCTGCCAAGGGAGCGCTGCTCTCACGACAGCCACGGTGGTGTACTGAACTCTTTGCATATCCTCCCCATCTTTCTATTTTTCTTTTAAAACCTGATCAAACGAACACAAAAACTGCCTTAGCAGGTTGGAGCTGCACTGCAGTATCATATCAGTATCGCTGCTTCAGAAACAGGCTCCCAGGATCGCTTACATTTCTACTGCCTGCTAATTACTGCTCACAGGCTCCCAGCAACAAGTGAAAAACTTCTTATAAGCAAAGAGAATTAGCACAGTTCTTTGAACAACTAATACACCTAAAAGAATAAGCTACACGAGCTATTCCTGTGCAGTGTGAGAATGGACTCTGCAGTAATGCCAGAGAAGCCAGTGGGTTCTGAAGAGAGAGGATTTCCATCCAGCAATGCTTCCAGACCATGCTAGACACGCTGTAATGCAAATAGTGTCCCACTCGTATCTCTCAAAGAAATCACTGAGCAGTCATCAGTAAGCTTTGGCAAATACTATCCAACAACTTCACTTACAGATTTCTTGCTGTTCTTCCTTTCAGAGCACACGACGCAGAAGCTGCACATTAATGTATGGACAAAATCCTGGTCAGCTCCTTATAGTCACTGAACAGCATCAGACCAAAAGTGGAAGTCCAGTAACAGCAGCCCAGTGAGCTGCTGGCTTTGTACACCATCCCACCAGGCTCAGCTCTGCTCTCAGCACATCACCCAGCTTCTCTTTTATTAAGAAATCCCTCACTTTGCCAAGCTGCAGGAGTGAATTTGCAAATTTATTTCACAAGAACATCTTTTGAAAAGGTCCTCCAGCTTCAGCACTGGATAACCACTGCTTCACCAGTAACACTGCAGGAACCAACGCATGGATTAGCTGTGTTTACAGAAATATATTTTAGTATTAAATATTTTGGCATTACAGAGTTAAGAAATCCCATAACCCCAGTGGCTCTCTGAAAAACTTCTCTTAGTGATTACTCACACAAGCAACGAATACAGCTTAAAACTAAAGGCTCTTATGATCTCATGTGTCTGGTATGCGGTCAAAGCATATAGCAAATTCTTAAAAGCTGATCTAATATTATCAGTTTTTAGGAAAGTTTTCATCTTCTGAATGGTTTTCTCATAAAGTCCTTTAACATTCACAGCTTTGTAAGGAACATGCCAAGTCCCTGTGCAGGATGTCTTTTTTTTTTAAACCTTGAACTCCAGACTAAACTCCAATCACTGCTACCATGTCCTCCTACGTGCTTTGCTGAGTTTGCTACATAAAAACGGACATTACTAAAATTAGGAAAGCCCAAAAATTTAACATCAAATATCTCAGTATTTGGCAGTTAGAGACCTTGAACCTAAGAGAGCCTTGTCACAGAGAAAACAGATCATTATCTGGCTACCACTCCACAGACAGCATGTTTCAGGGATGGTTCCAGCCAGGTGCTCTGCACAGAGCTCAAATTCAACCCGTGGTTTGCCTCCAGAGAGGCCCCTATGCCTTTACAAGGCAAATTCAGAAGATGGGAATGGACAAGATACAATTTTAGTTAAAGTAATCATTTGTATAACCAAAGCTATTTACTGTTCTCCCTTGTGAATCCATGAGGAGACAGATAAAAATGAAGAACTAAAACTAACCCATGCCAACACAAAATGCTAGCTATATAAAAAGAGGTGAGTGAAAATAGCAGGCCAAGGCCAGCGGGAATGGACTATTCCAGGAATCAGGAAGTCATCCAGCCCATCCTTTCACCTCCAGATGCAGGAGGCACGAACTGCAACCTGCTATTCTGAACTCCTGCAACGACAGCTTTTTCAGCATTCAGAAAAGAGATGAATTCTCTTTGTTGCTGCTATAAAAAGAAGCCCCCAAACACATGCATGTTCCTCCACCTCAGGAACAGAACTGAAAACCTTATTTAATTCTTTCATAAGAATTGCCAAGATCTGAAAAAGCTATCAGTTTCTATGTAAGCTGCCCTAGCCCCTGGCAGAACCACCCTAACATAGCCAATGACATGGATAAATCAAACTGCACAGCCTGGAAGAGGAAACGACTCCTTCAGAGTTGAACTCAGCCTTGCAATAGTGGTCTTATGCCACGAAGTACCCACTCATCAGCATGGAAGTTACAGTGCTCAGCCTGCAACCCTGCATGCTGTACGAACTGCTGGGGAAGCTGGGACCATCCACATCAGACAACTGTGTAAAGGAAGAGGTGATGTTTCCCAAGAGATGTGTGCAGCAGGGCAAAATATGCAGCACATTTCTACAGGAACAGCCGAGTAACATCCAACCGAATGGGAAAAGGAAATTCATTCCTCCTCTGATTATGATTCTTAAAACAAACACATGCAGAAAACAACTACTTTCCCTTAAATAGAATCGCCTACACCCACTAAATATATACGCAGACTTCCATGGCAAATACAAACAAGAAGCAGAACTGAAGCAGCACAGAGCTGAAGCCCATCTCATAGCAGAGCCACACGCACAATGGGACAGTAATAAAGAAAACAGAGCTGAGAGCAAAATTTAATCTGTTTTCCATAGAATGGTAGAACACAAAAATGTAACAAACTTTTCAATATACTGGCTGAGCTCTAGAAAAAAAACCCAGTAACACTGACTGCTCTGTTTAAAACTGTATTCTTCAGCCAATCACTTAATGAACCCTTCTTTTTGGACTTCTAATTTTATTTAAGTCTTAATTCTTTCCAAGGAATGGTTCAGTGACGTTCAGAAATCCTCAAGAACACATCCAAATGGAAGTAATGATGATTTTCAAAATAATACATCAAAAAGTTACAACTACAATATTCCCCTCTGTCCAAATTCTCGTTGCACTACAAAAATAACTTCTGAACTAAACCCAAGATACTAACAGTTACAGTCTGACAACACACAGCAAAGGAGAGGAGCCTGGCTGCCAAAGAGGAAGCTCTGGCTCCCTCTTACTGTGTCCTTCACCACAGTATCCCATCCCCACACTTAATTTTCTGCTGCTTTATTAATTTAATTACCTTGAAGAATCTGATAAGAGCTAGAGCCAGTACAAACAAAGCCTGGAGAAGGAGGAAATCTGACTTCCCACCATTCAACAGCAGCTCACATCTGTCAGGTCACGTCAGGTCCTCATGCTGTACGTCACCATACCAGAGCTACATCTGATTTTCAGAGATGGACAGTTTGCATAAAAAGAACCTCAGACTGTGCACTTTGTATCTGAAACACAGTTTCCGACATTTTTTCCATACAAACCTCCTTACCACGTGTGGAAAGGTTTAACTGCCTTGCTTGAGATTCTATAAACTAAATAATGGTTTGATTCAGTACCCCACACTGTGGTGCCCAGGTTGAGTAAGAAGCAGATGAAGATCAGAATAGTCCATGACCAGCTTTCCTTCCATTTCTGCATGTGGCAGCAATTGTGCTTGTATCTTGTTTACCTACCCTGCCTCAGTTTCACATATTCAATTTCCCATATTCAATTTCCCATAAGGTTGGGAAGGCAATGTAAGCAACATTCCAGGCCATATTCCCTTTCACCATACAACTGGAACTCCATTTTTCAAAGCCTAGACATCACACACAAACAGCCAGAGTTTAGCTTCAAACTAATTACAGCTTTGGACAGAGACCAGTTAAACCCCAGAGGAGCAGGATTTGGTATGAAATACATTTCCAAGTTCATTAAATAAATGAGGATCCAATTTCAAATCCACCTTTACAGGTAAGTTACATCGCTCACCTCTCCTGTGCCAGAGTTTGGCCTTAACTCCCTGAACTTTGGGAAAAGGTCAACAGACACTTTTTACCTAGGTGTCAGGAATAAAAAAAAAGTGAGAAGAGGAAGTTCTGACACAAAATGCAACCTGGTTTTACATCTGTAAATCTAAGGAGACAGATTTCAGTGTAGAGGACATTATAAATGTGGACACTCTTCTTATGAGGACCCAGAATATAGCACTGAAATATTTCAGGTACACTACAAAACTGATCATGCAAAAATTCCCCTGAAACACCCATTTAAGAAAATTTCCCTTGTACAAGTTCAGTTCCCCTAAGTAAAAACCCAAATGAGTCACCCAAATGATTTAAAAGTGACCAAGTATAATACAAGGTTTTCACAGCAGTTTAACTTCCCCAAAGCAAAGCGAGCTTCTGTCTGTTCCTCCTTGAAATCAAGATTTGCCTCAAGTTTTATTTATTTTTAAAATTCCTCTTATAATCTAGAATTGCACGAGAACGTCCATACTGAGAAATCTGGAAGCCTCACCATCCACTACACGTGCTCTGCAGTTGAGTTTGATTTACTTCTCTAAAAGAAAAAAAGCAGAATCATTTGATTTACTTCTCCAGGATCTAAACCTACTGAAGATTTTTGACATGCACTGCAGTTATGTCAGAGATCCTTCCCCTTTTGCACTGTTTGGAAGAACAGGTTTACATTGATTAGCTGGTGACTAACAAACACCCTCAAAGATGAGAGTGACAATTCTGTCTGAGAGCTTCACAGCAATCTGACATTTCAGACAATACGTACCACAACAGCAGTGTTAGAACCTATGAGTCTTAAAATCTGGCCAATTTGAAGTAACCGTTCAAACTGCCATCGTATTGCTAGCTAGTGTTCTCCTCAAGAAATGTATGGCTACATCCTGAGCAGATGACTGCAGAAGCTGCAATACTTGTAATAACCAAACTTACCGTAGAAAAATCACAGACATCTTCTCATGAAAATTCCCAGGCTTAAAAATATTTACCTGTGACTGTGCAAAGTTATCAGTTTTAATTAGGAATCTAAGGATACAGGCACTTCTCATTCAATGCACAAAACGCCACACGGCGCTTCACATCGCTTCGCAGTTTCAGACAGCTGTGTCCTGTCCCACACACTGGTGTCTGAAACAGTTAACGCACCAAATGCAGACAGATCAGCTGATCAAACTGAGCTTTCCACAGTGACCCCTTCCTGTTTTTCTGTTTAGAACTGCAAACTTGAACTCCAGAAGCCAGCAAACCTCAACCTTACTTCTGCTTTCAAGAAGCAGAAAGCAAGGCAAAAAAAAACAACAGAAAAACCCTGGTGTACATGCCTCATTCCCTACTAAAAAGCCTTCAAATCATATAAATGACATAATTTGAAATTACTTCATAGCTTTTATCTAAAAGTTAAAAAAATCCTTTAAGGAAAGTGCTGTTACATTTGAAAATATTTAAAGCTAAAAAGTGTAACAGAAATGTTCGATCCTCCTGCTCACGAAGATTTTCATCAGAGCTTTCAGCCTAAATCTGCAGGACAAGTTCAAGTTCACCCTGTCCCAAAGCACAGCTAGCACCCCTCACCTCATATATTTAGTTTTGGTTTCTACTGGTAACGCTGTAGGAACTAAATGCCAAAAATGACTCTCACTTTCTCCCTAGCTAGCAATGTTACTTTTTTCAAAGCAAACATCTTCAGAAAGGACATAATTCCCTCAATAAGTGAGTTCATAAGAATGCTGCAGGACACAAAGGTACACTAAGCTGTGGAACAGTCTTTCTATGAAAAGGTTTACTTACTATTTCAGATTGATTCAGCTGTCACCAAAACTAGGATGGGAGACAACAAGTAACCTCTGTTCTGGAATGTGAGTGTTTACTGGCGGAAAGTTAAGTCAAATATAAATTAAAAGCAACAGGAAGTCAACTGCACAGCAGGACGTTTTAAGGAAAATCAATTAGAAGCAGTCTAGCAACAGGGCCAAACACCAATGCAACCCAGAGATATTTAGAGCCCAGGCCAAGTAGGTGACTCTCAAAGGTAGCATTCAACAGCCATTATTTGAAGGTTTCAGAAAACAATTTTGACAGAAGGCAGTTTTAGTATCAGTTTACCTCCAGAACTGGTCCAGCTCCTAGAATAGTTCTCTCCACACCACTTGCGTACCCTTTCTGGCTCAGTGCTGTGAGACAGTGAATTAAGAAGTTTGTGCTTTGTGTTTTTCCAGAGCCACTTTCACCTGATATAACTATGCACTGGTTAACGTGCTTTTTAAGCATTGTGTGATAAGCCACATCAGCAATGGCAAAAATATGAGGCTCCAACTTCCCGAGTTGATGATTCTCATACAACTTGACATATTTAGGATTATAAATGGGTAAGAACTTGAAGGGGTTAATTGCAATCAGAATACTTCCTGCATAAGTATAAATTTTGTGTTTTAGAAAGCGGCATTTGAGATTCTCTAGAAGTGTTTTCTCTGTTAAGTTGGGAATATTGCACAAGTCATCAAAGTCCTCCTGCTGCCATGGAAGAAAACCTCTTTCAACCAATCGTCGAGCATCCGTCTCCTTGGATAGCAGTTGCATCTGGGCATATTTGATGGTCCCATCAGTGTTTCTTTCTTGCAAAAGAAAGTAGTATCCATCCTTTTGAGGATGCTCATCCTGAGCACGACGAGGCCAAAGTAAAACCCTATGAACAGGAGAATCATTTGTATCAAGTACCCATTCTTCACCACCTGTTTCTTTCACCTCCACAAGCACATAGTTTTTTGAGACATCCAAGTTTAAGATATTAATCACATCCTTGATGACATCTGAAGACGTGGTGTCCTTAGTTGCTGTCACTTTGCAGCAGGGAGCACTTTCTGCTGAGAGCTGGGGGTAAACATGAAGATTATAGGCTGCTTTTGTCTGGCAAACTGCACTGTCCACATCTTTTAAACTCATTCTGCCCCAAAACGGGCTTCAGTCTTCTGCTCTTGCTTAAGATGCAGTACCCATCATCTAGGAAAATAAAATTGAACAAAATTAAAAAAATAGAAGAAAAATAAGTCAGGTTTTTAAAAATATGTGCAAAACATATTGGCATTATTTTCTGGAAGATGAAAATAAGTTACTAGATAGGCAAATTCTTAACTAGAGAACACTATGAACATTAGTGTTTATTTCAGTCTGTTTAGCCTATCCGATGCTGTGGATAACTATAACACTTCTTCTATTCCCATGCTCTCCCCTCCTTTCCATTATGGCCACAAGGCAAACTGAACTGGGACAGACATCTGCACGAGGACTTCCTTGTTTCCACAGGTCAGCTTTAACTCAGGACTGCCCTGACCTGGTTCTCTGCACGGCTACACAAACATTTATTCATCCTCCCACACAAACTCCTTTAGAGCTTCATAAGCAGCTTGAGGCAGAAACAGGGTTTGATTGCTTCTTAAATCAGCACTGCCATGAAATCACAGAGGAGCTGTGCACAGGTGCAAGGAGGGGGACAGTTCTGACACTGCTGCTCACACATCTTTTCTCATTTCTCTGACCTCTTTTTATGAACCCTGCAAGACAGAAAGAACATTTACTTTGCTCAGCTTTAGGAAACTGAGCCTGTAACTGAACAGTGCAAACGCTGCTGTGATCTCCTAACCCTGCTCACTGCGGTGACTCCTAGAAAATGCATAACTTACCCAGAAAAGAGACTGCTAATTTCACTCGAGTCAACCACATCCTTACTGCAGAAAGGTTTGAGCTCGCCTTTTATCTCCTATTTTAGTCAACACCATACAATTAATCTTATCGCAACGACATTTCAATTCAGCTAACAAGATCCCAAATAACCCAGTTCATTCACAAGGTTTTGTACCTGATCACACTGACTGTCTCCTCACTAGATTTCAGGAATCTCAGCCACGAGCCTCCAAGTATCACACATTATTATTGCTTTTACTTCCTGTCACCCCCAAGGAGTCCAGCAACCTAATTTCAACCTCACAGCCACCTACAGAAGTCAGCCTCCTCCTTACTGCCAGAGCTGGAAGCCTCAATAGTCAGTAATGTTCTGTGCCTTTGCTGGGGAGTGACTTTTCTCTCAGCTGTGAGTTGGTACACCCAGATCACCAGGGCTAGGTTTGATTACATTGCTAATAAAATGCTAAACCAAAGCAATGTGTAGCAAAAGGAGATAATGATGTACTGATTAACAGTCTTCATACCCAGAACACCATTTCGATTTTTGTTCCAAGAACAAAAGCATTTTAACTATACACTTGCTTGCTGAATATTGCCACTAAACAACTGCACAGGAACTTGCATAAGGCCACAGAGAGTAATCATTTCAAATTAAAATTGGTAGAGCTGGAAGCATTTAGCTGCCACTTCCACTGCAAGTAATGAATCACTTCAGAGAAACATATGACACAGCTCTGCCTCATGAACAGCCCCAGGGCAGAGAATGGTGCTTTAAGGGAACTGTGAATAGAAAGCTTTGAGAAGACACTGTTATGCAAGATAGATCATTTTTAGTGGCTACTCATCAAAAGGAAGGCTGAGCAAGCCACAAAGAAAGGCAAACCACAGCACATCCCTGCTCAAGCTATACGATCCCTCAGAGGATGGTTCCTTGCCTGTTAAGTTCTCCATTCATTGAGGAAGGCTTGTTGCAAAACCAGACACAAGGATGGAACAGTGAGCTCCAAAACCCCTCTCCACTTTTACTATTTATCTCTGACCTGCACATAGCAAGTCTGAACCATCTCTGAAAAATTTACACAAGTGTAAAGCTTATTTAACTTATGGAAACCCAAGCACCTTAACGCAGAGCAAAGCATATGGCTGACTGCTGCTCAAGGGGAAGATGAATCTGGAGCACAGACAGTAAAAAGGAACAGTGACCATCTTGCTTTAAACCAGCTGGATGCTTCAAAGAAGACAGTGTTGAGAAGACTTCCCCCTATTTTTTTTCCTCCCACCAACTAATTTCTGACACACTGCATGCTAGGGCACCAATTTTTTGCCTACACTGAAGAGCAGAACCTAGCTGCTGACCTCTGGCTACAGTGACAGACACTTCTGACTTTGTCTCGTATCAGCTACCAGGATACGAATTTGGTGCATTGCTCAAGACTCCCATATGACACTTTCTAAAGAGGAAACCAGAACACAGACATCCTCTTCTCAGTGAAAAACCCAGGCCTGGCACATTACAGCAAGCAGCAGTGTGACAGCTGGCAGACCGCTCAGGTGCGTAAGATTGAGAAGCCAGGAGGAGAAGGACTCTTCATTCTGAAGAGGAGAGATTTCTGGAAAGCAGTGTGCAGATGCTGGCCTTAACTCAATCATGGTGCACACAGATTTCTGAATCAGGCAACCCAATGGAAGCTTAAACAGTGAGAGTTCTGCCTCCCCAGCCATCACCCTGTAAGAACTTTGGAAGTTAAACTACAGCAGAAAGAACTTGCTGAGGCATGATTTCAAAGCCTTGGGAATGAACTGGGTTATTTGGGATCTTGTTAGCTGAATTGAAATGTCGTTGCGATAAGATTAGTTGTATGGTGTTGACTAAAATAGGAGATAAAAGGCGAGCTCAAAGTTGCTGAGAGTGAGATGCACTCAGTACTGATTATGAGGATTTAAGGAAAAAAGTTTTACAAGTCACTTAAGGAAGAGCAGCACTGAACTATACTTATTTCCTTTTAATTGGTTATCTTCGTTACATAGCTTATCTGACTAAGAATGTACTAAATGTGTTTCAGAAAAAAAAAAACAAACGGCACATGATACTTAAATTCTTCTAATCAAGAATCAGAACATCTATTAGCTACAAACAGGTTTGAGGAAAAACTGCTGCTTTCCAATTAACTTGTGATTTTTCTTAGAGATGTCATCAAACCTGATGATTATACTGCTCAAAGAGAGAGACTTTGGTGCACCTCTGACCTACAAACAGTGCTCCATACACCAAATCAGAGCTTAAAGCAAAGAGCATACAGAGACAGCAAGATGAACAGACTGCAGGTCAGCTACCTGAGGAGCCCCACTATTCAATTACGGATGGATTACCACCAAGCAATTAGAATATGAGATTCTAGTGAAGTTGGATTCCTGCCATCAAAGTAAAAATTTTCAGCTTGGTGCTAAAACAAAGGAAAAAAGAATTAGTGATAACAAACATATCATACAGAGACTGAGAAGGCAGTAGGTAACCAAAAATCTGGATGAATGATGCATGACAGGAGCCAGCAAACTCCAGCTCAGTTTACAGGTACATCATTTCAGATTTCCCTAACAAGCAAGCACCACCAGAGTTTGGAATAGGAGCTATCCTGAAAAGCAGTAACAAAAATAGGCTTGAAAAGCTAGCGGGTAATCATTTAAACATGAGCTTCTTACATAACACCACAAGCATAACAGTTAATATAATTCCCACGTCAAACAAGTATTTAGTCAGGTGGCCATGCTGCCTTTGGACTAGGAAGGTGCATAACCAGTACCACATCTGGAATATACCTAAAGTTTTGTTACAAAGCTGAGAAGAACAACAAAATCTGTTAGAAAGCAGCTCCTTACAGCAAAATCCTCCAGAAGCTTTGCCTAATAGGAACACACACTGTAGTCTGATAGCAATTTGAGTCCTTGCATGGGGAACTGGAGTCTGATAACACTCATCAATATCAAGGACACAACTATAACCAAAGCCCAGGGCTGGAATTCAAAGCTAGACAAACTGAGCGTAACAGAAGACACAATTGTTATCAGAAGGCTGCCCTGCACTGCAGAAACCTCTCTGCCAGTAATGGCAAGGCCAGCTAAAGGCCTTTGTAGAAAGTCAGCCAGTCCCCCGGTACAGATGTGCTGTAGAGATGTTATCGTTAATTAAGTACCACCCTCTCGTTTATGTTGAATGGTCTGAACAATGATAAGTTCTGGAATCAAAATACTCATTGCTTCCATGAGATTTGGTTCATCAAGGAAGCACACAACCAAATTCAGGTGCAGAGAACACTGGAATAAAAAGGAGAAATGCAAGAGAGTAAGGTAATAGTGAAACCATATGGGTCAGCATGCAAAAGAGCAAACTCCAGAAAAGCACAGCCTCATCACTGCAGAGTTCCATCTGTAGGAGATGTAAGTTTCTGCAAAGTTACCTCAATTTCTCTCAGTGCTGCTCATGATAGGAAGCTCTTTTTCAAAGCATGAGAAGAAACAAAGCAGTGTGAGAGAAGTTAACAAGTAGGAGGTAGAAACTGGCACTAGGTGCACATCAGCTACTTTTAGACTTCACATTCAGAGTCCTTCCTGTTCTCCTTAAAATGTTTTACTTTCCATAAGCCTCTGGTAGTGCATGAATGTACCTTCATAGCAATTAAAATTAAGTACAGCCGTCAGCATCTGCTAAACAATTAAATGTTTGCATCTGTGTGGTGAAAAACACAGGAGAAGAATTAGGCAAGCTGGTAAAGGCAAAAAGTCAAAGGGAAAGTTGAAGTACAAAGCTTCTGCAATTCTTATATTTCATTCAAACCATTAGACTGTATTACTTCAATATGAGTGGGGCATCACCTGCAAGGGATGTTACAAGATATGAGATGCATGATCTGTACCCCTGAAACGGTGCTTTTGTTATCCCAGTACAACATACACACAATGCAGTGGTACTTGTTTCAAGCATGACAGAAGAGAACTGGGAGGTCTTGAGTAATGAGAGCCCAACGAAAGACACCACCTACAGCCACTTTACTCAGCTGTCCTAGCAGGGAAACTCCAGCATGCCCCAAAAATGGAAGCACATCTATGCAACCCAAAACCTCAGGACTTTCCCTCTACTGCCTCATGTACTCAAACCCTACAAATGGTCTGTTAACAGCACAGAAAAACAATACAAAACAGTACAAAGCTGTATTTATTTCTATATTATCTATATAAATTAGCACTTTCACTTGCTTAGAAGACAAACCAAAAAACCACTGGGTTTACCAAACAATAATCTAACTCAAAGTGAGGCCAAACTATTTAATCTGTTGCTGGAGGACTGCTTACACCTGCCACTTAGATCGCCAGATAGGGCAACATTTCAGGTGCCCACTTCAGTACTGTATGAAAGAAACATACAATCCATGCAATTTATCACTGATCTGTAATTTTCCTTCCCCAACCTCAAACGACATTAATAAACGACATTAATAAGAAAAGAAAATAGTCAAATATTCTATGATATTTATGAAGCCATTTTCTAAACGTTAAGTCTCTATTGAACTAATTAACGTTCCTACTATGCATCAAACCCAACACTGCCCATTTAATAATGCAGTAAAATTCTAGAAAAGAGCTTGGCCCCGATCAGCGCAGGGTATCTGTTTAGTTTAAATAAGGCCATAATTTGAAGGCACATGTTTAGTCAATGAATCATAGCAAAGCTAAAAAGGGAAAGCTACCATTACAGCAAAATTGTTGAGGGTGAACTTTATAATGTTCTACTTCTTCAAATTTTCACGTACATTTCCACGCTGCTTTCCTCAATCTGAAAGATTCAAGCTCCTCACACTGCTGATCAAGCATTTTCCTACACAAATGTAGAAAACACATCACAATTACCTGAGCTCTACAACCCATGAACATCAAGTTTGCCAAATGTTGTCCCAAGAAGAGCCCCCTCCTGATGAACCAAAAACACTGAGCCATCCCAAAACCACTCAGCTGTTACTTACCCCTAGTTTCCAAAGCAAGGAACTTCTACAGCAAGACAACAGGCTGCAGAGACAGCCCAGAATTTCCAGGACCAACAGTGCTACAGTGCTTTATAGGTAAGGCAAAGGCCTCAACTTGTCTCACCACATCACAAGAACATACAGATGCTGTTATTGAGCAAATTTATTTCTTTCTAAACATTCCAAACTCCTGTAGATTTACTTGAAAGTTGTTCTGCATATTAGTAACACTTCTCGGCTAGGTAAAATTCTCTTGAACTAAATAACTCCAGATCCTGGGCTTTTCTTAACTGAAAGCTCTTCTTTTCTACTCCAAAAGAGTAGTTTTGAGTGGAACATGCAAATTTGCAACACATTTCTTACTACTCTTTGCAACCAACCCTGCTAGAGAAGTTAATGTTTGCCACAGGCTGCCTAACAAAGCAGAAGCTGGATTGCAGGGCAAGCAGCACAGTGTAATACAGGAAAAAGTCAAAGAAATAACCTTCGTTGCAGGCAGTTCCTTCCCAGTTACCTTCTCACTGCTCCCTCTGGTCCTCCAGACCCTGATCCCAATCTGTGCCCATAAGTCACCTAAGATGCAGCCTCTGCTTCCTCCAAGTGACTCAGACACACAACGTAACCTCAAGACAAGGATACCTTATCAGGATTACAGTGACATTAAGAGTCTATAACATGTTATTACCTCACAAACAGTGTGGTGTCATAGCTTACAGATGTGCACTGCAGTATGAGTCAGAGGAAACAAAAATTTGTCCCTGTTAAGAACAGAAGGAACAAATGTACAACTGCATGTGTTAGCAGATGCGAGTAAAAAGAAATTCAGACCACTCTCACCATCTTTTGCAGTCATCTCACTGCCATCCTTCATAGTGCCACAGCTTTCAACAGCAGGAGAAAAAGCCTTACAGGTCTAATGCTGCAATCACACCAATAACAAATTCTCTTAAGAAACTTTAGAATGAACTTTCGTGTGAACTGAGGAAGAAAAAAAAAAAGTACTGACTCACCAGCAGTGTGTCAAGAACAGTTTTTAAGATGCTTCTGTTGTTAAACACTGCCAGTGTTCAAAGGAGAACAAGTTTCACCAGGATCTGCATTAAGCTTAACTTAGTAACGCAGCATCAGACACAACAATAAAGGCCACCCAAAGCAAAACTACCAGCCACACACAAGCCCACTGATGCACCAAGAATCTACCTGAAAAACACGCATCCTATTCAGCCACATTAGAGGGTGTTGTTTCAATAAAATCTGACTGCAATGGACAAAACAATAATTCAAAAAATCAGAGGGAAAGCAGGATGAGAATGGCTCGTTTCTTAAAAATGTGACTTCATGAACTCCTGCGGCCTTCAAATTTCAAAGTTCAGGAGTTCTGAAGCATGGACTCCTTGTTGAATCATTTTCTTATTTGTTCCATGACCACTATGATAGCTGATCCTGTTGCAACTTGTAGGATTTTCTCCATTTTAAAGGAAAATCTTGTGGCCACACGGCCTCCCCCCATGGCCATCCAGCTACGGAAAGACTGCATTCAGAAGCAATACTGAGCTACGTGCATGTGAGTCAAAGAGTTATTCAGGGGATTACTCAAAAATTCTGGTGTTTGAATCATCATTTGTCAGAAAACAGTCTGTACAAAGCATTACTTACTAGGTGAACCTCACTTCAATTTTTCATCAGCTGTGTTTACTCTTTCTGAATTATTCAGTTCTACAAACGTTTTAGGTTGCACAGAAAAACACTGGCTTATGACTGTCCCACCCTGCCTGGGCCATCCACTGCAGTCTGCACCCCATCACTGCACAGTTCACAGCATTCAGTTGCTAATAAAAAAGAAAAAGGCAAAACACCCACGGTGGCTCAATGGTTGTACAAAACTTGTTCCATCGCAAGTTCTCAAGTTTAATGGCTGTTAACGTTTCTGCTAAAGGAAATGGCCCAGAAAAGCAGAGATGTTGTAAGACTTCAAAGGCGGAGAAGATAAAGAATCTCATTGCTCTTGATGTTTAAAGAGCAAAACATCCAATCCTAACACTTCAGAAAAGCACAACAGTGAATCCTGAAGCTACGATTAATGCAGCTACGTCTTAAAAGTTCTCCATATATTTAATTTAAGAAAAACAGCATCTGTTCCTGTCAGGATTCTGATGAAAGACACCGGAGACTTCCCAAAGCTTGGCAGGCACAGCAGTGGGGTTACCTCCCTCTGTGACCCCAGGGCCAACGCTTCCGTCATTTTGTGTCATTCTGTATCATTCTGTATCGTGTCTGACAGCTCTGAAATCAGAGATCTGCTCGTTATGCATCACAAAGCCCTGCCAGCAAACAGCTCGGCAGGCAAACCGATACCCATCCAGCTCCGGGAGCTGCTGGGAGGATCCCGATGACACCTCCGGAAGGTGAATTCCATCCTCCCCAGCCGCTCGTTTCCAGAAGGCAAAAAAACGAGGAGCCCCCAACTCGTTTGGGCACAAAGCGCCTCTCACCTCCCACAGAGCAAACGCTGACGAGCCGTGCAAAAACACTTACAGAGCGATAGCGAACGGGTCTAACAGCGGCACCGGGAAATCCTCCCACGGCAGCACTGCGCCGTCACGGCCCGGACGGCGCCGAGCCGCGTTTGGCCGCACGTCGGGCACCAAGGGGCGCCCGCAGCAGCTCCGCTTCCACAGCCGGGGGCGGCGGGAGGAGCCGGCGCCGCCAGAGCTGCAGCAGAGCACGGCAGCAACCGCGACGTCGTCCAACGGCGCGGGAACAGCGGCGGCGCGCAGCGACCCCCACCGCGCGGAGCCCCGCCGCCGCCCCGCACAGCGGCACGCAGCCCCGCTCCCGCCTCCAGCGCGAGGTGAGGTCGCTGCGAGGCACCGCCGCTACAAAGCCCAGCCGCTCACGGAGGGAGGGAAAAGAAAGGCGGGCGCCGCGCCCCGCTTTACCTCCGGCGCCGCGTGAAGCGCTGCGCCCAGCGCCGCCGCCCGCCCGCCGCAGGCCCCGCGGAGCCGCCGCTCGCCACTTCCGGGTGGAGAGAGGCAGGGCGGCGCCCATTCAGAGCATGCTCCCCACCCCCTCCTCACCCCACCGCCCCCTGGCGGCGGCGCTGTGCGAGGCGCTGCGGGTCGCGGCGCTGGGCGGCTGTGCCGCCCTCGCCCGCGGCTCCCGGGAGCGGGTGTTGGGGGGAGCGGCTGCTTTCTAAGGCGGGGACCTGTGGCGAGAAACGGCAGTGTGTGAATTCCTCAAAACCCCAGAACCCGGCTGGGAGCGCCGCCTCACGACGCTGTTGGCGCTCACCGCCTTCCCCGAGCGGCTTCGCGCAGCGCTGGGGCTGCGCAGGACGTCCTTCGCGCGGGCTCGGGCTTCCCCGGCGGGAGCTTCGGCTGAGGGAAAGGGCAGCGGCTGGAGTCACTCACAGCCTGCGTAGGGTCCTCCCTGCTCGTGGCAAGCTAAGGCTGAGCTCACCGAAGCTGTCCGCTATAAGCGCAGCCCGGGTGGGAGCAGCCCGTTCCGACGCCCCGAGGGCGCGGAGCCGAGACCGGCCGTGGGGATTCGCTTTGGTCCTCCGCGCCGCCAGGGGGCGCTGAGCGCCTCGATCCCCGCTGCGTGGGGCGGCGCTGCGCCTGCGCGCGGTTCGAACGCGTTGGCGGCCGGTCCTCGGCGCCGCTCTCCGCTGCTGCCGTCGTCCCCCGCTCTCCTTTGGAAGCATGTCCGCCTTGGCGGACCGAGAGACGTCCCAGAGCGCGCGGAAAGGTAGCGGCGGGTGAGGCGAGCGGACCCCGCCCGGCCGAGGCGCCGGCCGCGCTGAGCGCTGTGTGTTCTTTCAGGGAGAATTGTGAAGTCCCGCTACCTGCTGTACGACAGGAAGGGCGCCACGAAGGTTCGCGGCTGGGAGCGGGGCGCTGCGCGGGCAGCCGGGGGAGCGGCGGGCGGGCGGCGCTGGGCGGGCGGGGCGGCCGCGCTCACTGCCGTCTGCTTGGCCCTCAGAGCGCTTCCACGAAATCCTTCTCGTCCTCGACCTCCAGCGCGTCTTCCACAGCCAACGCGAGAGCAGCGCCCCCCCAGAGGTCTGAAATTCCTGATAAGCCTGAAATTCCTGGTAAGTTTTATCAGAAGGATTTCAAATTCTGTCGTTTTCTTTGTTTTTCCAGCGCCTGTAGCCCTTCACAGCATTAAAAGCACCTGATAAGGTGATGCTTACAGTGCTTACATCGCTGCTATCTCTAAGGGCATTAATGTGCAGGGCTCTGCTGTGGGACGCAAACTCTTGTCGGGATGTTATCATAAAATACTGATCTGGAAATGTTTAGGATAAAGTTCTGATCTACTTTATCTGAGTAAGTTAGTGAGTACACAGCTGGTGTGTATCAAACGAATGTGAGAAGTTCACCCCATACTATTAAGAGCTGCAGCAATTGAGCAGATGAATACGGTGGGAAAGACATTACAACAAAGGTGTGATGGCAGAAGGAGCAGCGTGATAGAAAGGTGCCATAAAGGAAGGGAAGAAGAATGCTCACCATATCAGATGACTCTTGGTTAACAAGAACCCCACTAAGGAGGAATCTCCAGGAAGAAATCCTTCCCCGGGGCCAGTCAGCCCTTAAATGGGCTCTAAGAGAGGAGAGGCAGCCAGGCTCCACCCTTCCTGTCTCACAGCTGAATTGCCTCCACCTGTGCCCCCAGGGACCACCGGGTCCTTTCCCCAAGTGCTCAATCAGGCTGTGACTCAGCAGTTCCCATACAGAAGCATACAGATATGTGAGCTTGTACAGTATCTGCTTTGATTCTTTTAGTTTGACAACAGCTTCTTTCTACAGGGGTTGCCTCTGGCTTGTTAAATCAGACTAGTTTTGAGAAAGGTGACCTACAATCCACTTTATTAGATGGAGATAAAATTATTCGGCCGGACCTTGATCTGTCAGCTATTAATGGTAAGCCTCCATCCATATTTAATTTCTTATTTTATTATTTTGAATATGCATTTATTAATTTGATTATAGATTTCTACTATATTTGCTAAAAGATGCTATTAAATAAGTGTTTATTTTTTAAATTTATTTAAAGACTTTAAAAACCTTTTAAAGTATTCGGAGTTGGCATTAACTTCTTACTTCTTGGTATCTTTTGGATGTGCTCTTCTTTTTTCTTTTAGAGTTTAGGATCAAATATTAAAGAACAAAGTAACATCAGGCCTTCGTAACAGATAAGGAGCGTTAGATAAGGAGCCCTTCTGAAAATTATACCACATCTATCTGTAACTGTTACCTAAAGTTAAATACTTGTGTATTTATCTCACACGTTATCTCATGAGCACAATAAAAAGCTGAAATATAGCATAGTAAAGGACACTGGTAGGTATATCATCTTTAAATTCTTAGTGCCTTTAAAGAATCTGATGTCTGTTGACTTATCCCCATGTATTGGTAATAACTTCTCTCTTATGACACAGATAAAACCATCCTCCAGAAATCTACAAGTTCAAAGGATTCTTGCAAAACAGATGAAGGGGCATGTGTAAGTAACCAGGTATCGGTGAGTCCCACTACTTCCATTTCTTAAGCATCTTTATTTTGGAATGCATGAAATGATAACTTTCTATTTCTCTAATGTTGGTAACAACCATCCAGGTTTCTGGGCTGCTCTAAAGCCTTGGGGCAGTAGCCCAGTGAGAGCTCTGCTGTACTGCTTGAAATGTTTGTTTTGTTCATTGGGTGTAAGCCTCAAAGTTTTACCAGAGCTCATTGTAGTAAAAAAACACTTGCTCCATTTGTAGCATCTCTTCAGACTAATTCTTTTCATGCTCCATTATAATTATATCACGTTAGCTTTAAGTATTTCCCAACTGTTTTTTGTCAGAAAATTAATTCTGCCTCATCTCCCTCACCGCTAAGTCTGCAGGTTCTGTTCTGGTGTTTTGGATTTCTGCTGAGAGCAGTATAAAGCTTGGATGATCAAAGAATATATGTTTAGTTAATACTCATCTAGGTGACTGTTGCTGATGATAATGCTGATTCTGGACACAAACTGGACTTTCAGTAATTTATGTATGTCCTGAAAATATAACAGTTTAAATACCACAACTTATCCAGATTTTTTTTTTTTCTTTTTTCCGCAAGAACAATCTTGTTGTGGAGGAGGAGGAGGAGGAGGAAGAGGAGAAGGAGGAGCTCAGATCTCAGGAGCTGATTTTATCTTACCTAAGAGTGAAGGTGAGTCAGTCAAGTGTGTGGTGTTTCAGGTTAAAAAGAAATTAAACAACTGCTTGTTATCAAGTTCTATGCATTCTGATCCATGAAAGTCAGATTGTTATGGTTTTATGCATTCTAAACTACATGCTCTAAAACTACGTGATGGGTGTGCCTTGAAAACTCTTAGAGTGAATTCTGTGCCAGTTTACTAAGCTGGTGCTGGTTCTTCATGAAGCAGAGACATACTGAAGTTCAGGGAAACAGGAGTAAATGTATGGAATTCAAGGCTGTAGCAGTGATTTTGTTCTTTTTTCGCTCGGTATCGTGTAAGTGTAGTTTTCCTTTGCAAAAAAAATATTAGGGGTTAGTAGAGAAAAGGGAAAGGCTTTAACTTAAGTGTACTAGACTTATATTTGTTGCTTCAGATTATGTCAGTTGCTTTAGTTATGGATGTCTTTTGGATGTAACAGCAGGAGAAGGATGTTGCTCAGCTTGAGGAAGGAGCAGAAGAAAACTTGTTAATGTTGTGTATGCAAAAAGAGAGACAACAGGAGAAGCTCTATGAGCGGAAGCGTGAGATTCTGCTCAGAGAAAGAGAAGAAAAGCTTGATGAGGAGCTTGTAAAACAGGTAGGCTTTATTACAGTTCATTCTTCTATGTTTAAGCAATCTGTTACGTTGTTAATAATGTACTAATAGCTACTGGATTGTTTGAATGTAATAATCTAGTAGTCCTTTCTCAAAGATTATCTCTATGTTTTTGTGGCCTGCTGAGGCACAGTTTTATGCATCTGTAAACATCTACTTCCTGCTGTAGCGTGCTGTGCTCTCTAGTAATCTAAACAAGTGCCTTTGTCACTTTTTTTGACCCTCCCTGATGGAGGCAGGAAGGAGAAGTTATTGCTGCTAGGCAAGGGGCAGCAGCACGAGTTGCCAGAGCAGTTTACATCTCCTGTGCATCGACTGTAAACATCTTAAAACCACATTGTATTTTGTAACTGCAGGATGTTATGACTGGAGCAGAGATGCTAACCCTTACATGAGTAGCGAACATCTTCTGTCACTTATACTTTTCTATGTTAGACAGTAATAGTTCTGATCTAGTGGTTAGGAGACAAACTTCGAATGATTTTCTTGATAGCAGGTCATCTTTAGAAGCTAAAGCCTCCATATTTTCTCAGTGTTTTCTTAGTTTTGTTGCATCAAATTAGAAGGGTAGGATGTTTTGAACAACAGATTGGCAAAACTGAACATGTGCTTGCTTTTATGTATGTACAAAATGGCTGCTTTGTGAAGAAGTGTTGATTCATTGTGTCCTTTTCAGATGGAAGTACTTTGTCCTCTTGTTCCTCTTCTTGAACAGTTTAAAGAGCAGTATAAGAGCTTTGCAGTTGCTCTGGATGCCACTAGGCATAAATTACCCATTAAGAACATTCACATAGAGGGAGATATGCCAACGTACCTAGGTATGGGAATTGTATTTAAAATATACTTTCAGAAATAAGTGGCTTTTAAAGCTTGACTTCTTTCTCTTGCATCTGTATCTGGTAAAATTCTGTGAGGTGCTCTGAATGAGCTTGATTAGCAAGTTAAAATAGCAGAAATAGAGTTGTTGCTCTTAGTCTCTGTAGCTAAAAGTAATTTGGCTTTTCTGATTTTCTAATGGCTTAACAAGCAATAGTTCATATCGTTCACTTGTTCCTCCTTCCTGTAGCTATTACATAACCTTGTATTATGAATGCCACTAGCATGCATTAAAAAAAAAATGTTTTTAACATCTCTTATATTGTAGACAAACTGCAAAAGCAGTTGACTGTCACACAGGAACTTCTGGCAGAAGTTATGCCAGACTCCTCAGAAGAAAGTGCAAAAGCATTCAGTGAACTGCAGGGTACTGAAGAGGTGTTTCAAAAATTGGAGAAAGAACTTCAAAGGTATTTACAACAGAGTGAGAACTCACTGCGTGTTCAGAGAAAAACGTATAGATCTCACCCTTTGTATCCAGAATGGATATTGGAGGATTAATTGAGGGAATAGTCCTGCTAAGTTGCAGGCATCTTTGTTTCTGTCCCTACACTGCCTATAAAGGAAAGAGTTGTTTTGTTTGGTCTCTATAATCTTAGTGGACTACTGCAGTGTGCTGCTTTCTGACACTGGGAGGGAAGCTGTGGATCTCCACGTGCTGCATATCCTTTCTGGTTTAGTCGAGGTTATCCTCCACGGTAACTGACTTCACCTGCTTAATTTGTTCCAGGAGCTTCACACAAGTGCAGAACCTGTCGTATGAAGCTAGTAAAGAAGTTTCACTGCATAATCAAAGAATATGTGAAGACAATCATGGCATAGATGTTGTGAAACACTGGTACTTCAACTGAGTGCCTGTGATTTGTGTGTTTTATTTTTGTTTGTTACTGATGGGTGGGTACTAAATCAATGTCTGTATTTTTTTTGTTTATTGTCTTTGATTTGTTCTGTATCCTTGCTTTACTTATGGACATACAACACATCCAGCTTTCCAGTTATATCAGAACATGAAACCAGCTACATGTGTGACTGATATAAGAATGGAATTTTCTTCTGCTTACCTGTAAGGAGACTTTTTTTTTTTCTAACAGCCATTTCTGTGACAGCTTTGTCATCACTTGCTGTCTTGGCATTATTGAAAGTTAAATCAAATGTTAATCCTAGCCAATGTGAACGATGTATCCTTAAACTCATTTTACTTGCTTGCTCCTGGCTTCAAGTGCACTGGTTTGCAACTCTTCCCAAAGTAGTGTTCCTTACAGGGCCACATATCAAGAGGAAGATGTGGAACTGTGTTGTTGTACTGTACATTTTTTTTAATCTAGTTAGGAGAACCAGGAGGAATTCACAGCATGATCATTGATCACTTGGTGAGCAGCTTCCAGAGGAACTCTGAATTGCCCCTTCTCTGGATTTTTCAAGAGGAAAAGCAATGTGGGTAGCAAAGAGTGAGGCTGATGAACAGGAGATGGGTTGCTTGTAACAAATAGAGTTTTGGTATATTGTTGCCTAATTGTCTTGTAAATAAATTACTAAAACATAAATGCTTTTGTATTCATGCTTTCTCTTGAAGTACTTCAGACCTTTATTTTAAAATAAAGACTGTTTTTTCACTGCTGTATTGGGAGCCATCGTGTTTGAAAATCTTCACTGATCTCCTAAAGAAGCTTTTGTTTCCACCTGGCTTGCATAGGGCTAATATTACACAGTGTGCAGGGGAGGGTTTCTAGGCATTAAGTCCTAAGGGCAAGGCGCCCAAAGCTCAGATGCCAGAAGATTGAGAACTTGGAAGGAAAGCTCTAACCTAAATACTGAGTAAGTGCTGGAATGAGAAAGATGATGATGATAATCTGTGAGAACATAGCTGCTCGCTGTGGAAATGGGTTTTTCAACATGCAAATAAATGATTTAGATTTTCTTCCTGCTGTTGGCAGAGGTCTGGGTGGATTCTGTCTCCTATTATTAAAAATAAGATGAAATTAAGCTATAGGACGGGATTGGTAGAGGTGTGTATTGGATGAGAAGCCCACATAGGACAAGCTCTGAAGGCCTTCATTGTATATAATTTCAGTGTCACTGTTTCTTAGCAGCTTATCCATGACGTGGTGGGGGGACAATTATTTTCAGGTGTTATCTTTTATTTCTATTTGTTTTAGCTATGTTAGACCAGCTACAGCTGATAGCTTACCTGTGTGTGTGCTGCCTTTTGTGCCCCACGTCTCAGATGGCCACACGGCAGGATCGTGTTCCTGCACAGGAGGGCAAACTGCACCTGCAATGTTCACCACTGGTCCGGTCAGGTCGCTGTAGGTCAGCAGCTGCTTTGGGGGTGCAGAGCTCAGTAGAAAGGGCCCTAAGTGAGTGATGACACTTCTGGTCAAGCTGCAGTTTTCCCTGGCTGTGAATAAATGCTGGGCTGTGTGTCCTCGTGCCTTTAACCTGCTTGTTGTAGCTGTTATTGCAGGACTCAGAGTTATGAGGGATCTCCTTAATTCTGAGGGGACGTGGATGGAATAATAACATTAATCAGGTCTTAATTTTATTTCTGCACCATCACAAGGCAGAATGACTGTCCTAGGATTTATTGATGATAGGCTTCGTCGCTTATCTTAAAAAATAATAATAAATTATAGGACATACTTTTAATTTAAGCCTTTCACCTTCAGTTAAGTGACTTTGTACCGCTTTTAAGTGGCGATTTCAGGGGCAGCTTCCAGCTGAAGAGGTGCGTGCTGTGGCTGCAGCGTTACGCCCACCTCGTCGGTCGCTGTTCCTCCTTCGGGCGAAAGAAGCCCTCGGCAGTTTCAGCTGCCTTCTGGATTTTCTCCCTCTCGTCGCTTTCCGAGCTCTGGAGCTGTAATATATCTGTACTGACGTTCGGTGAGATGGAATGCTGCTGCGTTCACCCCGAAGGAGGGTGGGGGAGGAACGGTTCTGGCCGCGACGGCAACTGAAACGCTCTGAATCCCAGAGAAGTACTTCCCTGCTGCTGCAGGCGGCAGTCACTGTCCGCACAAGGAGCCCAAGAGCTCGGAGCTGAAGGCCGGCAGAGCAGTGCGGAGCGCGGGGACGTGCGCTGTCGCTCCGGGGGAACCACGGGCACTGGTGGGGTGGCCGTTTCCCCTACACTGAACTCGTGTGCGTGAAGCTCTGTGCCAGTAGTGGAACAAACGTCAGACAAAGCAGCGCACTGCTCCAGGGAGAGCTTGTAATTTTGGGCTGACTGAGTGGGATATCGGTTCTGATGGATTCTGTTTTGACTCTTGGAAGAAACAAGAAATCTTTCAGGTTCCTCCAATGCAGAACGGCTACAGACGCTCCACGCTGTCGAACAGAACAGTGTAAATCCAAAGCAAAGGCCTGCAGGAGCTGAGCAGGTGTGACCCGCCTGGACACCTACCTGTGTGACCCGGTGTAGGGAACCTGCTTTGGCAGGGGGTTGGACTCGATGACCCCTGGAGGCCCCTTCCAACCCCTACAACTCTGTGACACTGCTGACTCTGCATTTCCCACCAATGCTCTGACAGCATCGCGTGCTCTGAGTCTGCCTGAAGTCCTGGGCTCTTCTCCTTCAGGTTATTGACCCCTTCTTACTTTTGCACCTGGAAATAGCGATGTCCTCACCTTCTGCAGTGTTTATGGCATTGTTTCAGTGCCGATTTACTTTTGTTCTATTTAAATTTTTGCAGTACTTAATTCCTGTGTGTTCATCTTTTGGACCAGACGTCAACGTTTCCAATTGTTAACATCAGGTTGTCCCAAGGCTTTGTGTCAGTGTGTGTATATGTAATGTTTGGGGCATTTTTCTCTTCTAAAAGCTGAAAATAACTGTGTAACAAACCAAGTAGGTCTGAGAGCTTGTGGGAGACAGAGCAGGAGTGCATGATGGAGATGTGAGCATTTATCCTCTGCAAAATTGTGTTCCAGTGTGTACGAGGTGATTGGTGAAGATCACTCTAAGCCAGCTTTGCCCTGCACAGACTGCCTGGCCTGGGCTGTGGTATCTCTTGCTGAGTTCTGTCCTGGTGGTTTTAACCTCCAGCTCAGGAAGGCTGTGGTATAGAGCCTCTGATATAGTTATTGTGGTCATTCCTGCCCTGTGATAAGGTCACCAGGGGTCAACATAAGGAATCACCCCTTTTTGCCTTTGTGCTGCAGTGGAGATGCAGCTTGGGAGATAATTGAGGCCTGTTTGTCTCCTCAGCCCTACAGTCCTTTGTTTGTGCCAGCTGCAAATGGAGCTGGTTCTTTGCTCACCAACAGCAAATAAGTATCTCATGACCCCAGCAGATGTTTCTGCATTTTAGGCTGATGAGAACTTGCATGGTTACTGCAAACTGCCCTGCCTTGGAGTAAATAGCACTTTGTTGGAGATCCGGAAGCTCATCTGAACGTGATAAACAGATTTTTGGTCAGACTGCGATTGCCAGGATGTGAAAAGCGTTCTGCAGAGGCAGGAGATCTAACAGCTCTGAACTGCACCACTGAGCCCCACCAATGACACCAGTTAAGAGCATTTACAGGGACTGTGAGAGCGTCCCTGCTCAACCCACAGAAATGGTTTTAGGTTGGTCCTTCCACTGTATTTGTGTGTGGCCTCTAAAGCGGGTACAAGGATGGAGGACTTGCTCTGCAGAATCGTTTCAAATCAGTTTCTCTTAAAATGTTTCTGTGTATATCTGCAGTTTCTGTAAGAATGCCTTACCCTCTGTAGCAGCAATGCTGAGCCTGAAGCACCTGGTGGAGGGCAGGGTCAGCCCAGGGGAGCTCAGGGGTGTGCAGTGCAGTGCACTGCAATGCAGCTGAGGGACTGGAGGGGCTGTTGCCAGGATCTCCCCCTTTCCAGCCCTCATTTAAGGGCTGGCAGTGGAAGTAAGGGGAGCTTCTAGAGATTCTCTCTTTTGTTTCCATGTTCACACTGTTGCATTTGGGCTTGTCCTCATTTACTGCAGTCTTCTATGCTTGGCTACCAAGGGGCTGGCACAGGTGCGGAAGGAAAAGAGAGACCAAAAAATGGCTTTTAAAGGAAAGGTGCTGTGTTTTGTTTTATAATGCTGTAAAAGTGAAGTAGAACCTTTCTCTTGTCACTGAATTTTTAAGGACTGACACAGATGTGTTTTTCCCTTGGGAGGAAGGGACCCGTCGTTCGGGTTTCCCTTAAGCCAGAGATCTCTCACTTGTCTGAGGAATGCTTCTCTCACGTTACACGTCGTTTATTTACCAGGGTAGAACCGATTCAAAGTGCGTTCACACCTTCTATGGAGTGCAGTCTCTCGCTCACCTCTCCGACTCATCACACAGCCACACGAACCCCTGCACACCCTCAGCCTGGACAAGTGCCTGAGATTCCTCAAATGTCCTGAGCAGCACAGCTCCTTTTTTTTGTGAGCCAAACAAAAATCTGAGCTATGCGCCGTGTGAGCGGTGCTGAATATGGCCCATAGATGTGACTGATGAATTGGTTTTATACATAAGAAACGCTTACAGAACTTCCTTTAAGCTTCTAACTGTTCCCAGATGTGGGCTGAGGCGGCTGCTGGAATTCCATCACCTGTTGCATCACACTGGATAGGATTCATTTGGCAGGCACAGAAAATTCCATTTCAGTAACTAAATAGTTTGAAATGATACTAAAGCCTTTTTCTTTTTCTTTTTTTTTTTTTCCAGACCAACCTGATTCTACCTTCATTTACAGGGTAGCACGTACTTCCATAATGCAGAGACTTTGCAATCTGCAGAGGGAGCAATGGCCTTATTTCCTACAGTCAGCAAACACTGAGCTGAAAACCTTCGATTCTGAAGGAGGTTGGTAAGGTTTTACTGTACAGAGCTCAGATCTCAGGTGTGAGCCTGCAGAGAGCAACCTGTGCATCTGTGCAGATGGGTGGGTGATTAATGGTGGTGATCGTTCTGTGTTTGAAAGCAGGATGCTATTACACTCAGAACTGACCCCATCTCAGCAGAGCTATTAATGAAATCATTGTTTGGATTGGTGAGCTGCTGCACATCAGTTATGGACTGCTTTACCACAAAAAACAGCAGAGGTGCTTTGTTTTCACTTTGCCTCTTTATTGCCTTTAATTACAGGACCCCAGCCTGCTGTTAGGTCCTACCCTTAGGAGGGGGGCTCACATCAGTGCTGCTGCTTTGCAGATGGAGGAGCTGAGGCATGCAGGGCTCTGAAGATGAGGATGCTGAAAAAGAGTTTGAAAGGTCACATTTTAACTCTGCCTCTTTCAGTCCTGTTTGTCATAATAAAAACGTTCTCATTTCAATATACTTTCTAGTAAGTTGTGTCTCATAAAGCCCAGCTGGTTTGCTTGGGAAATATTTCTTGGTGAGACTGAAGGAGAGTGGAGGAGGAGCTCCCATAGGTGATTTCTTTAAAACTTTTCAAACGGGTTTGGCTGTGCTGTTATCTCACATCCAATCCTGGAAGCTGCAGTGGGCCTTGCAGGGGTTGCACTCCTCTTGCTGGGACCACTGAGTTGTCCTCTGTGGAGGCTTCAGCTGAGATGCGCTTTTTTTAAAGGCTAACATGCAGAAATATTGTTAGCAATATCACATATTCAGAATCATTTTGCAGCTTAGCACCTTTAGCAAGTCGATGGAGGAGCCAGAGGAGCCTTTGAGAAAACATGAAGTTGATTTTTTTGATCCAAGTTTCTACTTTTGTCCCCTGTCCCTCGGAGTCGTGGTATTCATTTTGTCACCTCGAATAACTGCTGCTGTTTGGATGTGGGTCCATGCATGTTTGTGCATCTTCCTGCTGAGAGCAGCAGCTCCCGGAGTGCCTTTTTGTAATACTTTCTTCTTTTGTAATCTTTCTTCTGTGGGTGACCTTTTGCGCACGAAAGCAGCCTTGCCCTTAAGCAGCCAAGGAGATGTATGTAGAGACAGATCCCTATGCTGTATAGGGTAAAGTCTTCGATAAAATAAGCAGAATTAGAAGGAAAAGTGAGGAATGAAGGGCCGGGCGCTCTGCTCTTCCCTGGTCTGTGCCGCAGCCCGGCGCTGGCCGTCCTGTCGCGACCCCCCGGGCTGGGATGGAGGGATGGAGGCTGACGGGTCGGGGCCTGCGGGCGGAGGAGGATGGAGCAGCAGCAGCGCTGGCGGTGGGCGCGGAGTCGGACAGCGGATCTCCGGCGATGCTCGGCGGAGCGCCTCAGAGCCCAAAGGCTCCGTTAATAGAAGCGGAGCACGGGGTGCAGGGAGCCGAGCCGGGCTGCTGAGACCGCGCGGGGACGGAGGAGGAAGGTGGGGGCTCTGGTGCAGGTGCCGTCCTCGCGGGGCTGCCCGGGCTCGGCAGAAGAGGAGCAACGGCTGCGGCGGGAGGAAGAGGAGGAGGAGGAGGAGGAGGAGGAGGACGGGCGGCCGCGGGGTCCGCGCGTGGCGGCGCACCTGGGCCGCGCCGAGAGGCGGAGGTGCGGGGCGCGGCGCGCTGTCAGCGGGCGGGGAACCGCAGACAAAGAGCCGGGGCCGGAGCCGAGCGGGCACCGGGGCCAGGAGGGGGCGGCCCGGGGGCGGGGACGCGGCGGGGGCGGCGGCCACAGAGAGGCACCGGGGAGCCGAGCCCGGCGCGGGGCGGCCGCGGAAGCAGCAGGGCTGCGCCCCGGGAACAAAAGGCTCCGGCGGCGGAGAGCGGCGCGGCTGCGGAGCCGTTCCCTGAGCAGGATGCGCCCAGCGGAGCGGCGCTGCGCCTGGGGCGTTGTGCTCATCCTGTGCGGCCTGAGCGCGGCGCAGCCCCGAGGCCGGCTGTGAGTACCGGGGCCGGCGGCGGGGCGGAGCGGGACGCGGGCGCGGTGTCTCCGCGGGCGGCGGGGAAGAGGAGGGCGAGCGGCTGCGGGCGGCGGCTGCGGCCGTAACAAAGCCTCGGGGTGCCGCGGCGCTCCCTGCCAGCGCGTTTGTAGCCGCCGGTGCAAAAGCAGCGAAGAGAAGGAGGGGGGGGGAGTTATCCTTAGAGCTACCTGTGTGCGGCTCCTCCAGCGCGGGGTGCGATGCTTTTATCTGGCAGCAGTTATTTCAGGAATCCGGGCTGCGCCGGAGGTCGGAGCGCTGCCGGCGGCTGGGGAGCGCTCCGCTGTGGGACGTCCGACGGCAGAGCGTTCCTCTGCGCTGAAAGTTGGGATCGTTTTCTTTTCTTTCTTTCTTTCTTTTTCTTTGTCTTTTTTTTTCTTTTTTCTTTCTTTTTTTTTTGTTTTTTGGCTTTTGGAGGTGGAATCCCCGCTTTGTTGCAGCGCGTTTGGGTTCGCTTTGATGAAGGTTTGCTTTGTTCTTTATCCCGGGTGCGTTGTGGCTCGTCAGCATCGTGAATGGCCGCATTAACCGAGTGCCACGGAGAACTCATTTTCACTTGCTTGCTAGAAAGTATTTCTTGTCCTGCCAAGTTCTGCTGTAAGCTGACAGAGCCCTCAGTCAAACGTGCTTAAGGGCTCTGTCCAGTCACTGTCAGCTTAACTGTTTAACTGCCAAGTAAAATATTTAGCATTCGAATGCCATTTATGTGCTGACTTACAAGGCTGTATCAGCAGGCTGGGACTGCAGGAAGAGCTGCAGCGATTTAGAACAATGTGCATCCATGTGCTTCACAGATGGCACCGCAGCGCTGTGCTTATGTGACAGTTGGAGTCGGGTCATTCCGTGCTGGATGCAGATGTGCTCTCCTTCCCTCTCTAAATACATCAGTGATGTTTTCCTTAGTGGGAACTTGTGGACTTAGTAGTCATTTTTTATTGTTGTTCTGATGAGTTTTCAAACCTGGCGACCAGAAGGTTTGGTGTCCATAAATACCCCACACAGTGCGACCCGAATGCCGCAGAGACCTGAACTTCCTTCGGGTAATGGGATCTCCATGGCAATGAGGCCTGCTGAGAGAGAGACACGGGGCTGGAATTTGATAGAAGGTGACTGAGGGGGCTGTAAAACAGCATCGTCTTCACCCCGAGTGATAATTAATCATGGGCTGAAGCAGCCTGACCTGCGGCATTGCGGAAAGGCATGGGCTGAGAAACTGCTCTTAAACTGTCATACCAGGAGCTGCCTGGTTTAAAAAGTCCTTTTGGGTGGGAGAAAACAGCCAACAAAACCTGGACAAATGAACAAACAGAAAGGCGTCATGCCGTGAAGAGAACATGAATGTGTTGCTTGTAGCCAAGCACTTTGAAAGTTCTGACTTTGTATGACTTTAACTTGATAACTTCATGTCACAGCACTGTTCATCACAGAGGAATGGTACAGATTCCATTCAGAAACACAGAGATTGTATTATAGATGGGGCTAGGGTGGCTTTAACACTGTGTGCCTGATAAGGAAATTCCTCTTTGCCTGGAGTTGGAAACTTGTAGGGTAGTATAATTACCTGATCAGGACATTCGGTCTCTTTATGATTAGTTAACTGTATATTTAGTTCATTTAGGTCTATGCAGTAGGCAGCCCTATATTCTGTATACAACAGCATGGGTGCCTTTAAATATGAAAGGTTGAATCCTGTAACTCGCTTAACTCTGTTCATTTCTATGTGCAACCTGTGCCCCTTTTGTGCCAGTTGAGGCTGGGGCTGCTGCTGGTTGGAGACCTGGCAGATGGGCAGTTCTGGGGACCTGTGTCTGTCCTTCACCTTTGGTTAGCACTGTAAGTGCCTACAAATGAGATCACACTCCTGCTATCCTTAATGACCTCCCACTTCCAATCTTGCTTCCTATATATAGGGGCTATTTGATTGCTGCACCTTCCGTGTTCCGGTCCGGTGTTGAGGAAGCTGTGAGTGTGACCATCTTCAATGCTGTCAAGGAGACAACGGTCCAGATTCAGTTGGTTGTGAAAGGAGAAACTGTGTCACGGGGCCATGGAACCGTTCTGGGTGAGTTCTTGTTCTGAGCTTGGAAATTACTTTGGGGGATCATCAGTGTCTCTTAATGAATTACTTTGGGTGATAATGTAGCCGGAATCAAACTAGGATTGAATTCATTGTTGGCTGCTAAGCATTTCCAGTTGTGGTTGTGCTGAAGTGGTTTTATGTATGGGACCCCAGACTGCCTCACCTTTTTCTCTTTGATGTTGGCTGACAGTTACTAACTAAATTGAGGGGAACGATGCTTATGTGTGCGGTCATCAGATGCTAGGGTGAAAATATGGCAGCATTCGGCAATCAGCATGGATTCTGTCGGTGTTGGCTTTGAGTGATTCAGATTTCAAAAAGCCAGGCCCTTGTACAGCATAATATACTGTACCTTTTCCTGAGGGAATTAACACAGTCTCTCTTTCTCGTTTTAGATAAAGGAACAATCAAACTGAAGGTGAGTGTCAGTTCCTTAAGGTATTTTTGGTCAGAACGTGAGGGATTTACCTTCAGCCCCAGCAGACATTGATCTCTAAGGCACAAACTGAGGTCCCATTCTGGGGGCTCTGCAGGACGATGGTAGAGAACCCGAGGCCATTCCATCGGAATCCAGCTGTCAAACCCTTACACCTCTAAGGAAATCCCACGTCTGAATCTGTGGCTCTGCTATTTTACAGAAGTAGCAGCCCCTGTTGCTGTGTCAGGGATGTATGTGGCTCCTGCAGGAGCTGATTGCATCCAAATGAATCTTTTCTCTGCAGTGCCATAAGGAAACGAGTCTGACTGCTGTTGCAGTGGCTGCAGGTATTTGGGGTCAGGCCTGGGATGTTGCTGTGGTGCAGCACAGCGTGTCTACATTCTACCAGAAAGAGTTTGATACTTATTTATCTTCGTCTTTACTATACATACTCTACATTTTTCTATACATAAAGACCAATTTATCACACTACAAGAAGACATAATATAGCCAGATGTAATGGTAAACATCAGCAGTGGCACCAAAAGCTGTGGGCTTCTTTATCCAAAGCATGCAGCTCACTATGAAACCTGTAGCATCATTGTTGATTTTGATCCTATCAGTGTTATTTTTGTTTAGTCTCAAATTATGACCTGTCATTATAATGTTTTATGTTACCAGAGGTTGTTCACTTTTTAATCTACTGTCATTCAAATAGCGTTTTATTTCTCTGAGCAACTGGTTGAAAATGTGCCAGCATGCAATTTTTTCCCCATCGGTTGAGCCACCCATGTCATTCAAAACGTGGTTATGTCCCATGCAGCCCCACGTGGGTTCTGTCCCCACATACTTCCTCTGGTGGAAGCTGCACATGGGATCAGATGCTGCTTTGCTTGAATGATGAGGAAAAGGCAGAAGAGAACTTCCTGCCGTGTTCTTAGCATGACTGTGCCTCCTTTGAAGTTCTTACACTGTAAAACATCCAAGTATGCTCTTTCTGTTGCGAGCACACAGTTGCAGTGCCCTGCAGCAGATGGCTGCTCTTTGCTCTCTCCAGAGTCCAGTACTTCAGGGTAGTGACTGCACTCCCAGCGTCACGGGGAAGCTGACGAGCTTTTTTCTTCCAGCCTTATGGTGTCCTTGTTTTCTAGGTGCCTTCAGGGCTTCGTGGGCAGGGACATCTGAAAGTGTGGGGCAACCGCCACGTGACGGAGGAGGGCTACATCTTTCACAATTACACCACAGTAACTATTGACAGCAAAGGATCATCAGTTTTCATCCAAACTGATAAACCTGTCTATAAACCCAAGCAAAAAGGTAAAGTGGCCTCGGAGAACTTATCAGATGCTGGGGCTGCTTTTAAGCAATGCTTCTCGAGATGGAATCTTCTGTTCAGTGCCAGTGTGATGAACAGTGTGCTTCCTTTCCTTCTTTCAGTGCTGATAAATCTGTTCACGGTGACCTCGGACCTGAGGCCATTCAATGACAGGGTAAGGGGGATCTGCTTATTTCACACTAGAATTGTGCTATTTCACACTGAAGTTCTCGGCCACCAGGATTTTGTTCTGACGCATTCTGATTCAGGAATAGAATTGGGTTTATTTCTGTTTTGGCTTCTCAAGAGATCTGCTGCCTGTTTGCAATTCTGTTGTTTTAATTTGGTCTCACTGCTGCCGAGGTGCCGTTCAGTACAATGTGAAGCAGTTATGGGAAGGATTTTCTTACAGCCTGGTGCTCTGTTCAGGTTTTGCACAGATGCACAAAGCATTGCCTTTCCACTCAGGTGCCTGAAAGAAACTCTTGTTTCTGAGGCCAACCCGAGAAGAGGTGTTTAAACTTTGTCCCTTTGTGTGCCATGCCTTGCTCAGCAATGGGCCGGGAACCAGAATGAAGTCTTGTTTCATTACAGCCTTTCATTCTTTTCTTTTTTTTCCCCTTTCAGATTGAAGCTTACGTAGTGGTGAGTATCTGCTGATCATCCCGCATGTGTTCTGTAGAGGCACAAGATTGCCATAGTCCTGAGAGGAACACGTCTGACTTCCCCAGCCCATGGCGGCCATTCCCAACTCTAACCTGTGCCATTGTCTCTATTCCTGTCTCTCTAACACATCTTTGTGCTGTTGGCTTTTTGCTGTTGTTTGTTTTGTTTTCTTGATCACCAACCAGCATACTTGTCTTCTACTTCAATTTCAGAAACTCATTCCCATTTTTCTGCCTGAGAAGAGCTGCCTAGATTCTCTGGGTTTATAAATGTAACAGTCCCACTCAATTTCTCCCTTCTTTTCAATGCAGACACAATCCTATCCTTCATCTGGCTGGGCTGGTATAGCAGGGCCAATCTCATCTCTGCACCCACACATTATGATAGTGGAAAATAGAAATTCATGGCAAGGAAAGGGTGCTCCTGTCTTCTTCTTTATGAGGTGAATGAGAGGTTCCTTCTGTGTCTAGTCTTTTTTAAGCCATATGTTTTCTTTTGCTGTCAGCAAGTAGAAGAATTCCGTCTCTTCCTTTGTTTGCATTCTGTCACAGATTTTATGCTGACAAAAACAGCAGGATTAATTTCATCTGGCTTTGTCATCTAAAATGTGTCTTGTTGGTTATGCTGCTCCCTCTATAAATTGAAAGAAAGCATCTTCAGAAGCCTGTTCATCCCATCCAGAATAGGTGACTTAAGACAGGTGGAAGATCTGCCCCTTGGCAGTGCTTACCTGTGCACTGGCCATGGAAGCCGTGTCCTTAAATGTGCACTGAATTTTAGAAAGCAAACACCCCACAGTAAAATAACTTCAGAAATGTTTGGACAAAAGTTAATTACAGATGAGTTGTCAGTGAAGTGTGTGTGTGTGTTTATGTCAGTGCTTTGTTTTACAAACTGGGATGGATGTGTTAATGATGCTCACTTCCACTGTGACGTTTCTCATTCCCACACCTCTGTGCAGGATCCTCGGGGGTCTCGTATGATAGAGTGGAGCAATTTAAAGCCATTTTGTTGTGGTAAGTTCAAGATTCTTTTAGCTCGGTGTGTTGTTGTTTACCTTTGCTGGATGCCACTCGCTTCTGTTTGTGCTGAATTGTCTACACTAAGCCCACACGAGGATTAATGAGTGACAGAATTCACAACACATGGTTTCCTTTCTCAGGCATGGTGAATATGAGCTTTCCTTTGTCTGATCAGCCCGTGTTTGGAGAGTGGCTCATCTTTGCTGAAATGCAGGGGCACACATACAACAAATCCTTTGAAGTTCAGAAATATGGTAAGTTATCCAGGTTGCTTTGACTGTAACCCAGACATATTTAGAGGAACAAATCACGATAAGGGGTTTATACTGAAGATGGAGCACCTGAGAAATAATGTGTGTGTCATCAGGAAATGCTGGTGGTTGGACTGGATGGTCTTGTAGGTCTTTTCCAACCTTGGTGATTCTATGAAATGGAGTGTCATATTGCACAGTCCATTTATGTAATAGGGGTTTAATGTAGCTTTGGAAGACTCTCAGAGAGTCTGTCAGTGCTTTTCTTCCTTTCCCAGAACCCTCCTTGTAATTCTGAGCTGTTTGCCCCTTCTTGGTCTCAGAGTCCCCTGTATGATAAAAGTTGTCCCACCCAGCATACCACCTTTGTTTTCTGACCCAGTCACACAAGATTGGGTGTGTTGTGTGTTGACAGCTGCTAATTCTGCACCTTCCTTCCTGATATGTTGTGAAGCAAGTCGTCCTCTATACGTTATATCTATGCATTATATTATATCAAATTATACGGACTCAAATCCTGGAACACAGATTTCTCAGAAAGGAGTAAAACTCTGAGGTTGTGCTGCTGAGGTCTTGTCAAAGTCGTCTTGGTTTGCTTTTCTCATTGATTCCTTCTCTGCTCAGTGATGTTCTGTCCCAGTAGTGTTAGTGATGCTGCCCTCATCTGACCGTAAGCAGTGACCTCGTCAGAGCTGTGTATGTTATTGCTGGAACCTGGGCAGTAGCATCTCCTTGAAAAAGACACTGCTGTCATTTCCTTTGTTGTAGTATTACCAAAATTTGAGTTGCTGATTGATCCACCTCGCTACATTCGTGACCTTACAGCGTGTGAGAAAGGAACGGTCCACGCCAGGTAGGAGAGCACTGCAATTAAGGCTTAATTACTGTAGGTTGTAGTGCACACACAGGATGGTGCAGCCACTGCAGCTCAGATCTCATCCGCTGAAGACTTTTCAGTTGATTTCCAGTGTAAGAGCCTTCATAAAACATGCTAAAAATGATAGGTTGGGAAACCTGTGATTTTTTTGTTGCTGTTTTCTAGATGTGCAAGTCACACGGTGCTAGCCTTGATATACTCAGGGAAACAGAAAATAGCTGGAAGTTATTCATTATCTTCTTTCCATTTCAGATATACATTTGGAAAACCAGTGACAGGAAGGTTAATTGTCAATATGACTATAAATGGTGTAGGGTATTACAGGCATGAAGTGGGACACCCTGTCCTCAAGACCACCCAGGTGAGGGAGACCATTGAGTCAGCTGCAATAAAATGCCTCATCTTTGAAGTTAATACTGTGGCTCTAAGAAGTAAATGGGTGTAGCATAGTAAACATGTATATATTACACGTCTTTACAATATATGCTGTAATTTGGGGGAAAGAGAATTTGTTGGTGTACCGTTAATCTTGTTTTAGAGCACATGGGGCTGAGGGAGAACGTGAGTGAGAGATGGGGACAGAGCTGGTCCACGCTATGGATGAGGGAGGAGAGACAAACCAACAAACTCTTGCTTTCATTCCTCTTTCCCCCCACCCCCATTAGTTCCCCCACACTACACGAGCTTTAAAAATACTGCTGCAAATTCCTGTTGAATGCCTGTGTTTTAGATTTGGCTTCCGGATGCTTTTTGAACGTGTATGCAAACTTGTGTTTCCATTCCCTGATGCACTTGGTAGATTGATGGCTCTGCTGTTTTCGATGTGTGTGTGAAAGACATGATGCCTGCTGATGTCCCGGAGCATTTTCGAGGCACAGTCAATATCTGGGCCACGGTGGTCAGCTCTGATGGGAGCAAACAGGTCACGTTCGATGACTCAACGCCTGTTCAGAAACAGCTGATTGATATCAAGTACTCCAAGGATACCAGGAAACAGTTCAAACCTGGGCTGCCTTACAAAGGAAAGGTAAGATTGAGAATAGAGATAACCCACACGTAGCTGATGCAGAATTGTACAGACCTGGTTTAAAATATGACATCACCTTCTGGTGTGTTTTTCCCACCTGCGCTTTCTGTCGTTGACCAGAGTTGCAAACAAAGTAAAACACGTTCTATACCTGGACTGTTGTGTAGGTAGAAGTCACTTACCCTGATGGAAGTCCAGCTGACAGAGTCACTATTCGGATTAAAGCTGAGCTCACACCGAAGGACAATGTTTACACAAGTGAGTTGGTGTCAAGAAATGGCCTCGTGGAGTTTGAAATCCCTTCCATTCCTACGGCTGCCCAATACGTCTGGCTGGAGGTGAGTGAAAGCTGTTTATGGGATTAGTGGGCTTTAATGTAACTAATCTTGTCAAACCTGCACTTGTGAGTCTTTGCTACAAACAGGAAATTAATGCCTTTTACCTTTGGCTTATTGATTTAAGTGCAGCAAATGATTGCTTTTTTTCTTACTGCTAGTGGAACTGATGTTTATAGCCATTATGAAAAGATACTTCTCCAAATACAGTTTAACATAGCAATAATGGTCCAATATTTTGAGAATACTTTGGTGAGCAGCTAGATAATATAAAATGGGAGATGGGGATAAAGTGTGAATCAGACTTTCTGTGCATGAATAACATTCAGATACCACTTTTGTTAAGACCAAAGTGACAGCAATTGATGGGAGACCATCTGGGGATCAGTATCTGCCAAACTACTTGTCCATCAGTAGCTGGTACTCACCCAGCAAGTGTCACATCCAGCTCCAGGCACCAGATAAGCCTTTCCAGGTATGTTGGCTTCATGCTCTGCTATGGCAACAGCAGCATTTCTTGGCTTTCTGCACTTTGCTCTAATTAAACATTTCCAGCCACTTCTATTTCCTGGGGTGCTGGACTGTTGTTGCTTCCATTACAAAGGTTGAAGTAGCTGCAAAGAAGCTCTGTTACTAAGATGTTATTTCTCTAGAGCTCTCAGTTCAAATCCCAGCCAGGTTTGTTCAGTCTTTGCATTCTCAAACTTACCCATAGTCTTGTTTTCTTAGGTAGTTTTGTAGGAGCCTCTCTAATAGCATATTCTTCTATATAGAAGCTGCGATGACTTTTGTCTAATGTGAAGGATCTGATTTAGCCATGATTTCTATTGCGTGCTGTTTTACTGAGTTGTTTGGGATCTGCTCTGTGCCAAGGAAGATGCACATCCCTGAGGCACTGCATGCTGCTCTGTAAAAAGCATTGTGGAATGTGGCAATGCTTACACAGAATTCTCTGTTATCAGCAGAGCTGTCAGGTTGGCTTCAGACTCATGGTATCTAAATAAGAGCATTTTTTATCATTGCATTTCATGGTAGTTTAATGGGTAATTAATCTTCTGCAAGTTTCCTGAGGTATGGAAAGGGGATTATATGCTACTAATCTGAACACATTGTTCTTATTATAACCTGATTATAACTAATTCTTCTGTGGGAAAGCTAGGGGTTGGATGACCAGCTGATGTGGGAACTGTTTCCCTGCTTTGCCAGCTCTTACTGGGTGTTCCAATTAGCTGCATTCATTTTTTAATGGATTGTTTCATCATTTCCACTGGGGAATTCTTAATACTTCAAATATGTAATGTCATGAGGTACTTCTTGGACTCTGAGGCATTCTGATTGTATTTAACCATTGCTAGTTACTTCTATTCAAGCCCTTGCCTTCTTGGTTTATGCTGTTAGTGCTGAAGAAAGATGTTTTTCAAAATGTTATTGAAATTTAACAGTTCTGTTCAGTCTTAGGCAGGCGTTGTTATGCTTTAAATGGTAGGAGGAGCAGGAATGGCATTTGGTGAAGAAATCCTGCATAACATAAGGCTTCATAATCCAGGATCAAGAAGTTTGTGTTTTTGGAGGAAAGCTGGCTGCGTGCTACTCAGGCTTTAATCATCCCTACTAACCTGACAGCACGCTCTCTCAGTCGCAGCTTGGCAATAAGTGGGTGATTTTCTATCTCCAGGGTATTCAGTACTAAGCAGGTAGCTCTGGGTTTGGGGCTTCAGTCTTCAGTGCAGGGGGTCGCTGTGCTGTTCTGATGCCCTTTGCAGGCAGCAGATGTGTTTATCCAGGAGAAAAAGGAGCTTGCTTCCTCGTTTGTTTGTATGTCTGACAGCTCCTCGAGTTCCTGACTCAGATTAATAACAAGACTTGTGTAATTTGAAAGCATTTTCCCTCACATCTATTCCCAGTACTTTCAAGCCGTGCTCGTTATTTGAATTAGCATTTGTCATGTGAAAGTAATCACTGCATATAATCTCAATTAAACAGCAAAGACGATCAAACACGTCTCTTCCCACCCCCATCACATCTTTCTGGGTTGGGCTAAACCACTGAAGGGATGTCTAAAATTCAACCAATTCTGACAGCTGCTCTGTGCCAAAAGGCTTAACTTTCAGGATTCCAGAGATTCCTTTATTGTTTTCATTAATGCATGCAACCCCCCGGCCCATTCTCTCGCTAGATCTGCAGGCAGTGAAGAGCTGAACACGGAACCCTTTTTACTGTGAAGGAAGTCAGTCCATGCAAACAGTGCCAGTGCAATGCTCTTCTCAGTGCATACATTTATTAGAAGGGTCGCATCTCCCATGGTCTGAAACCCAAATGGATTTCTGTATTTTATAAATGAAAAGCATGCCTTGTAGAAGACCAGATCTTTTGCTTTTCCGTCTCTGAGTGCAGGTAGGAGAGGAGGCTTGGATTGCAGTGAAGTCCACATGTCCTTGCAACTTCACTCTACATTATGAAGTGGCATCGCGAGGTAACATTGTCCTTTCAGGGCTGCAGCCCAGCAACATCACTCAGCAGAGGAGCAAAAGAGCCACGATTCCCTTTGAGAAGAACACGGATGTCACTCATTTCCCAGGAGCAGGTAGTTAGTGTCAGAAGCAAAAGCACTGTCTGATTTTCAGGAAAGAAACGCGCTGTTCCACAGACCTTCAGCATGCTTTTTTGAATTGGACACCCCTTAATAAAAGGCATAGAGTAACTGTGCAAGAGAAGTGGGGGTAACTCGCTTGATAGCTTCACCACGTGTTTCCTTGACCTTGTGTTATTAAGATCACTGGATAATCATTCTCTATCCATCTTCTCCATACCGCTCATGTTATAAATACTAACTGCTATTGTCTTACGTAAGACAGAGGGAGGGGAAGGAAGGGCAAAGATGTAGGGCCCCCAAAGATCTCATGCAGCAGGAACATGGAAAGAATGCAGGTCCTTGGTGGGGAGTTCTGTGCCTTGCATCATTTGGAAAGGGTGGGGGGGGGGGTGACTTTCTGAGTAACGCTGCCATTTCTGCCATTTGTATTTTAGCACCTACCGATACCCCTGCAACAGAGGTTGAAGTCTGCATGACCTTCCTCCATTTCTCAGTCTCTCACAACATGGCTCCCTTGGGCCGTCTTCTGGTGTATTACGTCAGGGAGAACGGAGAAGGGGTCACAGACAGCCTGCAGTTCTCTGTCAAGTCCACCTTTGAGAATCAGGTACTGGCAGTGCAGCCAATGGAGAGGAGGGGACGGCATCTCATCGCTCCCGGTTTTCTTCTGCTGGACACAAGCTGAGATGATGAGTTTAATGTTAAATTCCTAGGTTGCAGTGACACTTTCAGCAAATGAGACCAGACCTGGTGATGTTGTGAACATCAAAGTCAGAGCTGCAAAGTCAAGCTGTGTTTGCATTGCCACTGTGGATAAGAGCGTCTACTTGCTGAAGACAGGTTTTCAGCTGACAGCCAGTCAGGTAAAATGAAGCTTAAGGCACTGCTCCCTTTCTCTCTTACTGCCAGTGTCTGCACTTTGCCTTTAGTTAGCAGCCTTCCTGCTTAAGAACGGTGCTCTCTTCCCCTGTGCCATGCAGGTTTTCAAAGAGCTTGCAGAGTACGATGTATCCGATGCCTTTGGAGCTCCGAAGGAGGAAGGGCACTTCTGGTGGCCAGGGATGTCCTCACGTCGACGCCGTCGATCTTCTGTCTTTCCCTGGCACTGGGATGTCACCAAGGATGCTCGCTTCGCCTTTACAGTAGGAAGCATCAGCCTCAATTCTCTCTGGGGTGTCTTGTTGCTGGATGTTTTATGTTCTTCATCTGGGCTTCCCATACTGACCACTCTTAGAGATAGACTGGGCTAGAGAAACAATGTTACGTGTTTAATCTTTTAGGCTCTTTCCATTTTTAATCTATGCAACTGCTAATAATAACGATCCTTGCTTCTGGGTCCTGTGTCTTTCCCTTCCTTTCATCCTTTCTACATATTTAGCTAAGTTGTTTTATTGTATTCTCTTAAAACCCACGTATTCTCCATCTCATAATCATGAGCTCAACTCCTTATTTAATACCCTCTGCTGCAGGAGTCACTGCTCCTTCTCTACTCCCTGATCTGTTGGGGTTTTTGTTCTGATGTGGGGTTTTTTTTTGTTTTTATTTTTTCTCTTACTGGGAGGCAGAAACTGTTGGGAAAAGAGCCACGTGTTTGTAGGTGGTGCGTGCACACTGGCGTGTACCTGGTTCATAATAGTTGAGTGTGCAAGAGAACAAAGCCCGTGCTGCCTTGAGAGTCTGGGAGCTGCTGTCTCTTATGAATAAGTGCATTTAGGGGACAGAACTGGCAGACAGAGTGAATTCTGTGCTCTTCCTGTGAAGCTGTGCGGGCAGTTTCCATTTTGCTTGGCATTTCTGGTGGAGCAGAGCTGGGGATGTCTGACACGAGATGCCTGCTGACTGCAGCAGAACACACTGGAAACTTTGAGGAAGGGTAAAAAGCTGTAATGTAATATTCCAGGGAAAAAATACATGAAATGATTTTTCACCTGTAGTTACCTGGCAGTTAGACACGTACCCAGTAGTGTTAGATGGTGGTGAAATGCATTTTTCAAGCAAACAAGAGCTTTCTCATAAAAACCTCTGTCTATTAAGTGCCTCAGTATTTTTACATTAATGGTCACTTCAATTTTCCATAAAGTCTTGACTAAATCCTCACATTTCAATTGAACTTTACCCCATAAATGTCAGAATAAGGTTGGAGGGATTCTACTCAGAGAAGTTCTTGTTGGTACACACTTTTTTTTTTTTTTTTCTCTTTTTTTTTTCTTTATTGACTTCATTTTTATTACCTAGGAAACCGGCTTGGTTGTAATGACAGATACAGTCAGCTTAAACCACAGGCAGAACGGAGGCATGTACACAGATGAGGCTGTCCCAGCTTTTCAGCCTCACACTGGGACATTGGTGGCTACAATGCGTTCTAAAATGGCACAGAGGTAACTTTCATTTATTTTTTTTCCCCCCACCCCTCCAGGAAATGTCTCCATTGAGACAAAGTGGTGCTGGGGAACAACCCTCAGTGGTCTCGATGGACCTGACAAAGATCACAGCTGACAGCACTTCATTTTCGTAGTAAACTTAAATTAATCCTGGATAAAGGCCAAGTAATGGGCTTTGAAGGGATTTGTTTCCTGTGAATTACACTTGTCAGTGTGTGCATGCTAGCCCTGGCTTTGCAGAGATGCTCCCTGCTCAGGTGGTGGGGGATTCATGAGGGACTTCATGAGGAAAAGGCCATGAAGTACTGCAAGTAATGCTGCAAAGTGCAGGTGTGCCTCCCCTTTCTATTTCAAACCGACTGATGGTTTCATTTTGAGTGGGGTGAGTTTTGGAGATTGGTTAAAGATAAAAAGGTCATGAAACAACTCGTCCAGAAAATCAGAACAAATCATGAAAATATTGGAGATCAAGGTAATTGCAAGTGGGAGAAGGAGAGGGGGATGTGAAGTAGTGGTTGCAGTAATTGATTTTAGTAAGCCCTATGGTGACACTGTGGGAGGTCGTGTACTGCAGGTATTTCCTTTGGTTTTGCTTGGTGAAAGAAACTTATAAACACTAAAAACTTTTTTTTAGATGGTTTGCACCCCCAAACTGTTAAATGTGTGCACACAGTGAGTTGGGAAGGCTGTGTGATTTGTGAGTTGAATTATACACCCTTCAGTTTGACATCATTCTGTGCTAGGTAGAGTTTGGTTTGACCTGAGCTGCACTGGGCTGATAACCCCATCTTAACCACCTGATGTCCCAGCTGCTGAAAAGAATTGATTGCCAAAGCTTTATTTCTTGTTCCAGCAGAGCAGAGAAGAGAAAAAGAACCTTCTTTCCAGAAACATGGATATGGCACTGCCTCAATGTCAGGTACAAATGGGAAACTCCTTTAGTTATACCCAGTGGGTTGTGTCCTATTCAAGCAATGTTCTTTAAAGCACACTGGAGCTAGAGTTGTTTTGATTGTCACTGTTTTTCATCGTTAGTGCTTCAATCAGTAATCTTTCTTCCTAACAGTAATTCAGAAATGCCACCTTCAGCTGTTGCGAGTGCTGGTGTTGTTTTCCACATCTGTTCTAGCACCAGTTGCAGTGCTGTAGTGACAAAATGATCTCAGAGCGATGTGCTCATGGAGGTGGGGGCAGAAAGGTGCTTCTGTGAGTGCTGCTCATGCACCACTGAGTATTCTGAGCCGACTGCTTCCCAAACTGCACTGAGTCCTTGCTTTCTCTTTCGTCTCCCTCTGATCTTAATTTATTGCCAGGCAAAACTTGGTTTCCACAACTGGAATTAAAATGAATAGCAGATAATGATCTTTACTAGAAACAACACATTTAGGATCGTTTGAAGCAATCGTTGAAAAACCTCTACAGGTTTGCAAGTAAACTTCACTCTCAATAAATGTTTATAAATTAAATTTGACAAGGACTTGCAGCAAGTGTATTCAAATCTGCTCAATTGAGCATGAAATATGCTTTGTAGAAATACACAAAGAATTCCAGAAGTGCCTCTTTGGGCCTCAGCAAGCTGGGGCAGTTAATTATGAGTAGGAGAGCGTGGAATAAAAAGTTGCATTTTTCTCTACTTCGTTTCATCAGAAGCAACTGAGCAGAGCATCGCTTGCTTTCCCCTCCTCTGAACAGGAAGATTTTACTTTTTTTTTCCTTCTACCATTTATAATTACAATATGCAAGCCTCAAAGAAAAAAAAAAGCCTCACGTCGACTTCCCAAACCAATTCTAACAATCCTTAGAGCCTGGCTGGAGGGTCGAATGGCTGGAAATGTGTGTGTGCTTTGGCCCCCCGCCCAGAAGAGTAAGTGCCCTCATGTGTGAAAATAATGTTAATGCTGGTTATGGGCTGAAATCCCAGTGGAAGGAACATCAGCTGCAACAAATTGTCCGGTTAAACAGGCTGGAGTGCCGCCAGCTCTGGAGGTAGGACACCCTTCTGCTTATTCTTCCAGGCTGAAGTTTCTTGTGAGCGCTGACTACCGAGCTCCAGTTAGCGGCAACCTAAATATTGAGGAAATGATGCATTTTTCTGTTATAATCTCAGTCCACAGAGCAGTGTGTGATATGCTGCCTATTCGCTGAGTTATCATAGCAGGGGAATAGCTCACTGAATATTACAAAGCTCACTGAATATTACAAAGAGTTGCTTAGGGTGGTGGAAGTCGAGATACCTGACTGGTGCCTGACATCTGAATAGACTTCTGAGCTAAAAAGCAGCAAAGGCACAACTCTTCAGTTTGTTCTGGATGTGACTCAGCAGGTATTGCAGCACTGAACAGCAGTGTGCTGTGCTGTGAAGCTTATTCTGAAGAACTTGCTTTCTTGCTTTCCGTGCCAACTAAAATGGATGTTGCTCCAAAAGATGATGAAGCTAGCAGCGAGCGTATCGAGCTCAGAGAAATAAATAACGACTCGAGAGAAAACAACCTTAGGGTGTGTTCATAACTGCACCAATCATCCTGCCAGCTGAGCCATGAAATAGCTTTTGTTCTTGCTTTAGATGAAATGCTTTCTGTTCCAGGCAATGACAGACCTCCTTTGCAGGAGGGAAATTGCCATGTCTGCAAAACAAAATTGAATTTTTATTATTATGAAACGTGGAGGAATATACCAGTTTATGATACCTTACCATGGTGTGCACAGTAGGGCTGAAGAGTCAGAATGGAAATCTCCTGTAATTAGTGTCGATGCTCTCTTGAAGAAAATGACAGTCTTGGAAATGTTGTCAGTCAGGCATTCTGAAGGGCAACCAACCAAAATATTCCAGGTCAAAACATGCTCACGTGCACAGGCTGCTGTGAACCTCGAGTCTGGGAAAGTTCTTCTTCAGCCTTATGTTCAAGTGCAGTCTTTAATGTGGCAGTATAGAGAAGAACAGTGGATTCCACCAAAAGTTGCTTTTATTTCATCATATCAAATATAGTGAATAATATAACTTTATTAAATATATATGAGCCACTGGTTGCTGTTCTCCTTATAAATGTTCATAGTTATCCAAAAGTCTTGACTTATCAGGAAGAAATCAAGCCCTTTATAAGCTGCTGCTCAAAGCAGGTACTGATGTGATGCTGCATGTTTGGATGTGGAGGCAAATACCCCAAATGTTTGGCTTTGTGTGCTTTAGCATCATTCAAATGCATCTCATTAAGCTGATTAACCCATTTTCTTCCCTGTTCTCTTTGGCAGTAATACATCAGGAGAAGCAGAGCTGCACGTGGAAGTGCCAGACTCCATCACTACGTGGATAACCGAGGCTGTGGGTCTTTCTGAGGAGAAGGGGTTGGGCATTGCCAATCAAACAGAGCTGAAAACCTTTAAGCCTTTCTTCATCGATTTCACGTTGCCGTACCACGTCATCCGAGGAGAACAGACCAAAATCCCACTGACTGTCTACAATTACTTATCTGTCTGCGTAGAGGTAACAGCCCTCTTCGTTCCTGTTGCTAAGGCAGTGAATTGTGGGTTATGGTCAACCGTCTCTGAGCTGTAGACAGCGTGTAAGGATGATGGAATGATAAGCTCAGTGTGAGTGCTTTGGAGATAGAAGTATTGCTTCTTCATTGCTCATAAAATCACTGCTTTATTTACTTCTACCTTGAAACAACCGCAGTGGTTTTGTGATGCTCCAGAAATCCAAATATTGAAAAATGTAGGGCAGAGGATGAGAAAGATCATTCTGAGCCACCGCATTTCCTTCGTAGCAGAAAGCTGGTGACTGGAGGTAGTTTGCTTTGAAAGGGCTTCTTTCAAGAAGCGCTCACTCCATAGGTGTTGTCTTCAGTGCTTTATCTGCTTGCTTCTTGTGGAGCCATTCTGAACTGTAGGTGAATTTTCACAGATGAAATCCACAATAAGTGACCTTCATACATTTTTGCAGGTACACGTGAAGATTTCTGTTCCGAAAGGCATAAAGTTTGTTGGGCATCCTGGGAAGCACCATCTGACAAGAAAGAAGTGCGTTGCCCCCGGGGAAGCTAAACCCACCTCTGTTGTTTTGTCCTTCAGCGAGCTTGGACTGAGCAACATCACTGGTAGTACAGAGATAAAAAACAGCTTGTTCCTTCAAGGAGTTTCACAAATGTTTCTTCTTCTTTCAGAAGAAATGTTTTCTTCCTCCAGTGCCCCCAAGTAGAACCATTATTTCACTTGCTGCCAGCTTAGCTTTCTAGTCGTGTTTGTTTCTTACAAACTGCAACTGCAATGTGCTGTAGGGTCCATGTGAGCAAAATTCAGCAGATTCCCTGGTTGTTAATTTTCCTGTTGTGTGGTGTGTCGCTGTGTGTAGTTGTGACCTATTGCATCCTCCTGAAAAGATTGGAGTAGATTTTTAAGTAAGAGAATAACAACAAATTCTGTACATCCTCCAAGAAAATAATTGTCAATAGCAAAAACTGTGCAGCTCAGGGGACGAGGGAGGAGTTCCTGTATTGCCCTGAAGCTGTCAAAATATTGCCTAATTCTGGATGTAACCATTCAGGTATTTAAGTAATAGAGATAACGTAAAAGGTGTAATTAAAAGCATTTGATGAGTTGTTAGTCAACTGCATCTAATTAGTTTAGATAAACGCTTTGAATTCCTGTAGATCAAGGAATCTATCTTGAAATCTCTGCTGCTTTTCCCTTCTGTTTCTTAGCAAAAGCTTTTGCTTATGGTGGAACTAATTGCTGTCAGAATGGGATGCAGACCTTAAAGAATGGCAAGCACTCAGAGGACAATTATGTGGACAAAAGGACCCCAGTTGGAGTGGATTATGTTCGCAGTAGTGTTGTTATTGAGGTAGGAAAAATACGTTTGTAATAATTCAGAAAAAAAAAATTAAAAAAACCCCACAACTTGTGTTTGGGCAAATCATGAAAGTGTTTACGTGATGTATGTGAACAGACTTGTGAGAACCATCAGATTTATGGTATGTTTACATGATTGGGAATCAATGTTTGTGGTACAAGGGCCCCTTTGGTTCTCAGTTCGTGCTGATGAATTTCCATTACTGCTCAAACATAAAAGGATAGGAATTGTATTGGGTTTGGTTGCTTTGTTAGTCTGAGAAGTATGCTGTAACGTGAGGTTCGCTGCTGGTGGTGGTTGGTGTATCTGTAGGTAGCAGCACATGGTGTAACACCTTTTCTCTAAAGGATGTAAAGTGCTGTACAGCATCAGAATATTGTTTGTGTTTTGTAAGTAAAGCTCAATAGCTGTCACTGCTGACCCGAGCTCTGTAACGTTACGTATGGATTTCTGTCTTTATATAGCCAGAGGGCCTGTCAAGAGAGTACACCTACAGTGTGTTCTTCTGCCCAAATGGTAAGCTTGTGATTGAAATGAGGTAATACCAAGTTTGTGTGATTGAGTTATAAATAGGAAGATGTGGCTTTGTCCCATGGGAGCTGGGAGGGGAATCTTTATTTCTGTGTCTGATTTATGAGTTGCGTTGTGTAGAAAGAGCTCTTTGAATGGAGCCCTTCTTACCTGGCTGGCTAATTAAGGATTTGCTCTAACTGCCCAAGTAACTTCTGGAAATGGCAATTAAATTCCTTTACTTCGTGAAACAGTTCAAGTATTCAGCACTGTGGACAGAAACTGTGGCTGTAGTATATTTTCAGTTGATGTTTCAAAGTTCAGCTCTGGAATCAGTGTGTTCTTTCTACTGGGGACTTGGATAGCTCAAACAGAGCACCACTGGCTAACAGAGATGCTTTTGACTGCTTGATTAGAACTGAAAAATCTCTCGAGTGCTTCATGAGGAGTCCAATTGCAATTGAGGGATCTTCTATATTGGAAGGGAATAGAAGATGGGATGAAATATCGACATACCTTTTTATAGTTTAAGAGAAGTGGGGGGAAAAGGAACTTAGGACAGGTTTGTTTGCTTACATTTTAGCAGTTAGCTGTGGATTAAATCGGGGGAGTTTTTTGTTTTAAGTCCGTAAGGTGTGCTCTAATGCATAAACATCCCGTTTTTTTCTGACTAGAGAAAATTCACATTTCTACGCCTAACAAATATGAGTACCAATACATGCAGAAGCCTGCCCAGATGACACATTTTGACATTGCAGTGAAGGCACACAACGATGCTCACGTGGCACTGTCCTCTGGTCCCCACGACATGGCAGAGATGACAGAGATTGTTATTGGTGGACATCAGAATACTAAAACGTGGATTTCCATCAGCAAAATGGGTGAGCCAGTGGTCAGCAGGGACACAGCTGGTATCCTGTCCTGGGATGAATTCCGCAGCTTCTGGATCAGCTGGAAAAATGGAATTATCCAGGTACTGAATTCCTCTGTGTAACAGTCTGTGGGGTCCCTTGCTTCTTTAAGCAGATTTGGAGCATACATGTGGCAGAGTTTCATTACTTATGTTGCTGCCTTCTTCCTTTTTCTTTTTCTGTGATAAGTCTCGATCAGGCTGTTTGGATCTGAACGCGTTTGCTTACCACATTATGCCCTCAGGACCTTTACTCTTCAATGTTCTCAGTGCTAAGTCTGCTTGGAGGTCAAGTCTATGCACTTCTCATTACACTTTCCTGTGTTCTTTTTTCTTTTTTTCTTCTTCTTTTTTTTGGTGAGTGGGAAAGAGAAAGATACTGGTCCATTACAATACTCTCTGATGCACACATAGGTTACTGCATCCAAAGGCAGGTAACAGGCTGATTTCACATGCATGGCTTCTTGGAACTGCATGACTTCTTGTTCCTTTCAGGTTGGCCATGGTACTCGGGTGCTAAATGAATCTATTATTGTGGAGTGGACAGTCCCCACGCAGTTCGAGGTGAAGTACATTGGCTTTTCCACAGGCTGGGGGTCAATAGGAGAGTTTAAAATTTGGAGGAAAGAAGAGACTGATGAAAATCACAATGAAGCATTTACTCTTGGAGTTCCCCACAACATAATTCCAGGATCAGAAAGAGCTACAGCTTCAATAATAGGTATCCATTGTGAGGAGGTATCCTTGGGTATTAATTACCAAATACAAGGAGATACTTCCATCTGTTACTTGCTTCTGACCAATATTTGAGTAACATGGACAGGATAAAGTAGTCTTAGGCAGTTTATAAGGATAAATGCTGCTTAATTATCAGTCACTTGATTGAACTGTGTTTGAGATGATGGCAGTTAAAGCAGATACTCTCTAAGGACTTTGCAGATGACTTGTCTGCTGTAATTCATAGTATTCATCTCATTGTCATGATCACATATTGTACTAACTGCATTCTAAACTAGTCAATTAGTCACAGATAATCAAGCTCTGACATTTCTTCTTTATTCCAGCAAAAGCTTGAAGAGATAAGACTGAACATTTGAAGGACTTCCCTTTTATTCTACAGTTTAGCTGACTGTGTAGCCAGTAGAAATTACTGTAGTGTTTTCATTCTTTTTAATCGTGTGACATAAAAAGAAGCGGAGTGTAATTCCTTGGTTTTGAACCAATCTCCTCTTCTTTAACCAGGAGATGTGATGGGTCCTACGTTAAACAACTTGGACAATCTTCTGCGATTACCATTTGGATGTGGAGAGCAGAACATGATCCACTTTGCTCCTAATGTTTTTGTCCTGAAATATCTGCAGAAAACCAAGCAACTCAGTCAAGAGGTGGAAAGTGAAGCTACTGATTACCTTGTTCAAGGTAAACCGTTAAACTTACAGTTTGCAGAAGGAGAAAAGGCTTGTAAGTAAGAGGAGGGTTTTGTTCTTACTAATGGAGAGCATCTCAAGTGATGGGGAGTCGTCATTTTTTGCAGGACAGTCTCTCAGGTTAATAGACTTTGATGGCAAGATGTTTTCCCCTGATACATAGCCTGCATTTCCCTTCGGTTACTCCTAATTTATGCACTTTTTTGTGGCTTTTCTGCTTTTTAGCACATGTATATTTGGGTAACTCATTTCTGTGTTTATGAATTTCAGAAAGCAACAGAAATCTAAATGTAGTCAATGCCTTTTTTGTCTTCTTCCTAAATTGTCTTTCTAGTCCTTTAATCGCAACATCAGAGCTCTTCTCTGAACTTCTCCAGTTTATCAGTGTTTCCTTGGTAACAGTATGCACAGAGTTGTGTTAGCATGCAGAGCAGTTATCCTAGAGGCATGTGATGAAGGCACTTCTCTGTCCTTGTTGGTGGCCTGTCCTTTCTCTCTAAGCAGCTCATAGCAATCTGTCTTTTTATGACTGTTTTTCTCAGTGTTTGTTTGGGAAGAGTCACTTGCAAATTCATTTGTAACTAAATACAATTCTCAGGTGCAATAAGAACTTGGAAATGATTAATGAAAACAAGAATGACCCAAGGAGACAGCTATCTCATGTGTGAGTCAGATAATAGCCATCCCATGAAATCAGAGGTGACAGGGTTAGGCAGTTCTCCTATGAAAATATAAACATAAAATGAGATCTGTAATTTATTTATTGTTTTCAGCAGCAGAAGGCTGGTGCTGCTTCCTCCGGCTGTTTTGTTTGTGATGTGTTGTGTTTGCTGATAGTAGTAATACATAGGGAATTTTTTTAATAGTCATTTTTTCCTTTTCATTATCATTTGGTTCTGTTTCTTTTCACAAATCTGCAAACTTTCCAGGTTTTTGGCTCCAAACTCTGCCTGTTAATTAGCCCTTACAGAAGAAATCCTCAAGAGGTTTCAGCCTCTGTGCTTATTGGAGCCCTGTCAAGTCCAAAGTTGAGATGAGGAGTCTCCTTGCTCACTCTGGAGGTCTTTAGTGACTTACTAAGCCAGAATTTTTTATTTTTTTTTTTAATATACAGTGTTTCAGAAACTTAACGTTCTACTAACTGTCGATAGATGTGTTGCTTAGCAAGAGATTAAGAGCTGGAGAAATAATGGCTCATTCATTTGCCTCCCAAAGACGTGTGGAGTCTTACAGATGTTTGCCTGCACAGATTCCTGAACGCGCTGCTCTGTCAAACGCAGCAGAATAAGAGGTTGCCTCGGGCAGCAGAATCCCTTACAGTAGTGCCAGATGGTCCGAATCTTCATTCACTTTAAATGCTTGCTTTGCTCTGTGTGAGGATTTTGGACTCCCACAATTCTTTCTCAACTTGCAGGCTACCAGCGCCAGCTGACCTACAAGAGGCAGGATGGCTCATACAGCGCGTTTGGCGAGAGGGATTCCTCGGGGAGCATGTGGTGAGCTGCTATTTAAAATGGGGTTAGGAAACTCGGCGTTTGCTAAATAGGAAAACACACCATTGGCAAAGAAAAAAAGAGCAGTTTTCCAGCTTCCATCGTGGTGTCGCATAGCGTGGAACAGAAATAATACTCCGTGACTGTAGGCTTACTGTTGAAGTGCTGCTGGATGCTCGTACTGCGGGAGTAGGTGTGCTGTAATTGCTTCAAGGCTCGCTGGAAGTTCAGGTGGTCTCATCTGCCGCTGTCTGTGCTTTAGGTGCTCGTGTTTGCTCTGCAGGAATTGGAGTAGCAATGTCTGAGGCACTTCAGGCACCTAATTCCATGAGGAAAAATGGGGCTTCACCTGAAGCACATACAGCAAGCTCGCTGTCTCTGGAAGCAGTGGAGATTTCTGCGAGGGTAGAAAACAAAGAGAACAATCTTTAGGTGCTTTGTATCCCCTTGCAGGTGAAATGGAATGGTGTGAATTTGTGCCCTGAGAATGGGAAGTACAGGCAGGGTCTTCCAGAGTGAAGTGATGTGAGAACCAGGAATTGTGAACCTGGGGGATAAGCTCATCTCACTAATGCCCTCCTTAAGGAGCCATAGCCCTCCCTAAGGCAGCGCTTCACATCTCGTAGATCTTTGTCTCCATTCGTTAGTTTATGCTGCCATTTGGCTTCTCCATCTACTCTCATTTTGCTTTAAACTGATTCTCTTTGTGAACTCATCGGAGGGGAAATACTACTTCTATGGTGCTGTTGCCTTGCTGTTTTTAAGATAGTGAACTTTTATCTCAGATCTGGCACCTCCCACTCCCCCGATGTAAAACACGGTGACACAGAATTACTTAACACTCAAAAAATCCTTTGCCAGGCAGCATGTCTTCTACCCTCCCATTCCTCAGGGCCCTATAAAACGAATGATTCAGTCTCCCAAAGCTGGCCAGAGTTTGCTCTAGTTGCGTGTCAGAGGTTTAGAATTCCAAAAACACTTCTATTGCTTTCTGAAGTCTTGATTCTGTATGAAGTCTAGCAAAGCCTTAGATTTCAATAGTGGCTCTGCATTTTTTCTTTTTTTCAAATTAAGACAGTAATAAAATTGGAAAACTTATTCTTCTTTCTCCTTTGCAAATATCTGTAAAGGCAGCAGCTTTTAACTGTAAGGTTTTCATGACTTGAGCATCAGTAGAAGGTAACTGCAGCAGCTAAAAAGGGTAATTGAATTTCAGTGTCATAACTAAAGCAGGCGTATCTTCCAGTCACGCTTTTCAGTGTAATTTGTTGACCTTTAACCCTGCTCTTGTTCAGTAGATGGAGCAGTTTCAGAGCCTTCATGTGCTGTACTTTTTGAACAATGCTTAGCTTTTTCCCCACAAGATTTTCAAAATTTGTGCTTTTGTTGTTGTTTTCTCTTTATCTGTACACGACTCTCAAGTAGTTTGGTCACTGAGGATGGGGATTTGTATTTACAGGCTGACAGCATTTGTCCTCAAGTCCTTTGCACAGTCCCGGGGCTTTATTTTCATTGACCCAAAAGAACTCACAGCTGCAAAGGAGTGGATCATTCAGCATCAGAAGGAAGACGGCTCTTTTCCTGCGATGGGCAGGATTCTGAATAAGGACATTCAGGTAAAGGCTAAAAATAACCAGTAGGGGCATTTTTAAAGATATTCCCAAAGCAGCAATGGATGGAGTTCCCTTATGCCTGACATAAATAGTGGTCTTGAATGGCAAAGGTAGCTTAGGAAGAACCAGGAGTTTCAGTGTGATCCCAGGCTATTGCTTGGGAAGGAAGCTACAGCAGTGGGTTGGGTTTCTGACTTGCTTATTCTGCATCCTTTCCTCCAGGTTTTTTGTTTTTTTTTTAATCTCGGTGACTTTGTCTTCTTTGCCCCCCAGGGTGGAATCCATGGTAAGATCTCTCTGACAGCTTACGTGGTTGCATCTCTTTTGGAAACAGGTGTAACTTCTGAGGTAACAGAACCTGAGAGCAGCTCTTGTTCTGCATGTCCTAAAAATCCTCACTCTTTCCTTTAGCTCGATTTTGTTGTTGCTATTTTCTGAGGTTCCCTACTCATTGAAACGATAGCATTCAGGTAACTGAGGCTGTTTGAAAGCCTTGAGTGGGGGAAAAATAAAAATAAAAGTCCTGAAGTGCTCACAGTAATTTTCTGCCTCCTTGACAGCTCTGTCCCCCTCTGAGAAGTGATGTGATGCTCTCCTGGGGCTGCTGTGCATAGGACAGCCCCAGCACTTTTATTTGCTGGAAGTTCAGTTTCTGTAGGGCTAATGGCTTTCCTAGAGGAGATTTGCAAGTGTTGCTAATGATCTTAGCTAGGAAATGAGGAGGGGAAGGTTAGTGCCACAGGGAAATCAAAGGAAACCAAATTACATCAAGTCCAATTAAATTGTTTCTATAAATTATCAGAGCAACGTTCCTGCGTGGTGAGGTCATTGAGGGAGTTAATAAAACATGTTTGTTGGCTGCAGGGACCCCTGGGAACCTTGGCCTTTATTATCCTCTGGCGCCTGCTAGACGCACCAGAGTGTCAGGAACGCCATCAGACGTACAGCAAAGAGCTCGCTGCTGCTCTGTTCATCCACTGCCCTGCAGCAACGTGACATCTATTTTCAGCCTTAAGGAGAATAAATGCATCTCAGGATTAGTGTAGATGACTTGTGCTATGCTATTTGCTCCTGCTGTTCAGCGTGTGATGTGTGGCTTTTCGTAAGGAAAGTGTTGGTGTTGTTCTACGTAGAACAAGATGTGTGTTTCCTACTTGTTTCTTAATGGGCACAAAGTCCTGAGAAAAGCAGTGATTCCAACTCTGCCCACTGATGGGAAGGAGTGAACGAGTTCCTTTTTCTGCTTTACTTTTGCATGCAGATCCTGCTTTACCTGTTACGCTGTTCATATCTTAACCCCTAATAGTCCATGAGTTTTCTCACTTACTCCTTTCCAACTCTTCCCCATCGCACTGCAGGGGTGTCAGCAAATCACTGTGTTGTGCTTAGCTGCCTGTTGGGGTTAACAGGGCTGGAGAGGTTGGTAACGTGTGGGCTCTTTCCCCTAACTACAGGAAGAGAGATCTGCTGTTGACAAAGCAAAACACTTCTTAGAGTCCAACTTGCACTCAGCAGAAGACCCTTACACCACTGCCTTGACTGCATACGCCCTGACACTGCTGCACAGTCCTTCTGCTGCCGTGGTGCTGAGGAAGATGAACAGCATGGCAATCACACAAGGTACTGCGCACCCGGGGCCAGTGTGGCAAGTTCTTAACTTGGCAACTCCATTGCAGGAATAAACAGACAGGCCTTACAACTCCAATGGTGTGTTTGAGCTGCTGGAGAGGATAGAGCCCGTGAGATGAAGGTCCTCTTCACAGCACAGTTTGACATTGTAAGGAAAGAGTTTTCTGGATTCATTTTGGGAGGGGGCTGAGCGCCTTATTTCTGTGCCTGCAACCGATGCTGAAGGAAGGCAAGTGCACTGGAAGCTCTGCAGTAGCTTTCTGGTCAATATGTCAGAGCTTGTCTAATAACACATCGTGTCTCCCAGTGGTGTATTTTGGTCTAATATACAAGAATGATCTCACTTATCACACTGAGCAGTCAAGGAACAGGAGGCTGCAGCCTCCTGCTGAGGGAATGCTCCCCTCACTGGAGGGGCAGTGCTGTTCAGGGCACCGATCTGCTGAGGTGGTGCAATAGTAATGTTGGATTCTTCCCATGCAGAGTCTGAGCTGCAGTCCTGCTGTAACATCATACATGTTCCTCTGTGCTGTTCTTCTAGATGGCTTTACGCACTGGAGCTTGACGGGAAGTCTTGTAGCTGATGAAGATACCTTCATGGGATTTAATGATGGGCTCTCTCAATCAGGTACCTGTCTGGCAAAAGCAAAAATAAGGGAACGTGCTGCAGTAGGAGGCCACTGATGGCACAGTTTCCATAATACACTTCAGATTTTCCCACATCTCTACACCCTCACAAAATCTATTAGCGTTTCTGGAGACATGATAGTTTTGGTCCCCAAAGAGATCGGGTTTAACAAGATGTTCTGAAGATGTCAGTTGTTCTGTTGATTATCTCTGTATTTTCAGACTGACATAAGGATTGTGTACCCAGCTTTTATTGGCAGTCACTGTCATTTCACTGCTGATTTCCCAGACTTCAACTTTTGACCAACTTGATTCTCTTTCCAAGATGGTAGTTTGATTTATTTCCCCCTTCTCCCCCACTTCTCTTTCAGTAGTTTCTGCAGAAGTGGAAATGACATCTTATGCCCTTCTGACATACACACTCCTAGGAGATGTGGCTTCTGCACTTCCCGTGGTAAAATGGCTCTCACAGCAGAGAAATGCACTTGGAGGATTCTCTTCTACTCAGGTGGGCTGCCTTAGGCAAAGGTAACATTGGCGATGCATAATTAATTGCAGAAATTAATTGATTCAGGTATGGTTAATGTAGAATTTCTGTCTAGAGCCTAGAAGCTGCGTCCTGTTAAGAAGAAATGCTTTCTGTTGCTCTTGACTACTTCCTTCTGGAATCAGTAGTTTGAAAGGAACCCAGACTTTGTCCTTACAGATGCCTTTGACAGTAAAAGTGAACAAAAGCTGAGATTTCTTTTGCAGTATGAATCAATAAGGAAGACTCTGCTACCAAAAGCTGATGACAGTACAGCACAGTGTTTGTTGGTAAGCTTAGCATGTGCTCTATTCTTCTCTATTCTCACCTCTCCCTCTTCTGATCCCTAGGACACGTGTGTAGCCCTGCAGGCTCTGGCTGAGTATGCAATCCTTTCTTATGTTGGAGGAGTCAACCTTACCATTTCCTTGGCTTCAACCAATTTAGACTACCAGGAGACGTTTGAGCTTAATAAAATGAATAAGAAAGTCCTCCAGACTGCAGTGGTGAGTGGTTTTGTGTTAATGTGATCTGTCCAGGCTGGGATCTGAGTGACAAATCAGCAAACTTCAGTGACGGTAAAAATAATTTTTAAGAAGTGAATTGAACACTGAAATGTGGGATTTCCTGGTTAGTTTTGATGTGAAGGAGGCAGCGATCAAAGGCATTTTTAACCATAACTACTGACTGATGTTTGGTTTTTTGCTGCTGCTTGTTTCTACCCTTGTTAAGTGCGGGTGGCTGAAGAGAATAAGCTGTGGTCACCGCAGCTGTTCTGTAACTGGAAAGATCTTTCACACAATCAAGCTAAAATTGGTGTTCACTTATATTCTGCATGCTACATCTTGTCTGAGTCTTAACTATGGGTTCTCCACAGATCCCCAGTATTCCTACAGGGCTGTTTGTGAGTGCCAAAGGCGAAGGCTGCTGTCTGATGCAGGTAAAGTTGCTTCAGGGCTGCAGAAAATATCTGAGCAGTGATCTCTAAGCTGACAGGCTGTTTGCTGTACTTTTAATCCCAGATTGCTGCAAGGAAGGAGTTGCACTTTGAGTTTCTAAGTAGGTATATAATGTGGTACTGCTTTAATCCCTGGAAGCAAATGTGGTTGTACCACAGTGCATTTGCTTTGGTACAGCTTTACCTATACATAACTGAGTTTTACAGCTTCTCTTGCTTCTGTGCATGCCATTTTCTTTCTCTGAAGAGTTCTACTATTTATGCTGGTCTTTGGAGAATGCTTGCAGATGCTACAAAAGATGGGAGTCTAACTAACTACCTTTTTCTTTCCCCTTTCTACTACAGATTGATGTCACATACAACGTGCCAGATCCTATTGCCAAACCAGCATTCCAGCTCCTGGTTAACCTGAAGGAGCCAAAGTCAGAGCAGCATCTCCAAGCTCCAGTTCTGCTGCGCTCTCTCTCTCCAGATGAGAATCGCTCTGAAACCTTTCACAGAGAGAGAGCAGTGGTGGACGATGATGACCCGGCTGCAGATCGGGACCATCAGGAGTACAAAGTGATTCTAGAGACGTGCACGAGGTAGGACATGTCAGTCTCCATCCCACCCTGCTTGTTTCTCAGAGGCAGCCCAGTCCTTGGATTAGCACATCGATTGCTCCTTCCATTGCAGGCTTTACCACTAGTGAGAACTCTCTGCTGTCTAAAACTAAGGCAGTTGCACTGATATGTTTGTCAATACAGGAAAAACACTACTTCATTGTTTTGACACAATTTTTTTAGCTTCCAAATGTTTGCTGAGTGCTTTGGTGCCTGTAATAGCAGTACCACTTTCTCAGCCCCATTCTGCCCTCTGCCTGAGCGCTGCAGCTGGGATTGGGGAGGCAGGCTTACAGTTTTGTCAATCCCTTAAAGATCCTTGTAACTAAGGAGGCTGCCCTGCATCAACACAACCTTTCTGTTGTTATTACTGAAACTTCTGCCCTGGGAATTGCTGGAGGAAAGACAGAAATTGGAGAGGAAGCACAGTCCGAGAAGATTGATTGCTGGAAAGAAAACAAAAGCAAATGAAATCTTCTATTTCCTCCTTTTCTTCCTGTAATGATGCTCTTTTCATTCCTTTGTCTTAGGCAATGTGAATAGAGAATTGCATCAATGGATGATGGTGGAAATATTTAGAGCTAGAGGTGTTACTCAGAATGTGATTGTTTTAAAGAGTTTTCAGGTGAAGTCCTTGGGATGCTTTCCTGTAAGGAACAGGAGGAAAAGACAACAACAACAAAAACAGAATGGGAAGGAGAGGGTTGTAATTACAGATAAAGAGATACTATAGGATATTTTAGGGAGATGCATGGAGTTAGACCAAGAGAAAGGCTTAATGGCTCCAGGAGACTCTCAGCCCTGAATTGGAGGCCCCTGGGTCTGTCTGCAGACCATCCAGTGCCATTGTGGCCATACAAGCTTGAAATCCTTCAAAGAAAAGACCCTTTGTATTTCTTTCTCTGCAGCTTCTTTCAGTTGTGCTCCATCACGAGTTGTCCAGGTAGTATTTGTTACCTTGGGTCCTGAGTTTATTTCCACTCTCTTTTTGCTCATGTGGGAAGGTGGCTGCATTCGGGATCCTCTAACATGGCTGTGCTGGAAGTGCCACTGTTCTCAGGGTTTCGTGCAGACATCGAGAGCCTCGAACAGGTAAGGTGTAATCAGAATGCAAGGCACAGTGCTGAGCTGGGACCTGGCTCTCTAGTTGGTAGGGATTCCCTTTGGAGAGCAATAGGAGGTAAATGCTGTTGTCTGTTAGAGCACTGGCTGAAAAGATGTAATTAAAATTGGGAGCAGGAGATCTCACATGTCAAAAAATATTTTTCTGATATGAGCAAACAGAAGCTCTGAGCAAGAATAACAAATGTACTGAGCATAGCCAAATGAAGGTTTATTACTAAGCACAGCACACAGTAATTAAATGAGACCCATTTGGAAATGCTGAAGTGAAAATGTGCTCTAACAGGAGCTGTTTATGGCTTCTTAGTGAGCTGTGTTATCTCCAACATCTGGATTCCATTTCTTTGGAGGCTCTGTGTCTTGGAATTTTTTGCCTTTTTTTCTTCCCTTCTGGGAGAACATCATGTTTATTGCAATCCAAACTGAGGTGGACAGAATGTGCCTCTTACCCAGCCAGCCCTCTAGGGGAGATGAACTGTAGTCTTCAGCTTTGCTTTATATTCATTGAGGCATTATGGCACATTCACTTGTTTTTTATGCTGCAAATTTTTTGAAGACTAATAGATTTTAAGGGGTGAGTAACTGAAGAGGTACAGAAAGAAACTGAATTGTATCTTTGAGAACTGACAAGGAGCTAAAAACTACTTTTTTGAAGGAAGAAGTCTTTTTGTAACAGCTTTAACCTCATTATGTGAGAGGAGATGGGGATGATAGTGAAGACCAAGCAGTTTATTTTGACGTCCCAATTCAGAGGAATAGTGCACATTGCACTGTGTTCTCTAGACTTTCCCTTGATTTGACTGAGTTGTAATAAACACCATTGCATTTTCTTGGAGAAAATGAGACCAACATATTTCTCTCCAGGGCTGCTCTGCTACTGCAAGAGTTACTTCCTTGCAGCTGAATGGGCTCCCCACATTAGCCATGAACAGACTTTCTCTAGCACTAAGCACAATTGGCTGGGTTTACTTGTCTGAGCTTCACGTTCTCCCTTTATGGGCAGAGAAACAGGAGTCCCTGTGTAACACCATCTGCCAGGTTCTCAGGTAGCAGGTGGTTTGGTTTTGCACTTGGGGTTCTATTGCACAGTCTATCTCCCTAACCAGAAGTGAGTTTCTTCCTTTGGGCAGTAGGAAGTTTTGCTGAATTGGGAGCAATGTTGCATCTTCAGTGGGGAATGTTCCCTTTGAAAAGCCGAGGTGCATCCTTCTCACCGCAGACATCCTTTGCATCTGAAAGGCAGGGACAAATCTGGAGTAATGTAGATAGGGAATGAAGGTACAACCCCTGCCATTCACTTTTGCCTGGCAGATGTGTATCCCAGTGATGCTTCCATGAAGCTGTGGTACCAGTTTTGTACTTTGGACTCACCTTCAGCAGCAGCAAGCCCAGCCATTCCCACTGCTGCATTTTTTCTTTGTTACTGCAGCCGTTCCCTTTGCTCCTAGTAAGGAGGGCCGGGGCTGTAAATCAGATTTCCTTGTTTGTTGTTTGCCCTCACAAGGGAGCAGTGTTCACAGAGTGGGCCCACGTGCAGCTCCAGGGCACTGATGGTTAATGAATGCTCTGTTGCACATCGATGGCAGCCCCCCTGGCTGTGCAGCCACAAATCCTTCTAATAATGCTGGGTGTCGACAAGGTCAGGAGGTCACCACGGGCTGGTATATATCAGCCTTCACCAGAAAAATGCAACTTTAGCTGAGCTGCGCATTTCCCGATGGCGCCAGCCCCTCCGAGCCCTCATAAAGCCCTGTCTGCAGCCATCTACTGCTGAGCACCAGCAGCCACCGCCAGGCCCCGCCGTTGTGGGGACAAATTAAATTGGGCCTTTCCATACTGTGTGGGACTGAAACACGTGTTCCTGTGCTCGTTACGGTAATGGCAGGAAGCTGTGTGCAGGGTTTTACAGCTAGAAGCGCTGCGCTGAAGAAATCCACAGCTGAAGCTGTTGGCAGCAGGCGCAGGCAGATTTTGGTAGAAGGGCTTTTTTACTTCGTGCCATTCTTTCTAATACATAATAATAACTGCTTTCCCTTCTGCAGTGCTTTCCTTCTGTGATCCAAAATAACAGCTCAAAATAATACAAACACGATGAGCTGAGTCAGTATCACCCTATGTCACAAATGGGGTTGTCCAACAGGTTAAAGCAACACGGTGGTTTGGAGCAGAAAGTGCCCAAATTTCCAGCCCTCTGCTCCCCAGACCAGGATTTAAACTCAAGTCCTTTCCCACAGGTTCTGATTAGGTATTTCTCACTTGATGGAAGTCTGAGTACAACGCTTCAAAACAGTGATGATTGATCAGTTACCTTGAGCATGACAGCCATTATCATATCAAGATAATAACTTTCCACGTTTGGAAAAACAAAAGAATAACTCATATTGGAATTGAAACCAAACAAACTTTGTACAGTTATATCAGAGGATGCCACTGAGAGTCTGGGGGACCTCAGCATTCTTTTCCAGAGAGAACATCTCTGCGCTCTTTGAGTTGGTTCTGTGATTCCATGAATAAATTCTCTCACGCTTTCCTCTGAGCCTTTGCTCACATTGTACAGACCTGAGGTTAGCTGAAGAGATGATCTGGAGCGTCTTTAAAAACAGCTGTGGCAGATTAAAGGCTGAAGCACCCTAGATGTGAGAGGTGCTCTTAAATCCTGTTCTAATGCTCTTTAGATATGCAGATTGTCCCAGTAAGTAATAGAAGAAGCGTAGTGTATTGTGTACATTACTGGCACGACACATACTGCAAATCCCTGTGTCAGAGGGAGGGAAGATGTGTAGCAGGGCCTGGCCTGACCCCATTCGTCAAAGGGAGGATGCCTAAGGCTTTTTCAAATGGCTGCTCTTCTCAAATGTAAGGATTAATTTTCCTGGCAGAAGAATGTTTTGGATTTTTCAGCTGGTGGGAGAAGGGGCCTTTAATAACCAGTGTGATCCAGCAGCAGAATTCCTTGGCAGTTTGGAAGAGTGTAAATAAACGATTTTATGGAGTGTTTTGGGGTCTCTGAGGTCTTGCTGTAGCCTTGGTACTGAAAACAATCTGGGAGCTGTTCAATTAGATTATGGGTGACACGTCAGGTGTGGTCTGAGGGAGATAAATGCTCCCCTTTCCACAGGGATCAGGAATAACACAGCACTGTGCACCTTGCAAGCATTCCTCATCAGATCAGGGGGAAAAAAAGGATGTGGACAGTTTGGTTTTTTTTCTCGGTTGCCTGAAAGCGACTTCACCTCCCTTTGCATTTCTCCATCCTTCTCCAGCCAAAAGAAACCCTTCGGTTTTAGCACCTGATGTGCCATTTTCTATAAGATGAGATGAAACTAAACCTGTTTGTTTTTTCCCAGTTACTGATGAACAAGCAAATTGGATTAAAAAGATACGAAGTGGATGGAAGAAAAGTCCTATTTTATTTTGATGAGGTAATGAACTTGTTTCTTATAATTATGCCACGTTTCAGATGGGCAGGTGGCTGCACATGGATGCAGTGCACTGCTGCTGATGGCCGTTTGCAGATGAGAACTGAGATGCAGCTGTAACTGGCGAGTTGCCTGAGCCTCTTTTGAGGTGGGCAGGTGCTGTGGTTTGGTTGGAAGCCCAGGCATCAAGGAGGTGGGTGTTCAGCTTCAGCTCACACAGAATCTCCAGCCAGGTATCGCTTAGTTCTTACCCCCAAAATAATATGACCTTCAGGTACACTTAGCATCCTTAAAAGAAGGAGGCAAAATGCAGTCTAATTCAGACCTCAGTGCACGTACCAGAAAGGGAGAAATGAGATTTCTGCTGTCTTGGTTATCAGCAGTAAACTGTTGGCTAGTTGATCAGCAGGCAGGCTGAGGACAGGAGTGCTGTTGGGATACAGATGAGATTCAGGTTTTGCTCTCCGAGGTTGTTTAGCAGGTATGTGCTTAAATTAAAGCCTGACAAAGTATCACTTGCTTTAATTCATTCTGTTTGGCTTTTATTCATTATCTTTGCTGTTGTATCTGCTATTGGAGGTGCCTTCATTCTCACCCTTTTGCATTAGGGGCTCATATGCTGCATTTGTTCATCTCTCTTTGCTGACAGACTCCTTGTTTTTGTTACAACGAGTATTTTGCATCATTTTATACAGATTCCTAGCCAGTGCATGACCTGTGTAAAGTTTCAAGCTTTCAGAGAGTATATAGTGGGGAAAACTGCTCCTGTTCCTATCAAAGTGTATGATTACTATGAGCCAGGTACGTGTTTGCTTTCTTTGACTTTTCTGACAGCACTGGGGCTCTAACAGTAAGACTCCGTTGTGATTTCTCTTTCTTGCTGACCTGCAGCTTTTGAAGCAACTCGTTTCTACAACGTGAGTGAGAACAGCCCCTTGGCACGGGAGCTCTGCGATGGGCCGACGTGCAATGAGGTGGAGAGCTCAGCTAGCCAGTGGGCTGGTGAGTTGCACAAAAGCCAAGCAGATTTTGTAAGATGGAGCCTGCAGGCACATAGGTCCAGGAGCTGAGAACTCAAAGTGATATTTAGAAAGATGTTTGTGTTGGTGGAAGGTTTACAAACGTCCGTATGAGAGCAGCATTAAACTCATGACAAAGACAGCAATGTGTTCTGCTCTCCAGTCTCTGAAAGTGACTGCTTTTATTTGCTTCAGAGGCAAGCTGGAGTGTATAACTCTGGACGTACCTGTGGAAAGTGAGATGTTTTAATAAACATAAAACTTTTTTCAAATGCAGTTTAGTTTTCTTTAAGATATCTTGCAGTAGAGTTGCTCAATTGACTGAAATATCAAATTACATTTAATAATGACAGGATTAACTTGTCTCAAACAGTAATCTCTTTCCTATCCTGTATGTTATGGAAAACTGGGAGAGCTGTACTATCCAACACCTGAAATTTGGTGTGAAAATTTACATAGGAGAAGTAAGGAGAAAACTGTTTCCCATCTTCCCCTTCCTTTCACTATGCAAAAATGTTGCTTTGGATGTTTCTGTTTACTTTGCAGGCTTTTCTCACTCTGGGCCATGCAATAACATTTTTGGATGCTTGGAGGATGAGTATTTTGAGCAGTGCATGTGCTCAAGGGACTGTGGCTATGATGGGGATCCCGTATGTGGATCAGATGGACAGATCTACCAGAACCACTGCCAGATGGAAGTAGCATCCTGCAGGAATAATACGAGGATAGAGCAGATCCCCATGTCTCAGTGTTCTAACTGTAGGTTTCATTCAGTTTTTTATTTCTGCTACAATCCAGCTGGGGAGCTTTACAGATCTAACCAAATGATAACTACAGGTGTGTGGTAGGGAAAAGAGGGGAGTTCAAAGCCTCCTACAGTGTTCTGCCACTCACACTACAGGAGGCTGAACTGTCGGAGCAGCTGCCTGCCAGCTCAGCACTGGATTTTCTGTTATCATGAATACGTATTCTACCAGTCTTGATAAAGTCCCAAGGAAAATTAGTGATTTTGTTTTCCTGAAGTGAATAATCCAAGGTAAAAGTACTATCAGTGTAGTGTAGCATATTTTGGAGACTCTGCATATGCTTCCAGGATGTGCAGTGCAGTGTACCTGAACTAGATGTACCATCTCTGTAAATGCAAATGTTTTCTAGAGGCTTAAGAACTGTGATGACCAAGGTATTCATTTTCCTTTATCTACAGCCAAGAATTTGCCAGAAGAAAGGGAGACAAACTCCCAGACAGCCGAGCAACCCAGCGCCCAACAGACTCCAGCAGGTAATGTCAGCATCAAGCGGCAGTCCTGATCCTTTCAGAGCTGCTGTTTGGAATAAAGGGCCTTAGTGAGCAGAAACTTTAAGGTCATGAAGTAACCAGGAATTTGGCTGCTCATTTTATTTGGTGCTTATATTCATACATCTTTTTTTTTCCCAAGGCTGGTGTCAAACTTGCTCATGGCTCACAAAAAATCTCACTGAGGAGCAATGGAGGGTCAATAGAATAGTTTGTTTTGTGCTGTTTCCAGTAAATAAACTGGACTAGATTTTTCTTGGCTGCTTTCCACTCTATAATTTGTTTCTGGCCTCTAACTCCCTGCAACGAATCAGTAAAACAAGTTAATTCCTCAAGAGAGGTCTCCATGCCTTCCCATGTGTGTGTCCTTCACTTCCTTCTTGTGCACCAAAGCTCAGACCACCATACATTCAGTGTGAGAGGCACTGTCCTGTCCTCTGCCCATCCTCTGCTCTGCAGAAGTTGATGGTATCTTTTAAGGTGCAAAAGCACAGTGAATATTGTGACCTATTTCTGTAGGCCATCCACTCTTGGTGTTTAACACTTCTCCTATTTTCCCTCCCTTTGTTTCTGAACTTGATGTGTATCAGAATGCTATCTGCTAGAAGAATTGAAACGAGTGCCTGTTGTCTTTTACTCTGTGCAAATGCAGTGTACCCAACATGAGAAAACTTTGCAATCTGAACCCTTTAAAGCAGCATTCCCAAACTGCTCTGTAGGGCACTGATGGTGTGCAAGTTCATAGTGTGTTGCTGCTTCTACAAAATGGGGTTGCCATTACATTATTCTCCAATACAAATTCAGTTACCTGAGATAGTCCACAATCCAGAAGCTTTCAGAACAGTGTTTTTGAAATAACCTGCATTGAAATTGGAAAAGTCCCTAGGGACTAGAAGAGATCTCCTGGAAGGCAGATCCTTGTCTGAAATGAGCTGTCTGAGCAGCCATGGCAGAGTGAGCATTCAGAAATAAAACAGACTAAATCCTGTATCAGGAAAAGCGCCCAGCATGTGATTTTCATTAATCCTCTGAGCTCCTCTCAGGTCAACCACATGGTACATGAATCAAAGTGTAACAAATGAATGAATCCCTCCTTACGCATGGGTCTCATTTGGACTCGCTGGTTTGTTAGCATTGAAGCATGAGATTGGTTTAAGTCGGCTCAGGTGCTCTGGGTTTCCAGTGAGCGTCCTGATGAGCCACGTCTAAATCTGTGACTTCCTAAAGGGATGCAAAGCTCCAGGAGCCAGATCAAGATTAGGGCAGGGGATGAAGTTGCTTCCGTGTGTTAATCGTCAGGAAATACCCTTTTCTTGCAGAACCTCGTGGTGGTTTTATTGTCTGATATCTTTCTGCATTTGCCATGTGATTCGTGCAGGCTCAGCTTGGTTTGATTGATGCTTCCATTGTCAGCTCTTGCCTATGGTAACTCAGCAATGGTGACAATCCTGTGGGGAACTTCGTAGTGTATTTGGGCTCGCTTTGGCAGGCAGACTTGTAGTATAGTCCCATATATGCCACTGAGTTTACTAGAATAAATAACAGCTTGAGAGTTATGCTATTCAAGTTAAATTACTGTATGGATGCCCTAAAAAATCAGTGCTGCCTGTGGCACATTCTCTTGATTTAGGGGAAAGTTTGACAGAGCCCAGCTGAAATGAAAGCCAGCTGAAGGTACTCATGACTGAATCCCCTTCCTCAGCTGTTTCTCACAAGTGATCTACTGAGACTCAGAGATGGAACAGCTTTCTCATGAGTAGTATGGATCCACCCCTGCCTGAAAGTGTTGCAGCTCTGCTGGTGTGCTTTCACAGCCTGTTCCAGTGACTTTGGTTGAACAGAAAGCTCCTGAAGCAAGGTTTTGGTTGCTGAGTGGGCCATAAGCAGCATCTTCAGTGCGTTTCTGTCTATGAGTTCCCTAAGATGGTTGATTTCAAAGCCTCAGGGATCTTTAGTAGCTCTGATAACATCCCTCTGATAAAATGGTGCATTAATTGATTCTATAGGTCTTCAGTGATCTTCTGAAATTGCCTGTATGTTCTATACTGAAAGTGCTAAACGTACAGCTGGTGGTGTTAGAAGATACATTGATGATACTGGGGTTCTGCATGCATTGGGTGGAGAAGCAATATCAAATAATGCTGTGGCAGCACTCAGTGGTGTTGCTGCTGCTGTTCTGTTGCACTCTGTGCTTCCCTGAGCAGGCAGCCCCCCAGCTTTGTGCTGTCTGACCCCCCCCCCCCCCCCCCCCGCCTTCTCCCCACAGCTGGAGCTGTATTGTTTGTACAGCTCTGTTCCAGCAGTCAGAAGGTCCAGGAGCTGTGATCAGATTCCTGGTGCTATTACAGTTCTTTAACTTGGTGTCATCATTATTATTTCAGAAAATGCCATCACCCATCTCTGGCTTCTGATGGGAACATCAGGGTGAGCTCTATTTCCAGGTGGAATCATCCATGCACTGCTCACAGCAGTGCTGTTCTTTGAGGACTGATGGAATTGGCACTGGGCCACTTTTCCTTTCTCCCCATTGCTGCTCAGCAAACATTGGCTGAGGCACAAACGTTTGGAGATGGGACAGCAGTTTGTATGCAACAGGAAATGTCAGCCTTTCATCTTTGCTTTGACTCCAACACTGCATTCCTAGGAAAAGCGAGGTCTGTGATGTTAATTCTGTCCCTGGTGGATAGCAATCATCCATTCATAGAGCAGCCTCATGATCTGGCACGTTCTCACTTGGAGAAGGCCAAGAAGTGAACACTGCTTGCAGGCAAGTGTTCCCTTGCCTTGGGCTGAGCCTGTTCCTGGGAGGGTGTGGGAGGCAGCAGGAAAGCCTTCAAATATTTTATTTCTAGAGAACAAATGTTTTCAAAGGCATTGACAAGCATCCTCCTTCAATAAAGCAAACTTTTATGAGGGGGACGTTTCCTCTTGCAGCAACTATGTTTTGGTGATTGCTGTAAGCCAAAGCAGCGTGTGTAGAAAGCAAACCGGGTGAGATGAAAAGCTGAGCTGGCTCAAGGCACAGCTCAGAGCACAAGGAGCTGCTGATGTTCTTTGGAGTTGTATCTTGCAGCCGTACCTCTGGGCTGTGGGCGATCACCCAGCACGGGGGTACGGCCCTTTTTGGTGGGGTGGTCGCTGGGAGTGACCTGCCGGTGCCTTGGGGTAGGCTGGGGGGGACGGGGGGAGGATAAATGTCTGTTTCTGCACGTTTCTGTCCTAAATGCTGACAGCTCCTTGGTGCTCTGGCCCAAGCAGACACACCTCAGCTAGATGAGGCTGAAAGCAGAGTAAATGTTTTCAGTGTAGGATCCAGGTCTGTTGTGCCAAAATCTTCACTGTTGTTGGTCTGAAAACAAATCTTCCTCTTCCGACTGCTCTCTTCATCACATACATGGAGTAAACTTTGTATGTGAACCTAAGCATGCGTGCACTGCTCTGCTGACACGTGCAGCCTCCCTTACACAAATGAAACGCTTGCAAGGCTCCTGGGTTGTCTCCCTGACCGCCGTTCCTTCCCTGTGATGTCATCCCCCTTTGCACTTGAGCACTGCATGTCACAGCATAGAAGTTCCTTTGGCTAAAGCACAACCACGGTTCCCTTTCCAGCTGAGGAAGGCCCTCCGCTGCAGTTGGATCTGTCGTATTATTCCTATGAGTACGACCCGGACCCCTACGCCTCTGAAGCTGAAGTTTTTGAGATGGTGGCAGAACTGACAACAGTGAGCACGTTAAGAGAAGCGGACACGATTCAGGAAGTAGTGACCACCGCAGAATGGTGAGCTGGGGATTGCAAATCTGCTCTGAGAATGATAGCACAGCAATTCATGTGTTGGGTCAAATGCGTTCGGGTCCTCAAAATGGGCATCTTGTAAGTGGCTCATCAGCCTCTGTAGCAAATGTTCACCAGGATTGACTTCACTGGGCCAGCATGTGAGTCTTCACACCTGGGTGTCTCCATTTTTGGGAGATTGAAGCTTTTGCTGCCCAGTCTCAGGGATGTGCCATAAAGTTATGTAACAGGAAAGTGACTTTCTTCATCATATTCTCTTTTCAACAGAAATATATAATTTAAATAACGAGAAGAGGCTCAGAATCAACTCCCATATGAGTTTGTTCCAACAGATGACCTGCTGCAGAACAGAAACTGAATGATGACTACTTCCTGCTGCCCTCAGAACTGTGTAAGCTTTTCTGCCCCACGGGGAGAACTGGAGAGCACAGAGGGACACTCAGCGTTATTCTTCTGTCAATTTTTCTGCCTTTTGTGCAACCTCTTAGGAATGCTTCCAAGGATGGAAGGTCGATGTGCTGTGCCCTCTAGGTGAGAAAAATAGGGGCTGGAATTCAAACCTATAGACCATTTCCAAGTGTTTTCTCTATTATCAGGATACTGCAACTGCCATTTCCTAGCTACATTTAGAAGCTAAGTCCAGGCCTTGTGCTTAGCTAAACTGCTGTTTGAGGAAAGATGGCTGAGAAGTTTTCTCTCAAATTATAATAATAAAAATCAGTGTATTTTGCTAGTTATGACATAGCAAGAGGCTAATAATCTTCCCTAGCGTATAAATCTACTGCACCCATAATGATGTCCCACAAGAAGAAAAACTGCACTATTATATCCATGTTGTTGGGCGGTCTGTTTTACAAGAGAAAACTGAAATCCAGGGCTGGAAAGCTTCAGGTGAGGAGTTTGCCAGCTGTAACAGCATCTGGTGGATGAGCCCTCTTCATTTTGCACTATGTGCTGGTGAGGGCTGCTTGCAGCCTTCTCAGCTCTGCAGCCCCTTTCCTCCTTGTAACCCTGGCATGAAAATAAAGCTGACCTGAGGCACAGTTCTTTTAAATGCTTGCCTGACTTCACCAATCACTTCAATTCTGCTCCCCCAGGACCTCCATACGATGCCTTTGCTGGATATGGCCATCCCTCTGTAGGCCCTGGGGCCGCTGGTGGTTCGGATCCCCATAGCCTGACCTGCACCAGCAATGCAGTACAACTAAAACTAAAAGCTTTGTTTCCAAAAGTGCATTACTTTTTAGTTTCCCTCCCTGGCTGGAGCAGCACTGTTCTCGTTGGAGGAGTTTGATTCAATTACCTGTTGCAAAATACTGCTAATATTTTATCTTCTATTGTTAGGAGGACCCAGAGTGGGGTGGGAACTCCTTTTGAGATGTTTTGTGGTGAATGGAAACAGGAAAAAGCCCAACCCCGTTCATTTTCAGGGCTTACTTACATAGGAACACTGACAAGAACGTATCCCAGCGTAGACATTCTATTCCTGAACAAGGGCAGTTTTATTCCAGAAAACTGTCTGCACAGGGACAGAACAGGGGGTATCCCAGACCTTGGGTGTGTAGTTGTAGCAGAAATGCAGTGATTGAACACCTGGTAGAAGGCAGGGCCAGCCTAGGGGAGCTCAGGTGCAGGATGGAGCCAGGATCCCCCCCTTCCCAGCCCTCATTTAAGGGTTGGTAGTGGAGGTGGGGGGATCTTCTGGAGATCCCTGCGTCCCTGGTGCCTTCTGAAGGAAAGCAACTTCTTTCCTTCATTTCTGTGCCCGCTGCTGTTGCATTTGAGCAAACCCTCACTTGCTGCAGCCCGGCACCTTGCTGCTCAGTTATTGCTGTGCTTTCCATTGCTTTACAGTAATTTCCAGCCCTTTGTGTCAGGGCTGGCTATTTGCAGAACATCACTGACATGGTGAGGGTTTGGCTCTCCAAGTTCTCTGGAATTTCAGAGCAGCTCTGTGAAGGTATGAGCCTTCGCACCACCGTTAGCAGCCTGCCTGCTGCCCTGAGCTTTCCTGCAGAACCTCACTGTGGCTGCTGCCTCTCTGCACCCACTGCTCCTCTGCAATTTTTTGCCACGTCTGTTCCTGCCTAGCAGGTAAAGAAATGCCCTTAAACTCAATTCCATCTCCTGTAAGTGACTGGCCTGGCAGATGCTGGCTATTGTGTACACACGGCCTGAGTCAATATTTATCCCCTGGGTAAACAGCAGACCCAGTATGAGCTGCAGAGAGAGGGATTTGGGGTTGTTTTTTCCTTTTTTTCTTTTTTTTTTTTTCCTGGCTATCAAAGCTGCACGATACAAACCCTGCTGTTCACTGGTTTCAGCTTCTGTTCAGTGCTTTGAGTTGGGAGAATAAGACATTTGGGCACTGCGATTCTGTCAGTGTAACCAACTGCCCTGGGAAGATGGGACCTGCGCCCTGAGCTCCTCAGCCTCCTGTGCTCTTTCCCTTCTTGGGTTTAATTTTCCTGCCTCATCCCTTCAGTAGTTTCAGAAGGATGTTTGAGGGAGTTTCATATTGGTGCTCTCATAGATCCTTGGGCAGTCCAGCAGTGTCCCCACTGGGATGAGCTGATGAAGGCAGAGGCTTTCAGCTGGGTGTTAAATGTGACTTCATTTTCCTTGTGCCCTGCTGTGTGTAGTGGAGTAACTTGAGATTCAAGAAAGGGGCTCTTTGGGGCAGTTTCAGGGCAATCATTGCGCTGTCTCCTCTTCATAGCTAGGAGAGAATGGGTTCATTTGTCACCAAGGAAGAGACAAACCCAGGGGTGGAATGCCAGCAGAGCTGCTGCTGCTTTGGGCTGTGAGTTGGCTGTGGCTTAGAGATGTGTGCCTCCCTCTGTTAGAGAGATGCTTCTCCTTTCTTTTCTCTGATGGGTTTGTGAGACAGATTTCTGCTTCCACCAAGTTATGTTACTAAATAGCCAACAGCAGTGCTAATTATTGGCGACTTTCTGCTTGCAAGCCTTTCAGTGGAATTAATATTTATATATTTGTAACTGTACATTATGCAGAGTAACCATTACCGTGGTATTTATTTTAAAGCAATAGCTCCCTTGTCCTTTGTTGTCTGGGTGTTTTAGTCTTAGCTCTTTCCCTTCTTTTTAATCAGCCTCAGTAGGAAAAAAAAAACCCTCAGAATGTTCAGCTTGCTTGAATAACATCATGGAAACGACAGCACTTGCTTTGCTAACACTGACAATTGATATTTAACGCGGGGTAACCTGGTTTTCATTATGGTTGACAGATGACCTATTTGGAAAACCTCAGCTCATTTTGTTGTTTCTTTTCCTGTTTTGGTTTTCTGGTGCTTGCTCCTTCTGATGGAGTGGCAGCAGTCTGCGCTGCCCTTCCAGCTGCACGAGCACTGCTGCACCCAGAGGAGATGGGCTCTAGTTTTTCACCCGCGTTCCACCCCAGCACTTACATGTGAGCACACCATTCTATGAGCATTTTTGTTTTGTTCACACACGCATCTTAGCAACTCTGAGTCCAGAAAAGGGTTTGTTTTAGATTCTGGTAAATATTTTATTAAAAATTGATTTTAAAACTATCTTTTCTGTCTCTTTATTCATATTGTAAGCTGTAGGATTGTTTGGTTGCAGATCCCAGGCGTGGCTGTACCAATAGAACAACAGAATTCAGGAACTCTAAGGAAGTTTGTTGTTCATTTTCTACCTTGCTCCTTGTTGAGATGTGCCCAGAGCTGAGCTGTGTTTTGAATAGGTTGCAGCATAGCCAGGGTTGAGCAATGAGTGCAATCACCTGTTTCGTAACAGAAAGCTCTTCATTGTGTGATATGAAGGAAAAAAAAGGGTCATCAATGTTTTCTCATTTCCTTCTTTAATGTTTTCCTTCAAGAGACAGAATACAGTCGTGGCATTTTGGGTAGCAGAGGTCATTAGCATCAACAGGGATGAAGGAATTGGGTTTTTACATTTATGACAGTGGGCTGCCTTTACTGAGGTGGTGATTCTTGGTTAAGCCAAGAACTCAATAGCCAGAAAAGCTGGTGCTCTGTGTTCTCTGGACAGAGCATTTTAGTTCAGGCAACGGGTGCCCTTTATGTAGGTACCTCCTGATATTTTTGAAATGTTTAGAAATTTGGTTATGCAAGTGCCTGTTCTCCTTCAGTTTTAGGTTAAAAGAATGTGTGTTCAAGGACAGCAAGGAAGCCAGAAAAATGAATAGAAGGCAAAAGGCAGCCAGCTCACAGCGTGCATTAAAAGCAGACCTGGGTGTACTAACAAAAACATCCCTGGCAGTGTGTAACCAGAGAGAAGTTGCATGCAGTGTCCCAGACACAGATCTGTATGAGTTCAGCACTCCACATCTCACATGTTGAGTCACTGGGACTCACCATCCTTTAAGGAATGCTGTGACCAGGTTGATTTGGTCTTAGCTGTGCAGACAGAAGACTGCGGTTCTTCCTGAGACTCGTCTGCTGGGAACGGCTCCTCACTGCTCCAGATGAAATCTGTGAAGTCCCAGTTCTTTGTCCTGTCCCCACAGTGTGCTGGGAGTGCCTTGGGCCAGGGAGCTGGGATGGAGACTTACACCAGTGACTCCTTGGAGCTTTTCTGAGGAAGTGTTTCTTTGGAGGTTTGTAAGGAGGGGGTTTTGCTGCGATTGAAGAATGTACTCCTCACCTTCTCCCGGAAATCTTCTGATACGTAGTAGTAGACAAAGGGGTCAGCACAGCTGTTGCAGGTGCTGATGGCCAGGCTCACCATGTAGCCCATGTACAAGCTGCCGTACAGCTTGCACTGATAGCTGGAGTAATGAACGAGGAGGAGAACGTTGCTGGGAGTGTAGAAGGCCAGGAGTGTGAACAGCACGAGAGCGGTGAGCTTCATGGAGTGGGAGTACCGCTTCCCACTGCCCAGGAGGGCTTGCAGCACCGAGCAGTAGCTGAACAGCATCACTGCCAGAGGAGCAAGGAAAGCGCAGGCGATGAGGCAGACGAAGTAGTAGAAGTAATAGCCATCGTCCTCCTGCCTAGGGAGAACATCGTGGCACAGAGTGATGTCTGCTCTGTACAGGGGGTACGACTGCTGCTGCAGAGTCAGGGGCAGAGTGATGACAGCAGCACAGAGCCAGACGGCAGCACAGGTCCAGGCAGCAAAGGCGGGGGTACGGAAAGAACGCGAGAAGAAAGGATGCACCACTGCCAGGTACCGGTCCACACTGATGCACGTGAGCAGCAGCACTGAGCAGTACATGTTCCCATAGAAGAAAGCTGTGGTGACCCGGCACAGACTTTCCCCAAAGGGCCAATTGTTCCCAAGGAAATAGTAGAATATCTTGAAGGGCAGCACTGATATGAGCAGCAGGTCTGCTGCAGCCAGGTTCATCAGGAAGATGGTGGAGGTCAGCTTCTCAGTCCTGGTAGCCAAAACCCAGAGGGCCAACCCGTTGGAGGGCAGCCCCAGCAGGAAGACGAGGCTGTAGAGGGAGGGGATGAGCAGCACTGTGACCCCACTGCTCAGCTGGGAGCGAGCGGCCTGGTGCAGCAGCAGATATGTTGTGTTGTCTATGGTGGCCTTTTCACCCGGGATGGCTCGGGGGCATGGTGTGATCTCTGCTGTCGATATCTGCTCGCTGGTGCTGTTCTGAGAGTAATCTGTTGGTGTAAATGCAGTCTGTTACTTGCTGCACATGTTAATACTAGCGCTTTGCAGTGCAGGCTGGCTTCATGATGCTTACACCAAATTCTAAGGCGCTGCATTTTATTGTTGGGTTCCATTCTGCAAAATGATGATGGTTCACGGGCAGAAAAAGCAGAGATGGAGATAGGTGTGCAGCAGTGTCCCTCGGGCCTTACTGCAAACTGGCAAGTCTGTTCTGTGCTCTGCTTCCCACCACTCACAATTGCTATGGAGCTCAGGTTCCAGGGGAACAGGGCACAATCCCTCTGCCCAGCTGGCAGAGTCCTGCAATCCAGGGCCACTCCAGTGCAAAGCTGTGGCTGTGGGAGCTTAATTTTTAGCTGAAGGTTTTGGCTTCAAGTGCTCTGTTCTACACTGGTTTTAATTTCCCTTCTGTAAGCATCCTCTATCACCTCCTATTTCAAGTAGAGCAAGCATGAATCTCAATGAGCATGCACTCTCATGATCATGGAATCATGGAACGGCTCAGGTTGGAAGGGACCTTAAAGACCACACAGTTCCAACCGCCGTGCTGCACCTCCAGGGATGGAGCATCCAGAGTAATATTTCATAAATGGGTTCTCAGGGATGTTTTAGAAGTCCCAAACCTCCTGTACTTTAAGAAGCAGTTTTTCCCCCAAAGATGCCCACTCACCATCATAATCAGGCGCTGCCAGGCCCAGTCCCCATGCAGCACAGCACAGCGCAAGCCGGGGTGCCAACTGCCCGCTCCTGGAGGTCCCCATGCTGCTGCAGGAGCTGCACTGCTGGGAGGCAGCTGGGAAAGGCTGTGTGAGTGACTGTGCTTGTGCGTTTCCTCCTCAAAGTCCTTAACACTCGGAAGCACTGGCTCATCCTGTCACGGCATTCCTAGAGCCAGTGTGGTCCGAGCAGAGACGTAGCTGCTGTGTCAGCTGTGGGGTTGGGGGGACGCACGCATCCAGACCCGTGGGGATTGTTTGTCAGAGCTCGAGTGACTCATTTGGGTCTCCTCCCTGCTCTGGGCTGTTCTTGAAAATAACACACAGTCCCATTTGATGCACTTTGAATTTGATTTAGTGTGTAAACTGCATTGAAACTCTTATGGCCTCCACATCCAATGGCATCCTTCTGCTTGAGAGGGATCCAAGCAGCACTGTGCAGTGCTTGAGGTCCTTTCCCACACTGCTTCAATGCCTTTGAAGAGGTCACCCCACACACAGCATGGAGTGCTGGAGGGCCGCAGCCTCCCCGGCTCCTGGGGCTGTGCAGGGCTCTTCCATGGCCTTGGGGACAGTTCAGGGTTTGGTTTCTGCCCCGCAGTCCCCTTGTTGGGTTCAGCCCACCACCGTAGTTCTGTTTCTTTATTTCTAATCCTGCTTCCCTCCCTCCTTTGCTCTTGCTGCAGAGGTTAATTAAAGGCCATCTGAAGGAAGCAGATGCTGTGACGCACACAGATAAGTGGTGAGGTCCCGGCCTGATGGAGATGTGCTGCTTCCGCTGATACGCAGGGTGAGCTGAGCCCTCCTGCAGGAGAGGGGCTGACGTGGGCTGGGGAAGTCTCTGTGCTTGGGCAGATAACAGAGAACTGCAGCAACTCGTGCCCACGCAGAGCTGTGTTTTTCCAGAGATGCGCAGCCTCCACTCAACACCCCAGGAGAGCAGGCGCCCCATCTGCCACAACCTGCACAGAGCTGTAGAATCATAGGATGGCTCAAGTGAGAAGGGACCGCAAAGATCACCCAGTTCCAGCCCCACTGCTCTGGTGTTCCAACCCTGATGGCTCTGCAGAGCTACATGCTCCCTCCTTCTCTAACTCTGTCGGAGTGCAAGGCTGTTCTGTGCTCTCACGCAGCAGCACTGGGAAAGTCCCAGTCCTCTCCCATTGCCTCTCTGGGCCCTTTCCAGCAATGAGGGCACAGTGTGGGGTGCTGCCACTCTGTGAGGTAAGGATGGAGCTGGAGCCCAGGCGGTAGGAATTGTAACTTTGGTTTGGCATCCTGAGGAGCAGTTCATTCCTGTTTCTTCGCCTCATGAATGGCCTCTTCTGTGAAGGCTGCAAATCTGAGCCTGGCTGCTGTTTGATGAGATTCCTCTATTCCAAGGAGAAAATGATCCTATTTCCTTTGCTTTCACCGTATTCCCACATCCCTGTGTCGAGAGGTGGGGTTCCGCTGGCAGGGATAGGGAAGATGCAACGTTGGATGTTTTGCTTTTGTGATTCTCTCAGGATTTATGAACCATTACAACATGACTCATGCGGCCACGTATTTTCCATGCCTCAACCAGGATCCTTTCCATGCTCTGTATGCAAAAAATTAGACATAATCAGGTGCAGATAGTGTGCAAATCACAGCCCTGCTTCCTACGGATGGGTCTCTGGAGTGGAGCAGGGAGAGGTTATTCACTGCTCTATCCTTCAGTTTTCAGATGCTGTGTGATCTTTAGTGATTGCTTTAGATACAGAACAGCTTGCTTGAAAATTCTCATGCCAGAGGTTTGTCACAGCTTGTTAACATCTCATTTGCTCCCTTCCCTGCGGGGTAACAGTTTGGTTTTAAAGCTGCTCGTTGTGCAATAGGTATCTCCTGGGAGAAAGCACTCTTTGCTTCCACTGCTCTGCACCCTGAGCAGGGAGGACTGGAACACAGGGGAAGGATTTTAAAGCTGGGAGGGAGGTACAGGCAGCACCTGCCCTGCCCCACATGGTGCCTTTAGGGCCTGACTGATCTGACTTTGGGACTCAGATGCTCATAACAGGGTTCAGATTCCTGTTCTGTTCCAGCAGCTCAGCTGCAAACCAGCAGGTGTGAGCAGAGAACTCCTGGTGCAGCTGAATCCCGCCCTGGGCTGAGCTCGTGTTCCTGCTGCAGGATGAGGCAGCAGCTCAGGGCAGAGCCAGCAGCACGCAGCATTTCCACCGCTGTCAGCACAGCCTCACATTTTCCATGAATGCAACGCTGATTTTCCCAGCCACCGGCTGTGCATCGGAGCCTTCTCCAAATTGCAGCACAGAAAAGCTCCAGTGAGCAAGAAATGAGGGACCTCTCAGGCCGGGTTTGTCCTTGCAGGCTGTGGCACACGGGGGCTGCGGGTGGCACACGGGGCCGCCCTCGTGAATGGGGCACCTCCTGCCCTCACCAGCCACCAGCTCACCCTCCTTTCTCCACCGTTCAAACGCCCCCTTCAGCAATTCTTAATACAATTTATAAAACCACTCCTTATTATTCCATCCTGCAAAGGTGAAGGGCCTTGTAAAGCCATGTATTGCTGAGAGCTCCAGCTGTGTGCGGTGCTGTCAGCTGTGCCATCCCGGCGCCTTTCGCTCCCTCGCAGCACAGGGGCCGTTCTTTGTGTTAAGCCCAACATCTCCAAGAGGACACTTTTGTGTGAAACATAACGCGTCCTCTGCTACGTCACCGCCATCATTTATATCATATTCATACCGTTTATTCATCAGAGGATTGTTATGGAGAGAACGGAGGTTTGTTTCCCTGGAAGCGACGCTGCGCTGCACAGAAAGTGGAGTCGCCTTTTGTTGTGGCAACGGAAGTGTTGAGGATGATGTAAAGGAAACTCCTATCAGATCTGGGTCACAGCACTGCAGCTTAATTTGCAAACCCCACACATCCATTTGTTGCGCAGGGCTCCAAGGGAAGGCGGTTCAACATGTTATTATTACCCAGGAATTTGGGGAGGCTGAGGGGAAGGGGGTGGGGGCTCTTTCCATGGTTGCAGTTGTACTGCCTTAACCTGGAGCAGATGTGCTGATGGATTTTGGAACTGGAATCGTGCGCTCCAAGGGATGCTGTGTGGGGCACACGAGCAGCTGAGGCTGGGTCCGGACCTCGGTTTTGCACACCTCTCGTGGCAAAGGTGCTGCTGGGGATGAACCGACACGGAGCTGTGCACCAGCGGCTCTGAGGGGTGTTTTCTTTTGAAATGGAATCCCACACGGAGCAACTGTGCCACCTTACGGCCGCCCGAGCTCAGCTGCGCTCCCGCAGCCGTCCTGGCAGCGCTGCGGGTGCAGAACCAGAGGTGCTGCCTCCCCATGCGGGATCTGCTGCTGTGCTGCACGGAGGAAACCTTTCCCTTCGGCGTCGCACAGTGCGCTCACTCAACCACACTGAGAAGGTGAAACCTGCTGGACCTGGGCTGGCACACAGCTCCCTGTAAGAGCAGGAGGGCAGATTCACCCAGCCCTCCAGCTGCATTTTTCTGCCATTGAAAATTCATTTTCAGGTGCAGGACAGTCAGTTCTGGGGGTTATCAGAAGGCTTAAACTAAATCTTAAACCCACTTAGAACAGTGAGACCTGCAGACTTTTAAAATCAGTATTTTATTTGACTTGGATGTGCAAATAAATATATAAAAAAACAAACTACATTCAAAGAGCTGGCAAAGCAATTATAAGCCCAAAAGCAAAGATCCTTCAAAAAAATGGAAGAACAAACTCTTGATTCGAGGTCGTGCTTGCAGATACACAACAGCTGAGCTTAAACTCAGACATCAGCAAAGCACTCTCAGACCTGTGCTGCCCACTTATCCCATCACTTCACATCATTTGCTACCATTGGTTTTGAGACAATAGCACGACGAAGGGCCACAGTCTGTTGTAATTCATTCAAGATTATAAATTAAAGTTTACAAAATAAGGATGCTTAAAAATACCTGAAGTACACTTAAAAATGGGGAGATGGAACAAGATGGCACACAGGTGCATTACCCTCATACGCTGTGGGACACCTGGAATCAAACGCATTTTAAGCCACGAGTTGCAACCTATTGTCTAGTAAACATTTTTCTGTATCGTAAAACCATAAAATTTGGCACAGTTATCATCTCCACTGGAAGACAGCAGAGGTGAACAGGACTGAGGCGTCTTCTGTTGAGCTGACTGGAAGAAAAAGGGATTCTGTGCTTTGCACTGGGCTCAGTGCCCTCTCCACCTCGCTCTCCCATATCTGTGTGGGCAGGGGAAGAACCTCCACAGCTCATTTCAGTAACCAGAATTCAACAGACACTCAGACAATAAGAACATGAGTTCTTGAGGAGAAGTTCTGCACTGGCAGTAGTTGTGCAAGTGGCCACAAATGCCAAAGACTGGCCTCCTTCATTCCCTCCCACAGATTAATTTGCAAAAAAGACAAAGAGGCAGTACAGTTTTGTATTAAATGTACCCCAAAGGCCAATTTTTCTACGGTCAAGTGAGACAATTGCAAAACCCAACACTGTACAGTGGAAATAACCCAGGACAAATCCTACAGGCTACTATTTAGGTTTGGCAGAAAGGTTAACCTAAAATCAAAGCCACAAAAAAAGGATCCAGGTTGGGGGGTTATTCCCTTAATAGCCAAGAAAAGCTGGAGGTTGAGCTGAAGGAGGCTGGATCTGCCTCAACACATCATGTTTGTCATATGCTCCATGACAGAGTGCTTGCCTTTGGCCCCAAAAAACAACAGCAAAGTCACAGTGGGGCTGCAGGACAGACACAGCTGAATTTCCTTGATTTTTTTAGTCAGCCAGGTGATGCAGTTTTCTGCATGGTTCGAGTTATGTTTTCTTTTGCTTCTATTCAAAAAACCCTGGGCAGAAGTAAGGATGGTTTGGTGGTAAAGCTTCAGTGGTTGTGGCTGGATCTAATCCTCCCCGTTACAGACTTCCATGCGTCACTGCAAACACAGCATCTATGCTGACCTAGCAGGAACAGCAGCGTATCTGGGACAGAACTTCAGATCCAGAGCCAACACTGTGCGGCAAGAGCTCCATCTACTGCCGTTATTTAAGTGGTACAACCCAGCAGAACCGCAGTCCAGGCACACACAAGGAAGAGCACGCAGCCTGCAGAGGCTGCCAGTCAGCATGCAAAATACCAAAAATAATCAGACCAGACCTCGCACTGGATATTTTTCTCCACACACACGCTTCAAACAGCTTCAGATCTGAGACAGCAGTCTGCAGCAGGTCACAAATCCTCAGAGCAGTGAGGTGGGCTCTGCAGGCAGGTGGGCCGTGGGCCTCGGCTCTCCTCCCCAGCACTGCAGCTCACAGGGTTTCTTCCCCTTGGTTCACACTCCAGAATACTCAGTTGGTGAGCAGGAGTTAAGAGTGATCAGCATGCTGCTCACCTCTGCCTCAGTTTCGACATCTTCTCACCAGAGCACCAGTAACAAACACTGCATCTGTTGCCTTATTAGTACACGCAGATAATGAAGCAGCCTGCAGCAAGGCTGGCAATCAGTGCCACGCTGGCACTTGGAGGTTATATTGAAGAGTTCTGCAGGCTCCAAGACGGCACAAATTCAGGACAATAGGGCACATTAAACTTTTTGAAGTGGAAGCAGCTGCCAGCATTTGCCAAGCACCAGCCAACTCCTCCTGTCCAACAAAGCCACCAGTGGCAGATCACCAGAAGCCTGGCCCACTTGTTCTGCTTTCCTGTATTGGCCGGTCAGCAGTAGCCTAAAGCTAGGAAACTACTAAAAAGTGTGTGGCAATGCCAAGAGCCCTCTTCCTTAAAGCTGTTAAGTCTCTTCATGATGACTGGAGGATTACACTGCAAGGAGACAAGTCTATGCCATATGGAAAATACGTTATAATCCAAAGTAAAATGCTGTTTGGATAAATACCATTAATACATACATTGCATTCCCACCACTATTCTCAGAGTAAATGTGTTTCACCAGCAAATCCCAGGCACAAATCCCCTCATGGAGAAGCTGGACGGCGACTGTACTGCACTCTGTATCTGTTCACAGGGACGCCATGGACATTCACTGTCTCACAAGTTGTTTTACAGGGCACCATCTCCTCATCTTCATCTCCCATTAGCCAATCTTGAACGACATCTACTGCCTCCATGGTCACATTCTCTTCTAGCCATCTGTTGTGCCACTCTTCAAACTGCTGGTGGTGCTTTAACAGCACCATTGGCTGCACCTGAAAGCAGAAAGGTAGAAAATAAAATTACTGAGAGGTTTCTGGGCAGGAAGTCAAAACTTTCACCTCTTTGTATGTCCAAGACAGGCATGCTCTACAACACAATACGAACAGAAAAGCCACACAGCTGCCTTTAAAGGTCTCTATTTCTTAATGTTTGCCACCCCCCTTTAAAGTCTGCAAAGTAAAAACTGCTGCACTAAACTAAAACACAGAACATTTCCCATATCTCTTCCTTGTTTCATCCCACATAGAGGAGTAACTTGTGGGTGAACTTTGCAGAAATTCAGCCACAAGACTTCTTACCAGTACCTGTCTTTTGGCTGAAATTTTCTACCTCTGCTATTGCCTAAGCTACTGAGAGTAACAGGAGACGCACCTGCTTGGCTCGGCAGAGCGCTCCCCGCCTGTACATGTAATCCTCCGAGTTCATGATGAACATCATTTTGTGGGTGTTGAGCTTGAACCGGCAGTCCACATTGCACGCGCTCTCAACCCCAATCAGTCTCTTCCAGGAGCTCTTCACCTCACTCCGCAGAGCTCTCACTTGCTTACACTGCCACTTACGAAATTTTTTTAGGTTTCTAGAACAAAACAAAGATGATGAGGCATTTGTCACATGTGTTTACCCACTCTCTTAGTAGAGCTGACAGCATAAGTATGAAATGTATGTTTTAGTTTTCAGACTCTCAACAAATAGTTACTGAAATGGAAACAAATTCGACCTCGGATTCCCCCCAGAAAGGACTGCTTAGGCAACCCCACTCCATCATAAACACACCTCAGTGCAGTGGTCATTAATTTCTTCTTCAGCACTCTTGTACAGCACACTGACTCCAGCAGTCCCTCTGGACCTCAGGGCCGAGTGCATTTCCCTAGAACTGCCTGTGCTGCACATCACCTACCATCACTGCCACACAGTCAGAGGAAGCAGGACCAGCTGCCCCAGATATGACTCAGGAGAGGGAGGGAGCTCACCTTTGCAGAAAAACTGGTTTCAGTAAGAAGCCATCATTCTGGTTGTTTGGAACTCCTTCTACCCCAACGTACTGCTCCATGTAGTTAGCAAGGTGCTACAAGAGAGATCAATTTCAAGTCAAGATTTCTCTCAAGATAAACACTGCTGCAAAGGTCTAGTTTATTTCCAGATGCTCTTTAAGAAGCTGTTGGTACCTCACCCAACCCCAAGATGATTTATGTTGGAACTGTTTCATTAACATACACATCTCTGTCAATGGCCACAGCCTCCCAGATAAGCTTATCCTCCTGGCAAAAACATGTATTTGGGATCAAGAAAGCTGAAAAGCATTCTTAGATATCTGCTCTGTCTGTGGTACAGCAGACTGCATGGTCACCATACTATTACCTGGACCTCCACTGGATCTTCTGTTTGGGTTTCTTCTGTATCCAGAAGCTCAATGGTCATGATCACCTGTCCTTTCCTCTGTAGAAACATTACCTGTAATAAAGTGACAGGTGAAAGGTGTTGGCCATATGAGTCCACAATAAAATGATGGATACCCACAAGTCATTTGGACAAACAGGAGAGGTGTAAGCAACAATGCTTTTCAGTGAGTCAATATGCCACCTTACTGCCTATGCTGTTTTTGGTACCCCTCTCTCCATATTGCGGCCTTGGAGCTTTCAAACCCATTTCTCCCAGGTGAAGTGGCACAGTCACTTTATGAAGCTTCCTGGCAGCAGGTTCTCACCTTGAAACAGTTCTCATCTGCCATGCATCGTTCAGCCTTCCACTGATAACTGGTCTCCTTTGCTGCCCGGACACACCTAGAGGACAGGTTACCTCCAGCAGCACCTCGCTTCCTTTCATTCAGGTACAGCTCAACAACCTTCAAGCAGATGTCATCGCTCACTAAATGGTGAAGCTTCCATTAAAAAAGGGGAGAACTCAGTTAACAAGTCTGGGCCAAGACTTAACTTCAAGTGTGTTATGAAAGGAATACAAAACTCAGCATAGCATCACACAAAGTACCAAAAAACTCCAGAGACTTTATACCCTTTATTTTCCCTTTCATTACTTTACAATATAAGGAAAAAAAGAGAGTAAGGAGTTAAACTGCCTAACTTTACAAAAAAACAACTACAAAACCAACCCAACAATTAGAAGACAGATATTGCATAGAAAGGACAGAGCCTTTCTTTAGCCTTTGGTTTATCTTGAAATGGCAGAATTTGGAACTCTGGAACTGAAGAAGTGTTGGAAAAGGCCAGGAAGAGTCAGTCCCCTGAGGTGGTCCCTGCACTGTAGTTGATACTGAAGTATCTCACTGAATTATTAAGCCCTTTCCACCACAGATTTAACTTCTATATATTTGCTGAAACTTTTATGTGTTCTTGCATTACAGGTGCTGTAAGAAAGCAATTTGTCTATAGAAGGGAAGCATGCTGTCCCCCACACAGCACAGTCATCAAACTAGTTACCTGGCGGACAATATTCTGCACCAGTTTGTCCATAGTAAAGCCAATATAGGCGTGGATGGTGAACATCTCCCTCAGTGTGTCCTCATACTGCGTCGGGTCAATATTCCCATCCAGCAGGCTCCTCACCATATCCAGGAATGCAGGGTAGTACTCCTCCAGTTCCACTTCACCTGGTCAGAGGAAAAGAGCAGTCACTACATGCAAGAGGCAGAGTGAAGTCAGGAGGGGTACAGGACAGCACTGCTCCAGAACCATGACATTCAGTACTGGAACACCTTTGCAGAGTTCTCTCTCAAGAGTGCTGACAGACTGAAACAGTTCTTCCCCAAGCTCTTCCGCGATGCTTTGAGTGGTTAACTGTTTCATCAGAGAGCCATTCACATTTTAAAACTAAGTGACACTTTAACACAAGACATATTGGGAACATTTGACAGCTGTGAGCTTGTGGGAAGATTTTATGAACTGTGCACGAAAGCACTCAAAAGGACAAACTACAAACAAGCTGTCCTGTCAAATCAGCTGTATCCATGAACTGCAAACAGAGCAGAGGTTTGCACCTCTACATTCCCTGCCTGCTGGTCTCAGTTACCCAGACACATACAATCAAGCACTAACAACCAGAACATCAAGAAAGGACTACGTCAGAGCATGTTCTTACTTGGTTGCTTCAGTCTGAGCTCCATGGCCGGATCATTGGTCTTTTCTTTTCTCCCCTCACAAAGGAGTTTCTCTCTCTCTTTTTCAGTCCGATATTCTAGAAGCTGCTTCTGCGCCTGACGATAGATCTTTAGGAGCCTTGAGCACAGAGTCTGATGAAGGCGGAGGAAGAAATACCAATTATTATTGACAAAGAACAGACTGTAAACATCATCCAGAGTGTTATGTGGCTCAGCAGCTGTAACATCACAGAAGGTTGCTTTTGTCTCCAAAGGACTGCTTGGAGGCCCAGGCACATGCTTTTTCCGTAGCTCTGGAGTATCCAGGTTCTGCCCCTGATGGTTTTCTCTGTCTTCATCTGTTGATTCTTCAGAAATACTGTGTTCAGGGGGCTGAGAGAAAAACAGCTCAGGTATGAAGTGGTGCACTATCTGCCGAATGGTTGCTTGATCCTCCTTTTGGATGGTGGGCTGACGTTTTACATAATAGCTGATAAGAGATGCTGCATCCTCCAAAATCTGCTTATCTTCATAGATAAAGATAAGATGAGGCTCATTTGTAGATGAACTTCTGCCCTCTGAATGCTGCTCCTGATGCTGTAATCAAGAGACAAATAGATAAAGATCTTTCCACTTCATGCTCAAGAGCCATCCCTGCCAGAAGAAAGAAGCCAGGATTAACACTCTGCTCGGGACAGTCATTTTTGACTGAGAACTCTTCAGAACACCTCAAGATGATCCCAGGCGTGGAGCAAACCTTCAGACAAGGGTATAAATGAACGACAAACAGAATTAATTATTTGCCAGCACACATACCTCATCATAGACACTCTCAATTTCATTCAACAAGCTCTTGGAGCGCAAAGCTTTGGTGTCATTTTGTTTGAAGTTGACAGCCTGGTGGTCAAGGGACTTCAGGTAGGCTTTCTCATACTGCTCACGCCAGATTTTGTTGAAGCCCTGCTGGGCCTCCCGCCACTCCTCCTCTTTTGCTTTCAACCTGCATAAATGTACAGTCTGCTTTAGTTTGAAAAGACATACATAAAAGCACCATCACTGGAGATAAGCTATTCTTTCTAACAATGTCTACAGAAAGCAGTTGTTTAAAAATGCTTGGGAGGAAGACTAGAAAACTACAATTTCCAACACCTTAACTTTCTCACTGGAGATCATCTCACAGAACCTTTTAGCATTGAAAAGAGAATTTTTTAGTTAAAAAAAAAAGACTGAAGTACTCAGAAACATTAGAACAGCAGTAAAGAGAAGTAGGGAGGACTTAAAACTCATACTTTACTCCCAAATCAACCAAAAAATGTGATTTTTTTAAGCACAGTCCAAGAACTCTAAATACAGAGAGAAGCATTTTCAGTAAGCTACTGAAATACATTAGATACTTCTAATGAGCTGCTAAAATATTTGTCCCTTCAGAAGTAAACAAAAATCTACTTTATTTCCTATTTCTGTACTTTATTATAATCTAAGGAATTAAAAACCAAGTTGCTTAGTGGGGAAAAAAAAAGAAAAAAAAGCACATAAAAATGAGCTTTACAATCCTGTTTCTTAAAGATCCCAGGTGAGCATGGGAGAATGGGAATTACCTCTTAAGAACAACTGGAACTGCAGTAACTGGGTTTTTCTTCAGACTTTCAATGATCTCTGGTGCTTTATCACCATAGATGCGATAGATGGCCCTGCGCTGGATCACTTCTGATGTTCCTCCCAAGCAATCATCCAGCCGAAATTTTTCCTGATCCTCTTGAGTGAGACGAGAAAGCTTTTTCTGCACACTCTCCAGCACACGTATTGTGGCTAAATTGGTCTCCAAGACAACATCCAGCTGTTAAAGAGTCCACAAAGACACAGTTTAAGAACGCTGACAGCAGGAAAATGGAGATGAACAGTGCTCAGGTCTGCTGCCTGCTGGGGGAGTTAAGCATCAGCAAGGCTTCTTATGGAAAACACACCTATGACAGTTCTCCAAAGGCAACATGCTTTCCAGAACAGGACTTATGCCTAAAAGAACTATTAGCCTCTAAGCAAGTGGGAAAATACCAAACTCTACCTCAAACTAATGAACACTAATTAAACTTTCAGTATTTGGCCAATGATTAGTTCAGTAAAAATCCTCAACAGCTACAAGTTTTGTTTTCTGAGGAGGGAGAATGGAAGCTGAGGAGCAAAGGTACCTCAAACCGCTCATCCTCACAGCGGTGCAGCTGCTCCTCATAAGGAGTCTTCTTGGAGCTGACAAAAGTTGAGTCTTCAGACCAGGATGGAAACGAAACCCAGGTATCATTTAGCACCTGCAAGAGTGCAAAGATACAACACTGAACAATGCCTTAGGAGCCCAGAGCTGTTCTAAAAGCTCTGATACTTCCCCGTTTTATTCTTGCATAGTTCTTCCTTGAGTTTCTACCAGAAGTTTCAGCCATAACGCTGTCGTGACTACTCCTAGATAACTAAAGGTCTGTGTAGAAATGCATCAGAGTTCAGAAGCAGCTTCACTGTCTTCTCTCAAAGCAGAGATCATTGCAGTAAAAGGGACAAAAGGGAACAGTGGGAGTAGATGTCTGTTCCCAGTGACAGCAGTGCCTATGACATTGGCTCACAGTGCTCTTTCAGGAGAAACACTGCTTCCAAAAGTTAGCCCACTGACAGAGAAATACCTTCTGTCCTATTAATGCTCTTTTCTGTCTATACAAATAGTACAAATAGTGTATGCACACACACTCAAAAGAGATTAAACTGAAAGAAGTGACTTGAGATGTGTTTAGATAAACCTAGTGAGCTGAATGTGGATACTCCTATTTCAATGAATTGGATGAATAACTGATACAAGGCTGAAGAGGGATTGTCAGAGTCAGAGAGAGGAATCCATGCGCAGAAGCTGTACTGCTATCTGCCCCATTTCAAGTTACTTAAGTGCACTGTTTGTACAGGGATTTAGTGGATGATCCCAAAGTACCTCCTTGCAAATGGCTGTTCTTCCACTGCACTTTGGCTGCTGATAGGTTTTTGGGAGAGCACGGTAACTCGATCCAATGCGTTTGCAGGAAGCATAATCTATTTCCCGACTCATTCCATCCCCCGATCGGTCACTCAGTGGAGAAGCAAACGAAAGCTCTTTCACACCAAGAAAGGACTTGAACTGTGCAAACAGCTCTGGAAATTTCCTTCAAAAACACAAATAAGCATGACCCAAATAAAGAATTATTCCATTCTGATGCTTTCAGGGTGGCTAATACTCATCATAAAAGTGAGAAATCTAAATAAACTCCTCCCCAGAATGCTCCTCAAGAGCTGTGTAGATATGTTAAAGATTCCAGCTTTATTATTTCTCTTTGTGGATTAGCTTTGCATCGCTGGCATGCTACCTAGAAGGTATTTCTGATGTTGAATTCAAAGCTTCAATGACAAAGTTCACAGCGCCTACCAAAAATTAACAGAGCAAGGCTAAAAAAGGCCAATGCAGCACAGATGGCAATCAGTAACTTACCCTAAAAATGGCGTCACTAGCTGGAGCAGCTCAGAGCCAGAGACCAACTCCTGGTTGAAGAGAGCAATGCAACGGAGAAAATTTTCATAGACTTCCTGACTTTTGAGCACTCTACGCACCTACAGACAGTTTGGAAAGAAATTAGCAAACCACTTGAATGCTGCTTTTAATTATTGTTCATATTCTGAGGAGTCTGAACCACAGGAGACCAAACCCTATTTGCATTGCAGCATAAACAGAGAACATTCCCCAAAAGTCTCAGTTTCAAACAAAATTTAGTAGCTACATATAGTTACTATGGGGAAATTCTGCTGAAAAAGTACAGAAAAACATAGGTGTTAGAGACAAGCATTCAGGAAAAGGTTAATTTCCATTCTTCCAAACCCATCTATTTTCTTTTTTTCTTGGTCTGCCCTCCCTCTGCCACTTGAAGTCAGGCAATTGCTAAGTGCTGACGCACAGATTAAATAAAAAATGAACCAAATAATAATCACACTGGTGGTTTAAAGTAAGCCCACAGTGTGAGAACAGGCCAAGTACTGACCTTGTCGAAGAACGAAAACTCCTGCAGCGTTCCATATTTTCCCACTGTTGCTACTGACAGATCTTTGGTACCTCTCAGTTTCATTTTCTTCTGTTAAAAGAACAATTATATGTATATATGTCATACAAATGCTACCAAACTCCTCTTTGCTGACACAGAACAGCTCTCTGCAAAGACTGATGATTGTTATTTCCCAAACAGCAATCTAGCATTGCTATGTCAAGTCCTCCACAGCAATTTCTATTGAACGACTCCTGGCTAAGGAGGAGGAGGATCACTCCAGGAACAATTCCAAAGAAAGGTTCCTTTGCAGACGCAATGAATTTGCCCTTCTCGGGACCAGTACTTTGCACCTAAGGCCTTGATTCTCATTATACAACATGCTACCATATACATTTTAGAATTTTGAAAATTGCTTTCCTTGCAGATTACTTATAAAATAGTTTTGATTCTTTTTTTCCCCTTGTACCTAACCTACACACTTCGAAGTCACTACTCATTACAATTTCACCCAAGGAATTACATAAACAAAATGAGTAACACAAAATGAGGTCACTTGCAGAGAGATACCTTTGCTGGGCCAGAAACAGGACGCAACAGCAGCGGTCTGGATCGCTTTTTGCTGTGTTCAAGATTCTTTTCATGCTCAGTTTTCTGGACACTATTCACTTCACATGGTCCATTTCCTGTGAACTGAAGAAAATAATTGTTTCAATGTTCTCTCCTCTGTCTGTACAAATACAGAATCCTGCTTATCTGAACAGAGAGCATGTAGTTAAGTGACCTGTTTTGTGAAATTCCAAGCAGTGAAGCGAATTTCATCTACTGGCTGTGTGTTCTCCTGTAATGCAATCTACATATAAAAAGGCAGCATTAAATATTCTGCCTTGCTTTAAGCATACACATACCAAAGACCTTTTAGCCTCTGGAAGAAACTGTCCAAACTCAGAGAGCAGATCCTCCTGTCCTCTGAACAGATTTGCTACTTCAGTAAACACTTCTTCCTCTGACATGCCCCGAAAGGGTCGACCTTTAGTGTTAAGCTGTTCTTTCTGAAAAGATACGCACAGATGTCAAACAGATACAAGCACATGACTCACAGCACCAAAAAAACAAAAAGCAACACAAATTTCATATAACTATCAGACAGTCCAAGGCTCCCATCACACAGGATATCACTACATCAGCTGAAAGTTAGTGAAGACAGATCCACACACAACCCCTTTGCATATCAGAGCCCAGGAGGTTCAACAGTTTTCAGACTTCTGTCATTTCATATGAATATCTATGAGGCAGCTGTTGGACAAAGCCTGACGTTTCATTTGATAGCTGTCAAAGCAGCCACACCACAAACCCACAATCTATCTTACATTGAAGGCTTTTTACCTGGTAAGTATGAAGAATTTCTAAAAAGGATCTGTAAATTTCTGGGTGGTCAAGGAAGCGAGTTTTGATCTTATTCACGTAACTAATGGCATTATTGAACTCTACAGAATCAGACTCCAAAGGAATTTGGGATTTGTCTTCTTTGTATGGAAGCTGATGCCTAAACTCCTCGGTGCAGTCACTGTGGTTGTGTGAATTCTCCTGTGAGTAATGCAACAACAGCCCGCTGCCAGGGAGGGCGCTGGGAACAGGCTCTGAGGGCACCTAGTGGCACAAGACATACAAGACAGTGACTCGTGCTGAAACACAGCTGCAACTACATCCTAGCATCAATATTTTAAATCTGTTTAGCTAAGAGTTTACCGCGTGAAGAAATAAGGGGAAAAAAGGATTTAATTTGCTCATACATCTCCCTACCTGTGTTATTAGCACCATGAGTTAAAAAACAAACAAACCCATAAGCCGTATCTGACTGGGTAAACAATCTGACTCATTGCTGTTTTTGACTGTCCCTGCATTATCCACACTTGAGAGGTTGTACCAGGTAATGTGCACTGCAGTTTCTGTTGCCACTGTTCTATTTCAGAGGAACTGTCAGTTCTAAGAAACATATTAAAATGTAAGGCTCCAAGAAGCCAAATTCCTAAGCAACAGAGAGATCTAAAAGATATATACTGCTACTAATTAGCATTAAACCACAACTTTATCATCAGAATTCAGCAATAGCTCTACTTCAGCCTCCACAACCACACAATAACAAAAGGAAGAGGCCAATATTTATCCAACAGCAGATGTCTCCCACTGCAGGATGGTAGCGATTGCGTGGCAACACCTGATATGCATTCAGGCAATGGACAAAAAATGCATTTCTCAGTTTCTCACTGAAGACTGGGAACACGATTCTCTCAGGATGTTTTTTCAGATATGTCACTACCCATCGTACACTGAGAGTCTGTGTAACAGTCCAAACCAATTAAAATCTCAGTTTTCAAATCTGACAGGAGTGTTTGGAGTTGCAGTGGCACTTCATGCAGGAACATCACTCTAGTGCAAGCTGAGCTAATAACTGCTTTGAGAATAAACATTCAAATTTACACTGCAGCCATTACATCTTAAAAACTACACCAGAACTTCAGCAATGTGCAATACATGCAAATGGACATAGCCTAAACTGCAAGAGATGTGTGCAGCAAAATATTAACAGGACTTATTTGGAGTACTATGAGCTTTATAACCTACCTGACTAGTCAGTGGCGACTGTATACTTAACTTCCCATTCTTTGGAATTTCTATTCTGTATCCCAGAGGGAGAAAAGCATTGAATCCTACAATGAGGTCGGGGTGTTCGTGGAACAGCTGCGAAACACGTCGGATGACTCCAGGTGTGTCAATGCTAAAATCGAGAACAATTTGTTACCTGTGCCTACATCAGAAATACAACCGAAGCCCAGAAAACTACAAAGGTAGGTGAGGCATCACAGATATCATTCTCAACAAGAAAGTCTGGGAACTTCACACCTAGGAACAGGCCCAGGCAGAGGGAAGGACCACCACCCACTGCAGCCTCCCACTGGGAATGTTCTCCAGAGAGAAGAACGTGCAGGTTGCCCAACGGGCACCACACAAGGGCTGAGAGCTCTCAGCAATAAAAGTCTTCATCTGTTTCTCCAGATCTGCATTTCAGAGCGGGATGTAAGAACAGATCGTTCTTTTCCCGTGCATTTCTGCTCTGGAAAACAAGGAAGCAGACAGCAGTGGGATGGACGCCTCCTCCCTCAGCTCCAGTGCGTAACAGCTGGGCCAGCAGGGACGGCAGAACCGCGGGGCGAAGGCTGGGGGAGCCCCCAAGGCAGAGACGGCCCCGGGCCGGGCTTTACCTCTGGCTTTTGAACTCCTTCATGATCTCCAGAAAGCCGTTGTAGGTGGCGGGGTCGCTGCCGAAGCGGATCTTCACCTGGTCCAGGTAGGAGAGCGCATCCTCCACCTGCGGGCGGGATGCTGCTGAGCGCCGGGGCGCGGCGGGGACCCGCGGCTGACAGCGCGCTGAGCACCGGGGAGACGGGACGGATCCCATCCCGGGGGAACGGCGGGGACCGGAGGGTGCGGGGGGGGGGGGGGGGGATCGGGGGGGGCGGGGGGGGCGCCGGGGGGGGGGGGCCGGGGGGGGGGGGGGGGGGTTTTGGAAAGGGGGGGGGGGGGGGGGGGGGGGGCAGGGCCGCTGCCTGCCGCCCTCCGCGGGGACGCGGACGGATCCCGGCGGGCCGCGCTCCGCACTCACGTGCACCGGCAGCTTCTCCTGCGCCGCGGCCCGGCCGCCGCCGCCTCCCCAGCGCGGGGCGCTGCCCCCCCGGCCGCC
>JAPSGF010000082.1:2605313-2621405 GCA_035772895.1 Perdix hodgsoniae
TCGCGGCCGCCGTCGGCGGCGCCGCCCGCACCGCGCGCCGCTTCCGGTCCTCCGAGCGGCCCGGCGGGAGCGGCGGCCAACACCGACGGACGGGCGGCGCTGCGGGGGATGAGCGGTGCGGCGCGGCGCCGCCCGGGGCTCGGCGGGAAACGTCGGCACGGAGCCGCGGTCGCAGGGCTCCGGCGGGGCTCCGGCGCCGTTGTGCCTCAAACGGCCTTTGTGTCTTCCTGCTGTTTTTCCGCGCCCGCTCTGCGGTCCGTGGCAGCGGCGCCGTGCGGGACCTGCGGTGGTTCTGGGGGAAGCGCGTCGTTCCGAGGCGGGACGGGGCGGCAGCGGCAGTTTGTGCTGTTGTCGTTTATTTCCCGGCGCCCTGCCGGCACGCAGCGGGCTCCGAAGGGTTGCCTTGGCCCCGCCGCTGCGTGCCGCGGTTCTTCCCGTCCCTCGCTCTGCACTCGGTGCCGAGGAGAGGCTCTGAGACTCGGCAGAACCTCTCACGGATGTGGGCCCAGCCCTGAGGTGTGCAGGCACCGCACCGCCTGCACAGCGCCACAGGCTTGACGCTCAGCCCCGGCTTTGGGCTTCCCTTGAGGCCCGTCCTCTGCTCCCCTTCTCAGCACACAGCTGAGCTCTGTTGAATTGGACCATTGCTGCTACGAGAGAGGGAGAGGGGAAGCAGTAAGCCGTGCTCTCTGTTTCTCCTTAGGACGCTGCAGACGATGTCTCCTGGAGACCTTGGACCCTCCTAAAGTGTTTGTTCTCTCAGCACGTTTAAAGAATGGCTGAACCTTTGTGTCTGCAGAAGAATATACAGTCATGTGCCTCTTGTCCGCGTGAAGGTGAAGGGAGGGCTGCTGTTCAATATGTGTGTCTTGGGTAACAAACTTTACTCTGCCAGCAATCAAATTCCAGATGCACAGACTGTGATCCATGGCAGCCGAGACAGTACAGGTTCCTTTTCCAAATGCTTTCACACACCTCACCTCAGCTATAAGTTAAGAGAGTAGGATTAACACACCAAGGGATTCTCAGAGATTCCAGTGATTGGCAGAATGCTGATGGCTAGGAGGTGATGGCCAAGCTGCTGAAGCTCTTTTCAGACATGAAAGAAGCTCTCTGCCCATAAAAAATGAAGAATGCTCACCGAGGTGCCCAGAGAGGGTGTGCAGCATCTCAGTAACTTCCATGTTCCAGACTAGCATTGAGCTATCTTGGTAACCTGCCACCAGCAGCTGGTAATCAGAATTAAGTGCCATCACTGTGATGCCTGCTGCGAGACACAAAGAGGGAAGTCTGTTCCTGATGCTGCAGACAAAAAAGAAACAATTTGAGATTGTTATACGCTGTGCTTCCCCAACTGGAAATGCCCAACACTGCCTGAACCCCTCAGTCTGTGCCAACAGCAAGATTAGGTTCCCTCAGACATATCTAGGTCAGTGTGTGCTTTTGTTGTCCTGGCGACAAAATGACCCACTTTCTCTATTCTCATTTGTTGAAGCAATTGCAAGTGGGACTGGTGCAGGACCGAGCAAATAGACCTTTATTCTGCCCTTGTGTAAACTCGTGGGCAAAATGGTGTTTGTAGAGAAATACATATTGTCTCCTTGCTCTATTTATTTATACTACTATTATTTGGATCTCGTTCGTAACAGATGGGTGATTATATGTTTTCTTGGGCTGTAGCCATCAGTGGGGCTAATCCTACCTTTGAGGAATCCGGTGAGCTTTGTGTGGAGGGGCTGCCCAGGTGGGTGGAGAAATCCACACAACTGAACAAGAACGGGGTAGGGACAGATGCTGACCCAACACTTCTGTGTATATTAGACTTGTCCAAAGAGGACAGAGATGAGAATCATTTTAGAACATGACTGTGGTGGGCCTGAGAGCTCCCGTAGTTGTGTTTTATGTGACGTACAGTACATAATGAACTGAGCTGGCCCTGCCCAGCTGGGCCCTCGAATAAGACAGAGAGAGCTACAGCGTAGGATGGGCATGAATGTAATGGGGTGACAGGACTGAGGAAGGAGTGTGGATTCTGAGAAGACAGAAGAGCAGTGCTGCATGCCTGCTTTTCTAATTAGCGTTCAAGCTGCTGTCTCTGTGACAGAATAAAGCTGTATATAAAGTACAGCTCACAAATGAAGCTACAGGCTTTGCTCCTGAGCACAGCAGTGTCACCACAGTGTAACAGCTTGCAGACTCGTGCAGAGAGCATCCGATGCATTTAGCAACTTCAGGACATTTCAGCTTATTTACCTGAAGAATCTGAGCTGACAAAGACTCAGGTCAGGCTGGAGGGCTGGTGAGGAGGAGGAACCATTTTCCATGGAGCAGATCTTTGTGTGGGTCTGGGCTTTCTACAGGAACAGTAGGGGGTGGTTGACTGTCTGTACTGAGATGCATTCTGGAGCATCTCTCTGTATTTCGAGAGGACTGCTATCTCTATAGCAACTGGTGCTTGTCACCTGGTAGAATCCCCAGGGTCTTTTCTGAGGGCAGATGTGCTCCATACCAGGTGCTGTATGCTGCTGAGGTGCCTTTGTTGGCTGCCTTTGTCTGTGCTAGGAATGCTTCCCTCTGTATTTTAGAGATTTTTTTAGAGATTTTATTTAGTGATGAGAATGTACCACTACTTGTTTCTTATAAGGTTTAGCTGCTCAGATGTTAAAGGGAAGTTTCTTAACACTCAGGATCATGGCTATTCCCTTTCACAGTTTCCCTTTGTCAAATGGTGCCGGCAGAGATAAGAAAATAGACCTCCCAAGGAGCTGAGCTCATCGGTTTCTCTTGAAGTCAGACTGAAGAGGCTGCTGTCTATCCCTGTCTGTATCCCCTCTGTATCCCTCTAGCATACAGAGTAATAATTAAAGAAAAATTAGTAATGTGTGTTTATGTAACAGGCTCCTTTTGCACACAGTGCTTGGCTAGATGTCTGTGAAGATTAATCAGGTAAGAAGAGATTAACCGACATCTTAATCTATCATAAATCAAACAGGGAGATGAAGGCTCTTACTGCAAGAAACTGACATTACAGAGAGCCTTGGGGTTTAGCCATCATCAGTCTCAATCTAAATTAAGTCAACTTCAGGAGTCTGAAGTGCATTTTTAGACTACTCTTCAAGCCTCTGTGATCAAAACCAGTGATGTAATGGAGGGAAATGTCATCTCCAGTAAGGTTGCTTAAAATATACCGTGCTGGAGAGGTGACAGCAGACACAGTCTGGAGGATGAGGGTGATCAGTGGCATCCAGGCAAATCAAGAATGGAAGATAGTGACAAGTATGTAATAATGCTTTTGTTCTGTCAGCATCAAAACAACACTGGAGCCCTGGGATGAGCCCTGGCAGCACTCTGCAGTGTGCAGTTTGTACTTCATGCTGCATATACCTGTCATTAGTGTTGATGACAACAGTCCTCGTCACCAACAAATCCACTGATTCAAGCAGTCGGTTACAGTTAGAGCAGAAGTCCCCAGTTAGCAGTCAGTCATTTTTGGAAAGTCGGGTTTGCCAGCATCACTGAGAAGAATGGAGGACTGGGTTAATCGGAGGAGAAACAACTTGCTTGTTGTAGGAATGCAGCGTTTCTTTCTGGTGAGCAGGGAGTTTCTGCAATTTGCAAATCAAAACCAAACAAAATCAACCAACCAAATCTTTTCCAGGGCCATTCTGAATTTCCTTAGGCTATAAAAACGTTTAAGCCTCTAAACATATCAGGCCTGTTTTCCTGCATTCCACGTCTACAGCTTACCTGTATCCTAAAGGTAAGATGAAATCACTATCTCATACTGGTTCTTCCTAAAGGATTACAGTTGCAGGCTCTCTAAAAGCCCTCCCTGCATTCTCTTTCAGAACATCAAGGAAACAGATAAGTGTCAAGAAGCCCTCAGTGGTACTTCTTCCTTGGAGAATGTGTGAAAAATGCAAATGCTGTGCATGTGTGAAAGAGAGGCCAGACTCAAAGCTGTTCCTGAATGTTGATCTTAACACTTATCAGAGTGGTAAACCTTTCTTCTTTGTCAGAAATGTTGCCTCAGAGGTGAGGTGAGTAGCAGCTGTGAGTCCCAGTGGCAGTGCAGGCTGTGTGGATGGGAACTTGTTTTCTCGCTGTCTGTTCCATGAGCTGCCATCCCCCGCAGCTCCCTCACACTGCTGTCTGCATGGACCACGCAGGCAGGACTGATCTCAGCTGGGAGTAGTTTTGTGCGTGCCGACTGAGTGAGGGCTGCACTTCTGGTATCTGAAGTCCAGACCCATTTTATTAGCTTTGCCTTACAGAAGGACAAGAACACCAGGCCCTCTAGCTTGGCCCACTGTTGGCCTTGCCCTTTTTCACACAAGCTCTTTACATAGGAGTTTTCTCCTTTGGTCTCTCAGGTCCTTTACTGTGAATAATTACATTTCCTATGTTTTTTTTATTATTACTATTTCTTTTCTACAAAGGCTTTAAGAGCAGTAGAGCTTTCCCTGTCTGTTCATCTAATCTGCAATGCTGAAAGCCGTAGATGCTGGTTTGGCTTCTGTCTGCAAAAGAAAAGGGAAACCTGTCAATCAACAAGAAATGCTGAGAGCAGCAAATCAAACACTTTGCTTTTTCCATTGGGCAACTAGGGCCTCTCTCAGGATTAAATCTCTTGCTAAATTTAGCTACATCTCACTGGAGTTAGTATCAGGAGTTATCGGAAGGCAATGACGTCTGTCCTGTGGAAGTCTAAGCCTTGGCACACACCTCTCACACCCTGTGCTGCAGCATTTTGGAGCTGGGAACATTCTGCACAGCATGGCACACTTCAGACGTGGCAGGATTTCTCAAAGCACTTGAAATACATACTCTCAGCTGCCTGCTCTTTTATTATTCTGTCCAAGTCCTGAGCAAAACTTGTTCATACACTGAAATGGACGTCATGGGAGAGCAGAATGGTTCAGCCACGTGAAACATTCTGCTTTTTGTTTTGTTCTTAATATGTGTAAGACTTGCACAGACCCTCTTTTCTATTGGTACTGAATCTCACATTCCAAAGCAACTTAAATTCTCAGCTGTTCTGGTAAGGAGTACTGATTAACATTTTCAGAGTTAGATTTGAGGAGACATAAGTGAAACCCATCAAAAATCAATAGCCCTTTGCAGGTCCTCATTGAGTCATTCAGGCAGGGAGCTCCTTTGCTCTTTGTGGCATGGAAGCAAGTTAACTAACCTGCTGGGAAATGCCCAGCTAATTCTCCTCCCATCTGGAGGAGAGCCTTCAGGAAGCAGCACGAACAGGCAACTGAGAGCTTCCCAGACGCGTAGAAGCCGTATTGAACCCTGTGCCCCTACAGCACGAGTTAAAAAGAAATTACTTCTGAAAAAAACATCTTTGCTAGCTGGAATGAAGAAGGCTTGCCTGAAATTGTACTGAAGGTTACCAGTGCTGAGCCATGGAAATTCAAGAAAGGTTCCTTATCTCTCACTATGAAAGGCTCCACTAAATGATAGTTGTGACCTCTCTTTGTGGCAGTTGTCTTCTTGATACTAATCACATTCCAGATAACCTTAAATGTGCAGAGCTTTAATTTTAAAGTATCTCAGAATATTTCTCCTATCTGTCCTTACTTAGCAGCTATCATTTTACTCAACCAGAAGTATTTTGAAGAGCAAAGGCTTTGGCACTTAGCAGCAGCTGATGGCAGTACTGTGCTGGATCACAGAGTGGTTGGACTGGAAAGGATCTCAAAGCCTACCTGGCCCCAAGCCTTGCCATGGATTGGGTGCCACTCACCAGATCAGGCTGCCCATTTCTCAAGCATGTCCAGGTGCCATTCCCATTCATTCAAAGCATTTTTGGTGGTTTTGTTTTGTTTTGTTTTCTCTTTGATTGTTTTAAATACAAATGCTGAAATTCCATATAAATAAGCTAGAACCGTGTTTGTCTGCAAATTTATACATACCTGTCCCAAGTGAATGATCTTTGTCTCTTAGTCACAAACGGAAAGGCAGAGTCAACAGGTACAAAACATTCCCCCCTTTGGCCTTTATAAGTTAGTTTCTTTATATCCCTCCCTGAAGTCTTAGAAAAGCTACTTGGACAACAAGAGCAATGATATTTTACCATACTGCTTCCAGTTGTAACATGTTCAAACATGTTTGTAGGACAACAGCCTGGTGAGGCCAGATTTGTTTCAGCAGTGTGTGGAGACGGGACAAGGGGAAACTGCAGCATAGGAAGTTCCACACAAATGTGTGCAAGAACTCCTTTAGGTGAGGTGAGGAGCGCTGGGACAGGCTGCCCAGGGAGGCCGTGGAGTCTCCTTCTCTGGAGATATTCAAGACCTGCCTGGATGCCTCCTTGTGCGACCCGGTGTAGGGAACCTGCTTTGGCAGGGGGTTGGACCCGATGATCCCTGGAGGTCCCTTTCAACCCCTACAGTTCTGTGACTGTGTGACATATCAAAGTCCAACCAGAATCACTTAGTCCTGGGTCAAGGAGACTTCAACAAGATCAAGGAAGGTGTGACTTCTAAGACTGGAGAGAGTAAAAGAAACACACATCAGTTCCTCAAATGCCATTGGACAATCAGAGTCACGTCACAATTTTTATTTTGTTAAGGGCTTTTATATAACAAATTTCCCCTTGAATCAGACATCTCATAAACCATTCTTTATATGCATGTCAGTGATACACCAGGTTTTTGTAGACCAGTATTTGCAAAACCAGACTGTTGTCAAGTAGAAGCTGTTTTCTGCTGGAGGGGAAACTCACAAAATTAAGGCACTTTCAGAACCCAAACCCACAAATCATTTGACCTCTTTTACTGGCTTTTATCTGGTCATATACAATAATTCTTTTTTCCAAAATTAATATTAGAGTTTCAATTCTGGAATAGGGACACACACACAAAAAAAAAAAAACAAAAAAAAACCCAAGCAATGACTGTTCTTAAATCTTTCGATTTCTATTCCCCATTGCAAGCAGCAAAGGCTTGACAGCAGCAAGCCTTATTGCTAAGGATGGTGACACACTGCTTAGCTGAAAGCCCAGTACTACACCCCCCAGCATACTTCTAGCACTGCAGTGATCCTGGCCATTAGTGATAAAAAACCACCTCAGAATGAGTTAAGGTTTCCAGGGCACAATGCTTAAGATGACACTTTTAACAACAAAATCAGTTGCAGGAACAGCTTCAAACTAATCTAAAAGCCAGTCTTCATTATGCAGAACATGAACAAGCTGACGACTGCTCCCTGAGCCATGCAAGGCATTTCACATTCTCCCTCCCTCATTGGGCACAGATCAGTAGTTTGGCAAAAAGGGACCTACAAAGGAAACTCTGTTTCTCAAGCTGGCGTTCTCTTATTAGTCCATTAAAGTACTTTTAATCAGCTGGTGTGAAATCTATTTCTTCAGCCTAACTTACTTTAAGAATATAAGAAATGTTTCCTCCTGTGTACAGTAAGTGTTTGGGCTGCCCACCAGCACACCAAAAATCACTGCTTCAAGCACAGCTTAGGCCCATACTTAGAAGTATCCAATTCTCCTGATATAAAGATGCAAAGATTTAAAAAGCACTTTCAGGTCCATTAATCAGGTGCCCTGACAGTTATAAATAAATAATAATAAATACTTATTTACACTCACATACCCTTCTTATATCCCACAGGGTTACACACAAACCAAAACCATGCTTCTTTCCCAAGTGAAGACAATCAGGTTTGAGGTGAAACACACAATTGCTAACAGAGCAGCAACACTACAAAACAGTTTAAAATAATAACAGTACCAATAGATAGCATTCAAGAGCATTTTACAGCTTCAAAGGTCTTGCAAACAAAGTCTTAGTTAAGAAAGTGACCATTCATTAAGAATCAGAGGGAACTTGGATGAGAAAAATGTAATTTCAGAGTAGAATTTGGCCAGGACACCAGAGCTGATGTCCTTATTGCATATAGAATGTCATGTTATTTAGAGACATGGCAGATGCAGGAGCTGGAAAAAACAGATCAGGATTATAACAGACCATTTAATTTCCTCGAGCCTGAAATCCAATTTCCACATTGATTGTGTCTAAACAGTTTGTTGTTCTGGTAGACATCAAAAAGGTCAATGAAAACTCACAGGAACAGTTGTGGGAGCACAAACCATTACTTCCATTCATAAATAAACTCAGTGAAAGATGATGCATCATAATTGCTGACAGTTGAGAACTGGCACCCATTTATCATCCTGGCACAAATCTATAAATCCCTGAAAATATGATCAGAATAGAGAGACCAAGAAGCAAGGAGCAGCACAGAGAGCACAGCTGAAATTCAGGGAATTGCCTGGCAGTGTCTTCACTTCCACCTCTCCTCTGAAGTCCGTGAGAGGACTGGAGGATAAAGGAGGCCGCAGGTGGCTTTGAGACACAGCTCTGGAGGAATTTTCTTGGCCTGTTTACTGTTTGGTTGCTTTTTTATTCAGCTTTTTTTGCTTTTCGTTTCCGTGTGCCTTCATTTAGCTCCTCTTTTGACTTCACAGGAGGAGGTGGCTGATAGGAAGCCTCGTGGGAGTGCCCATGCTGATTATGGTGGCTAGCGTGTCCGCTAGAAACAGAGCCAAAGAAAACTGGGCAGATGAAGCCTTCCACTGGAGCAAAAGGCGAGGCGTGAGAATGAGTTGCCGTCATGAAAACCTGCCATGCAACAGTGGACAGAGTTAAAGACCACATACACCAGCTACGAAGGACTAACTAGTAAAGGACATCCTACTTAGCACAGGTAAGTGTCCCTGTTGCTATGTAATCCAAGGCTGTATCACAAGGATCTTCTACCACACTGAAAATAACACTGAGAATTTAGCCTGTAATTTCCTGAGCAGATCTTTCCTGGTACGCACAGCCAGTGCCTTCCTAAGTGGCTTAGTAAGGTTATCAAACTAGATGCAGGAATTAGTCCTAGTATCTCATTAATGCTCTGCAGAGTACTTCATTCTCAGCACTGGCTTTCCTGAAAATGACACTTTCAGGTTTTCATTTCATTGTGAAGTTAATCATGAAAGAATTCTGCATGGGCAAATACTGGCATCTAGAAGGAAAGTTAGGAAGGCCCCTATCACCAGAACCCACTGAACAAGAAAGGAAGCAGCATTCCAAAGTTAGTGTTTCAGTTTAAACTGGTGAACAGCCCCCTCTTAATTCTATACCCTTTCTCTGGTTCCGTAGGTTTGTTAGCAGCAGATCTGCTGTAAACTTACCTTGCAAATTATCATAAACATGGTGAAAAAGAAGATGAGGTTGGCTTCAGAGACAGGGAGCCAATGAGTCTGTTGCAAAGTGAAAAGAACTGTGCCATACAGACTGGCTTTTGTAGGGCTAGAAGAGAAATAAAGAACTTATCTAGAAGGTCTGTATACTTTGTGTCCAGTCCTGAATGGTTCTTTAAATTTCATTTTCAGTCTGACATAGAACATACAGGCTAGTTACTTACAAAGACATGTGAAGAATTTCATTTGTTTCTGGCCTCCAGACCCCACGCAGCAGTTGCTCAAAGTTAGACATCAAGGCAACACCAGAACCTGTGGAACAGTAAAAGCAAACAGCTAGAACTGCCACACCAGAAGAGAGCTCCTCTAGATCCCCACAGGATAAGCACAATATAATGGGAAGGTCTGTGGCATCCATCCCAAAATTAAAATAAAGTTACCCTAAAACAATAGAGCAGGCAATTGCTTTCTAGAGTTCCATGGTGTTTCCTGATGCTGGAAAAAGGCATTTGCCTCTGTTCCATCTACTGATGCACAAATGCTTACTGCAATTACAGAACTAAGGGGAAACTGAGTAGACTGTTTCAAGACTGAAAGAACTTCTTAAAAAGACACAGGCAAAGACAGAGACAGTAGAACATGGGAGATGATAAAGAATTACTGAACTCTGCACCCATAAGAGACTCCCAGTTCTTAATGACTCTGATGAATCAGCTGACAACCATTCTGTGAGTATGAATAAATCTGTGTTCTAAGGAATGTGATTAATTGGTGCCAGCTGAACACATCCACTATCTAGCCTGGTCAGCACGGAGTGATGTGGTGACCTTAGGCTTCCCTTGCAGGTTCTCCCTCCCTCCCCACAGCAGTAGGTGCACTGGAGTATCCCAGGTGTCACCTTTGACCCATCCAGTAGCCATCATAATGAACCAGCCGTGGTGGTATTGGTGATGAGCGTGGTGGACCCCGGCTGCAATCTTGCGAACTCTGACCACCTCCTTCATAGCCACAAAGATGAGCTTCACAGGCAGAAAGCTAACACACTTGTAGAAGAGGTTCATGGGACAGAAGAATATCAAATACCTGGAACAAAACCACAAGGAGCTTAAGGACCCATTTGTTTATCTTGACCTGGGATTAATAGAGAAGATAAAGAGTACTGTGTAGTTAGCCTAAGTTATGTCAGAGAAAAGGAAATGCTGCTTCAGTCACCTAAAAACGCCCCAAATGAAAATGTCCCCAAATCTTCAGTGTGTGCCACCCTTCTGCTGTGTGCTGTCAGTGCAGCACACGCTGATTTTGCGGTTTGGCCACAGTTCAGCTGTGGCAGCTATGAATAGAATCGTCCTGCAGCAGGGTTGGTTCCCACTCCTATTACCAACACATTAGACAGCTGGTCAGAGAAAGTGCAAAGCAGATCTAGAAATACAGAAGACTCAGACTGCTTCATTGCACCTCTGCTTTCCCCAGCAAACGTGAACAAGACAGCGTATGTGTGTCCCACAAACAGAACACCTCCTCTCATGCAGGGAGGTCCTGCACACAGCCAGCAGTATCGAGTGCTCAGTAGCTGAGGGGAACTCACCAGACTGCTGTGGCCAGGATGACACTGGAGTTGTTACTGAAGTAATGAATAGGTGACTCCCCGAGCAGCAGATCAGCGAGGATGTAACTTCCAAAGCAGTGGAGCATGGCACAAAGCCAGGAGGCAAAAGGGCTCTTGCGAGACATCTCCACAGCTCCTGTGAGTAAATTCTAAGTGAGAAGGCACATTCACCAAAGAGCAAAGAAAGACACTTGCTTTCAATGTGCTCCAACAGGAAATGAATCAAAGAAGAGAGCTTGTCAAATAAAATGCCAAAACGCAGCCTAAACAGGTATCAGATACAGCTGAGACACAATCTGTGCTCACAGCCTGCAGGCCCCCACAAGGTTTCATGTGAATGGAGCCATTAGAAGTTTAGCTCCTGCATTTGCTGCTCCTACTGCAATCAGAAAGAACAATTTTGCCCTCAAAATCAATGCTTTCTTTTTTTCCAGCCTTAAAACAAAATGCATACTAGTACCATTCTCTCCATTTGCTTCAACCTAGGTGCCCTCTAGAATTCATGAGCAATCTGTTCAGCTCTTTCATTCGTAAAATAACCTGTAAAATAGAACAGCAATTCTTAATCTTTATATGAATGAAAGGGATTTGAGGATTCTTCACTGCTACTGTGATGGTTTGCAAATTCCCTTCAAGTTCAGAAAATACAGCCAGGTATTTAAATGGTGTCACTGTCAGGGAATACACTGTGGTTTCTTCCACAGCCTCCCATTGCCTGGGGGCTTTGCTTGCTGTTTGATTCCTCTCCCGTTTTCACCCCCTGCTGTGCTGATTGGAGGAAGTTTCACAAGAACATCAGTTCTGTAAGATCGCCTCATCTCCTTAAACTGATACCAGAGTTCTTTGTGCAACATATCAGATACCAAACTCTGTTTGCTACGCCAGTGAGGGGCAGATAAATAATGCCGAAATGTTACATCCCACATTGCTGACAGCCATCTGCCTCGAGCAGCAGTAAGTGAGCTAAAACTAGGGCTGCTGATACCAATCCATCCCCACCGACATCTGAACCGGCTGAAGGGACAGTGGAAGTGAGACAGCTGCAACACCGTGATGTGCAGCTCATCTATAGGAACCCAACGGTTACGTGAAGGAGGAAAGTTACTGGCATTTTCCTTCGGCTCCATTAAGCCTCGCTGCCTTCCAAGGAGGAAAGGGGACTTTTATCACCCTGACCCTCGTTTGCCGTATGGGAGCCAGGCGAGAAGCTCGCTGCAGCATTAGGCAGTGTGAGGGGATTACGGGCTGACATGTTTGGAAGAGAAAATACCTTCACTGGGGTTGGCTGTTACTGCACGGCTCAGAACTTAATGCTGGAAGACAGCTGTAAGGGATCAGGCCTCCAAAACCCGGCACTCCTGTTTACAGGGAGCTGAAATAGAACAGCGTGCCGCTGCTCGCACAGCGCAGAAATCTGACGACGGGGGGACTCCAAAACACGGCAAAGCGGGTGGTTCTGCCTCGTCCGGCGGGCGGTGACACCGAAACCGATCGACTGAGCGCGGAGTGCGCAACACGCCGGTTAACGCCGGGATGCACGGAGAGCCGCGAGCAGCGAGAGCGGGACCGGGCGGGGAACAAAGAGGGGCGTTCAGCCGCGGCCCCTCCGGATAGAAATGGGGGAGCGCGGCCAAGAAACAGAACAGGCGACAGCGGAGAGGAACGGAGCGCCGAGCGCGGGCAGAGCCGCGGCGACGGGGCTGCAGCCGCCCCGCGCCGAGCTCCGACGCGGGTGGAAGGCGCGGCGGTGTCAGCGGCGGCCGATCCCCGCCCCGCGGCGCCGGCCCCGCACTGACCTGGCTCGTACTTGAGGTAGAGGACGGACACGATGAAGTAAGCCGCGTCGAAGAGCGGGAAGACGGGCACCGAGGCGAAGGCGGCCGCCAGCTCGCCCAGCTGCAGAGCCCCGGGCAGCTCCATGGCGCCCGACGGACGGACGCTCCGCGCTCCCCGCCGCTCCCCGCTCTCCCCACCTCCGCACGGCCGCCCCGCCCCGCGGGCTGTCCCGGGGCGCGGCCTGGCTGCCGGCGGGCGGCCCCGAGCTCCGGACTGCGGCCCCGCGAGGCGCAGCGCTCCCCACCCGCGCGGTTCCCCGCCGCGCCGCGCAGCCGCTGCCGATCGGAACGCGGAGGCGCCGCCCGAAGCTCGGCGCGGGCGCTTCGGGGCCGGCGGTGGGAGGTGCGCGTCGGGACCGCGCATGCGCCGCGTTCGCGGGCAGAGCGCCCGCCCCTTCCGCTTCCGGCGCCGGGACCGCCGCCATGCTGGGCGATCTGCTGCTCTGCGGGTAGCGGGCCGGGCCCGGGGCGCGGGGGGGGAGGGGCTGCTGGGGCCCGGCCGCGTCTGACGCGCTCTCTGTCTCTCCTCAGAACGCTGCTGGTGAACGCCGGCGCCGTGCTGAACTTCAGACTGTGAGCGGGGATGGGGGCGGGGAGGGCGGCGTGGGCGCCTCGGGCCCGGCGCTGCGCGCGGTAACGGCGCTTCTGTTCCCGCAGGAGGAGGAGAGACACGGAGGGCTTCGGCGAGGGGGCGAGGGAGCCCACGACCGGTAACGGCCTGGGGGGGGAGGGAGCGGGGGGGAGCGGTGGCTGCTCTGAAGTGCCGCTGCTGGGGTCGGCTCTGCCTGGAACTTACATGAACGCTCTTTTGTTCTCCGCCTCTTTTTGCACGTCTGCCCTCCTCGTATTTCTCAGGTAGTGCTGGAACGCGACTCGCTGTTGCTTTGGGTGTTTTTCACATGTAAGATTTCTTCTCTTGGCTTTTAGGTGACAATATCAGGGAGTTCTTGCTGAGTCTTAGGTATTTCCGAATCTTCATTGCCTTGTGGAATGTCTTCATGATGTTCTGCATGATTGTGTAAGTAGAGCCGTGCAGCACCTGGCATTTGTTCGTCTGAAGCCACATAATGTTGTTTTTTTCTTGTAAGCGTATTTCTTTTCTGATCTCTCTCCCAACTTCTCACACTCTTGTTCCATCACTAGGCTCTCATTTTGCTCATTTGCTTTGATCTTCCAGAAAATAGTGTCTCACCTCATTTTTTGGCAATGTGGGCACTTTTAGTGCATGAGAACCTCTCTAACAATGTACAATTGTTTTAGGCTTGGATATGACATCATTTAATTCAGCGCCTGTAAACGGCAACGCAGTGTAAACTTTAGGATGATTTTCATTTGGGGAGGGGTTGGGAAATAATGCCTCGTAATAAAATGAGCCATGAGAACAGGCTCTGGAAACTCTGGATTATGGTTCAGATAGGCAGACTGGCTAAATTCCTGTTTTCTTTTTGCTGCTGTAGCCCTTTGGTCCGACGTATGGCAGAGCAAAACCAAGGGCAGCGGTGCGGCGGCGTTCTGAGCTGCAGTGCTGGTGTGGCTGTTGTGCTGTTGGTCTCTCACCTGCTCTTTTTCTGTTGCATCCACCAGGTTATTTGGATCATGAAAGTCATCCACAAACACGTCCGGTAACCTGGAAGAGACTTTTGGCTGCAAACATAACTTTTCTATCAAGTAAAAGATGATAATGCTTTCCGCATACAGCCCTGGGATTGTGGCAGGTTCTTCAGCCCGAGCTCCGTGGGGCAGCACAGCACACAGCCCCCCCTCCGGCTGCGTAACGCTGGGGGTGTGCAGGGCTGCGTGCTGCAGGGCAGGGAGCCTCCCAGCCCCCGAGCCAAAGGCTTCAAAGTAAAATAATGCCAACTTCACTGGGAAGAGAGGAAAAAAAAAAAAAGCAAAAAAACCAAAAAACTTGAAATTGTGTTGCTCAGCATTGGGTGCCTGATGTGCAGCGGGTTGCAGCTGACTGAAAGCCACAGCCGTGCAGCTCTGCCGTCCTCCCTCCATCTCCTGCCATCACTGCACTGCGGGTCGCTGGAAGTCACTTCGTTATTGTGAAGCTGAGTAAAGTATTGTTGTAACTTGGAAAAAAGAAGTCATTTTTCCCTCACAATTCCATTTTTCTTTGGAGAAGTAGATATGGGCATCTCAAGAAAGGATTCTCCCTTTTTTTCCCCCAACAAATTCATTTTTAGGTACAAATTTCAATATAAGGTTTTTTTCCTAAGCAATACGTAAGGGACTTTGAACAGAAAAATATCTGTAATACTGAGGAAGTTTTGGAATCATTTTGGATTTGGTTGAATAAAAAAGTTCTATTTAAGGGTAAAAGTAAATTTAATGTTGTGTTCATTTGGGCAAGGAGAAAAGAATTCAGTGTTGGTGGTTTTTTTTGAGAGATTTTAATTAGGTTCTAACTTTCAGTAACTTGGAAACCCAGCTTCTTGTGCTATTCTTTAATGTTAAATCTGTGTTTGGGGCCGGTGGCCTTCCCTAGTCGTGAACGCAGAATGCACGGATAGGAGATTCCTTCAGATGGGTTCGTGCTGCGCAGAAGTACTTCAGGCTCTTTAAATTTAACCGTAATTCACATCTTGTGCGTGATTTCCGTGGTTTTTACGTTACCGTCTGTGTGCTCATAGCAGCAATGGCAGCGCTGCCCAGCCGGGCGGCCCCGTCGGCAGCGCCGCGTCGCGGCTCCCGGTCCGGGCGGGGCTGGAGGCGCGCTGAGCACCGCGCTGAGCACCGCGCCGGCCTGGCAGCGCGTCTCGGGGCGCGGCGGCTTTTCGCGCTGCCGCCCTGCGAGCCGAAAGCGACGCCGCAAAGCTGCGCGGCGCGGAACCGCGTGAAGCGGCGGGGGGTTCCTGCGCCCGACGGAGATGCGGGCGGAGCCGCGCTCCTTTCCGCACCTCTTCCTCTCCCGGCCCTCGCGTCGCTCGGACGCCCCGCTGCCGTCGGACGTTCCCTCCGTAAAGCCGCATTGGCACCCGGCACCGGGCCCGATTCGGCCGCGACCGGAGGCGGAACGGCGGCACTCCGGACCACCGCCCGACCCCGCAGCTCCGCGCGCGCCGCGCCGCCATCTGCGCACGCGCGGCCTCCCCGTCTCCCCCCACCCCGCTCCCCTCCCCCTCCCGTCACGGCGCCCCCCGCGCACGCGCCGTCAGCCCGCCGGTGCGTGCGGAGGGACGTCAGGGGCGCGCCGTGCGTAACAGTGTCGGGCGTGTCCCATGGTGCCCTGCGCGGGGCTGGCTCCTGCCCACAGTTGAGTTCGGCCCCGAGCGGAGCAGTCGGGCCCAGCCCGGTCGCGCCGCCGCGGTCCCTCCGCGCCCCGCTCCGAGCGCCGCCGCCCCCCCCGCTCCGCGGGGAGCGAACATGCGACTCCGGCTCCCCGAGGAGGCCGCCGCCGCCGGCGAGTGAGGAGCCGCCGCCCCGGCCCG
>JAPSGF010000082.1:2621805-2669620 GCA_035772895.1 Perdix hodgsoniae
CCTCGGGCCGCGCTCCCCCTCCCCCCACCACCCCTCGCCGTCTCCCGGCGCCGTCCGGCTCTGCCCGGCCATGCGGCGCGCGGCCCGGCGGCCTCCCCACGCCAGGCCGCGGCTCGGGTGCGGCCTGCAGGGGGCTCTGGGCCGGGCTGCGGAGCCTCGCGGGGCGCCCACCTGTTCCGCGGCCCCTCCGCCGCCTCTCGCCGCGGACGCCGGGCCCGGGGCCGCCCCCGCGTCCTGGGGGCGCCCGGAGGGCTTCGGAGGTGGATCCGGGGCGCTGGAGCGGCTCCGGCAGCGGGCGGCCTCGGTCTTCGCTTTTATCCTTCCCTGCAGAGCGCTAATGAGCTTATCTGCTCCTTCTGGGATGTAGAGTAAGCACGGGAGTCGGCGTAGATGTTACCAGTAAGTGGTCTTCGTGTGTAAGTCGTGGTTATCCGAAGTGTTATTTACTCCTTTTAAGGTTTTCTGGCATATTAAAGCAGCTCTTCGCATCGGTGTTTATTATGGTGAGAGGGCTGCGGGGTCTGCAGCCTGCCAGATTTCTTCAGCCTTAGATCAACGCCTGCCATGGCAGCACGCAGGGCTGCGCTGCTCCCGGCCGTCTGCAGTCTGTCGTGGGGCAGCCGGGTGAGTCAGGCTGCAGCGTGCTGTGCTGCACCAGGGCTGCCAGGTGGGCTCTGGGTTCCATCGGAGCTGTGCCTGCTTCTCTCTGAGCAAACCTCGCCCGTAGGAGGCTGGTGTTGGTTTTCTCAGAGTAGCTGATGAAGTTATTGCTATTGGAAGCCTCCTGTAGAGCCTTGCAAGTGATGTGAAAACTGAAAGAAAAACCATCGTGTAACAACCTGCTGTGATGCACGTTTGTCATGAGCTGCAGTATTACCAGCTTGAGCAGCAGTGATGAATGATAATGGTGGGCTTCCAAATCTCACCATTGTTGGAGTTTTGCAGTCCTTTAACTTGGCTGACACTGAAACGTTGCTCCATGAGTTCTGTTTGCTCTGGGCCTTCTTCTCGTGGCCACGGATTTTTCGTTTTTACCTTGCACTGAGCATCAGCCCAGTTAAATACAATTCTAATAGAGCTGTGGTTTCTTGTAGCTTCAGACCTGCTGACGCTGGTTGCCCTGCTTCTGGGGTTACTTTCTAAAACATTGTAGCTGTGTAGAGTTAAGGAGCTAAGAATTATGTTTTGTGATGAATGTGTTTTGTCCATATGCGATGTCAGGTTGTGCTGTGGCAGTGCTGTGGTGGTGGGATGGGGCAGCAGCTCTGCTGGGGAGGTCTGAGCATCAGGCAATGCTCTGCTGGGCCTCCAGGAGGTCAGTAGCCCCATAAGCTTAGCAGCAATGTATGTTAAATTATAATTCTACATACTTGATACTTATCCAGGGCAATAATTAGCGGCGGAAAAATCAGCCCATTGTTCAGAAATGCCTGTAGGCAGGGGGCTGTCTTCCATTTTAACCTCTTCTTCGAATGAGAGCAGCAGTGGTGGAGTTGAGGTTCATCATACGGACTTGGACTTTTTTTCCAACACGTGGTGAACAACAGATGGACAGATAGAACTATCTGTTGTGCTGTTCTTGTGAAGGGAAGAGAAAACTGAGTTTTGAACACCCTTAAAAGCAAATTGTGACTTAAATCTGACCTGATCTCCACTGTGGAAGTACAAGAAGCTGCTCTGTTGTCTTCCCACAGGAAGCAGTCATGCAGCTCTGAGCTGCAGCACTTCTTGGTGCTCAGGGAAAGTTGTGGCTGCTTTCTTCTGGCTTTGGAGTCTTTTCATGAAAGAAGTGGTTACATTCAAACTTAGAGCATTCATTATTGTGATTGACTTCCTTGTATACTAGGGAAGAAGCTTTGAGGCCTGAATTTCTTTTGGACTTTTCAGTGTAATTGTTGGTGTGGGTACGTGTGTGTTTCTGGAGAGGAGGGGGGTGAGAACTGCACCAAGTTCACCCAGTGTGCAGCAGAGGGATCTGTTTGGTGGGGCTGAGAAGGGGATGTGCTGCTCATCATGCTTTGCTGTGGGGTGCTGTTAAATTCAGCTTTGCTGATATCTTCCCCAACACAACTGGCTTCACCCTTGTGGATGTTCAGTCCAGCAGGCCTGTGGAGGTCTGTGTGGTATGAGCAAATCTTGGATAAGTCTGGGGTCCTGTCAGAGAAAGCCCCTTCCTGTGGTGAGTTTAACAAGATGGCTTTTCCTCAGGTTGTTGGAACCCATGTGCTTTCAGAAGCTGTTTTCTGTTCTGACTGTTGATCTGTTTTAACATCTGCCTGAAGCCCTGCTCACTCTGGAGCATTGCTTACATTGTGCACACGTTTAGCACTTGAGACCACTTCTAGTACTTGCTGCAGAATGTGTTTATAACTTATTTTCACACACCTAGTTCACTGTTTGTATGAGTAACTTCTATTTCAGAGGAGACCTGTAAGAAATAAGCTATCTAAAAAAAATTACATCATCTTGGAAGCTACCGAGATGTCTCCATGTATTCAGCCTTTTCCCCTTGAAAAAACATGGACAAAATCTACTTCTGCTCCATGACTTACAGCATGGGATCAGTGGGAATGGGCCCAGCAGGGAGTTGGGTGTTGCATCCCCAGCAGTGTGGTGTTCCTGCAGGGAAATCCTCCTTCTGGGAGCACTTCTCCAGCCACAGTGTCCAAGAAGCATCTTGTAGCTGTGTGGGCTCATAGGGGAGAGGGGTTCCTGGTCCTGGTAGAAGCAGTGCTTTTCTCTTTGGGTTTGCTGTGCTGAGAAAGCACCCGTTGTGCCAAGCTGAGCCTCTCTGCCAGGTGAAGGAAGGCACTCTGGCCCCGTCAGGGAGTGTGGTGGGAAAGGCTGTTAGAACTGTGCTCGCCATTAAGTGGGTCCTCAGCCCGAATACGTAGCAACCTTTGTATTTGGAATATTAGACAGTAATTTAATTATTCGCTGTTAATAGCGCTCTGAGGTGTGAGCCCAGCTCTGGTTTGAGGTCACTGCCCCTCAGATGCTCGCTGTTTGGGGCAGGCTGCCTGCAGACCAGGCTGCCACGCACATTGAGCTTCATGGCTTTGCTGCTCGGCCTCCAGCAGAGGTTTGCAGCCCAAAACATTAATGATGAATTGGTCTGCGTGCTGTGTTACGTTTCCCAGAGTGTTGGGTGATCTTCCAGTCTCGTGGTTAGCAGTGCTTCCATGGCTGTTTGCTGGGTTGGTTGCTTTACCAAAGTCCAGGCACAAAAGCATCAGTGAGATCTGCTTTCTGGAGCTGATGTTAAAAGGAAGGGGAGCCTGTTCCAGGAGACAGCGCCAGACACAGCTCTAATAATATCAGTGCTGGGGGTGAAGGAAGGCAGCGCTTCGCTTTGGGAGGGTCTTGGTAATTTCTGGAGCTGCAGGGAAGTGTTGTGTGGGCGAAAGTAGGCATGGCTTTTGCTTCAGCTTTATCCGTTTCTGTGAGGCCCTTAATGAGCTTATCAGTTTTGAGGAAGCTGTGGTGTGCAAAGAGGATGGAACCTGCTGTACCTCTCATTGGTTTTTGTCTGCTGCTCGAGCGCTTCAATCAAATCCCAGCCCTACTCTGTGCCTTGGTGGCTGATCGCTTCAGGTGTGTGGGGAAACATGCAGGTGGCCCTGGCATTTCTTAGCCTGGAGTCCCGGCTGCTGGGGGAGGTCAGGTGGCTGCGGGTGGGGGTCCTGCTGCACTCACTCCCTTCTGCTTCTTAGTGCTCTGTATTGTCAGCAGCTGAGTTGGTTTGAACCCACTGGTTTAACGGTGGTGATGCTGCTGTTTTTTCAGCCTCTCTCTCCAGTCTTACTGCTCATCTCTTTCCAAAACAGCTTGCAAACTAATTAGTAGTTTTCTTTTCGCTTGCTGGCTGTGTTGTGGCAGTGCCTGTGATGCTCACACAGATGCTGGGTTTAAGTGCTCCGATGTGGTGCTGCCCTGGCTGGGCCTGCGCGGTTTGTTGCTGCTGGCAGAACTGTGTTACTCCTTGCAGCAGTGAGAGTTAGCATCACTGAGCAAAGGCAGAACCTGAGGAAAAACAGAAGTAGCAGGGAGTTTGAGTTGGGGGGTTGAAGATGTGGGGCTGCCAAATCAGCATTCTGTTGCTGATTCCTTGGTGCTGTGCAGGTTGCAGAGTTGATGGCAGTAGTCATTTGCTTTTAAGCTGTAATTTGAGCGTTGGTTTCAGCAGCAATGATGTTAAATAATGCCTGCTCCTCATTCCTGTTACGTGTCCCTTCTGTGTGCTGGTCTGCAGAATCCAGCCGTGAGCTGAGCTGGGGAATCCGTCTGGGTTGAAAAATGACAGAATAGTTTTTTCTGACAGTTTCTGGCCTAGCTCAGCTGCCTGATGCAATGTCTGGTGTGTTGTGAGGAGCAGTGCCACAGGTGTGGCAGCACAGGTGGGTATTAAAGCACTTACATAGGGACTGAAGCTAAGAAGCAGAGTGCCTCTTGCTTTCCTGTGCCTCCCTCTGCCCTACGCTGGCTGGGACCCTGTGGGAGCTCACTGCTACCTGTGCTGCTCGGGGTGGCTGCAGGAGCCTTACATTCAGGTTTTGTTTTTCAGCCCCTTCCCATCCCTCTGTGTGCCTACTGGTGGTTGCAGCACAGCGCCGACAGCACCAGTAGGAAAGAGGAAATAACTGCTGTAACACTGCTTGTAACCACGAAGCAGTTGACTGAAGGGAAGAGGTGACTTTTTGTAGGTAGGATTGACACCTGGAATAGTTTCTTCCAGTCACCATGAGGCACAGTGTGGGAAAAGCTGATGCATGGGGTGCTGTCTGTCCAGGTGTGCTGGGTGTGCTCACACCCCCTGGTGCTGAGCAGCCCATGCTGCTGCTTCCCAGTGCTCCAGCTGTGGGCAGCAGTGCCCCACGAGCCTGGGCACACTGGGGGGGGCTGCAGTGCTGGAGGTGGGAGGGCAGTGTTTGCTGCCATGTGCTCTGGGTGGGGGGAGCCCCAGCTGACATATAAGATATGAAGACCCTCAGCTTAACCTGTGCTTCAGAAGTCCAGGCCTAGGATAGCAACCAGATTTGCCAGCTGTTACCATTCTGTTGAGGGTCTGAGGGAGAGACTGCTTCAGGGTCTGCTGTGGGCTGCTGCATCTCCAGCACTGCTGGTACAGACCTGTGACAGCTGCTGCCCCACATCACCCCGAGCACAGCAGTGTTGCATCACATCTGTGCAGCTCCTGGGCAGCTCCCACCTCTGGGGGCTCTGCTCTTGTCCAGGACTTTTTTTTCTTTCAGGAGCAATACGTGTCAGGGTAGAAAGAGAAGGAATTACTTCTCCCTACTGGGGAGATGTGGTACTAATTAGAAGCACTTCTTCTAAGCCATAGATACTCCAGCACATTATGCTTGGAGTTAAAAACAAATATAAATATCATATTAAAAATAAAAAAAACAACACGCAGATGCCTGCTTCCACTGATAACACTTCTCTGCAGCCCTGGGTGGCCCATGCTGTGCTTGGTGATAACTTAGGGAACTTCCCTGGTCTGTGTAGCATGGTGTGCCATGGCCCCACGGGCACTTCTCTTTGGGGAAATATTTCAGGTAAAGGTAAGTGTATCACATTCACTGTAATGTGATTGCAGGTTTGTTTATTCAGTGTTCTCGCAGCTGAATTACTCTTTCTGCAGGTAATTTGTTTTTGGTGTTTGGAACAATATTGCAGGGCTACCAAACGGCTTTAATTTGAGGTGCGATGTGCTGAACATAACGGTGTGTTGGTGTTTTCTGGGGCTGCAGTGCTTCCTCTGGTCCAGTGCTGATGTCAAAGTGTTAAACAGCTTCCAGCGTGCCTGGACTGTGGGCCATGGAAATCTGTTGAGGGAGTGGTGGAAGTAAAATGCGATGAGGTGTGTTCTGCTGAACCACGCGCTTCTGTGCCGTGGCTGTTAGGGAGGAGAGGAATCCCACATCCGAGTCTGTCGGCAGCACTCAGTGACAATCTCAGCTCGGTGTATTTTGAAACTTTGTGCTGCAGAGATGATTGTGCAGAGGTGGCAATTGTGTCTGAGGGTGACAGCCAGTGCTTTGCTGCTGCTGCTTTCTAGCACATTTTCATGATACTTGCTCCTCGAGTGAACTCTGTGCTGATCCTGCAGATCCAGACCTTTGTCTGGGAGCACACAGCTCCTCTGCTGCACCTTCACAGCTTTCTGAAACAAACCATCTCCAGCACGCAGCTGTGGGTGGGCAGGGAAGGCTGAGTGCTGGAGGTGCTGTGAGGTGGCTGTGCAGTTTTACCCAGAATTTGGTGAGCAATAATTCCAGGATCGATTGACTGCACTCTTTTTTGGCGTCTCCATTAAAGCTCTCTTTAATACACGCTGATGTAAATTCTGTATTAGTGATTGCTGATGAGAGGGTAGCGAATTATTTTTCTGCAGACTTGGATTTTAAAGCCTTCCCCGCTTGTGATGGTGCTGTTCTCAGGTTTGTGAACATGTGCCACACTTACCTTCTTGTGAGCTGCCAGGCAGGCGTGTTGTGCTTCTGCCAAACGTGTTGGTGAGCACATCACTGCTTTGTGGTTGTGGAGCTGGCAGGATGATGCTACATCATTCTGCAGCCATGGAGTACCTTCATAGGGAGCCATGCTGGGATCTGTGTATTTGTGGGCTGCCACCGTTGAGTTTCCCAAGTCCTTCATCATTCAGACTGCTGCTTGTAATTACCTGCGTGCCTCTCTTTGGGAAGCCAGGACTGAGAGGACTGGGTTGGGTTGGTTGATAGATGGAAGGGAGTGCAGGTGTTCAGCATCTCCGCCGCTGTGTTCTGTGCCCAGTCCTGGCTGTGCATGGGAGGGAGGGATGGGTGTCCGGGAGCTGTGTGGTCCTTTGCCTCTGAAGTAACACCACCGATGTAAAACATTCCTTCCAGGTCACTCCGATCTGTGCTTGAAGCCCAGTAGTGTCTGCAGGAACTGTTAGAGGCCTTATTTCAGTGCACTGGTAGCACTCTGGTTATCCCTGATACATAATCAGCATTTGTCTTGGGCCAAATCAGGTCAGCAAGCGTGAAAACAATTGATGACCTTTTCTTTATGATGTCTACAATACAGAGAAAGGCTTTCTTTGAGCTTTGTCATCTCCTCCCTACTTTTTCCAATACAATATGAACTGAGCACTTAACTTTTTCTTGTTGCCCATGTTTTCAACACCTCTTATCACCACCATCCTCTGAACTCCTCTTTGTGTACATTCTTGGACTGCAGCACTCGAGATGAATGTGTGCTTCAGCCAAATTTGATTCCTATTCCATTCCTTATTGGAATGGCTGAGTGAAGAACAGGACTTGTACTACAAACAAGGTACATCATGGCAGACCCCACTGCCAGTGCTGTGCCCATCTGGGTGCTGCTGGGCTTTTCAAATTGGCTCCAAGAATTTGCTCCCCTAAAAAGTTCTGCTCTGCTTCACGGTTTGGAGGTGTGGGATGGGTGGGCTTTTTGTTGGTGGTTTATTTTAGTGAGGAGAGGGAGAAAAGTAAGGGGAGGGGGCATTCTTTGTGTGCAGTGGGAGCAGGGACAGGGTGTGATTCTGTGTGCAGGCTGCAGAGTGAGTGTTGAAGTTGTTATTATACACAATTATTCCTGTTTGTAGTAATAAGGATGCTGTCTGGTTACTGGTTAATAAGCATGGGTAGAGCAGTGCTACAGTGCTGACTTGAGTTGCCTTCAAGACCCCCCTCCCATAGCAAGGATGATTTCTGTGCCTGTTCTGTGAGCTGGTTGTGATGTGGGTGTGAGCTCCATCTCTGCAGTCAGTCTGCTGCTGCTCACCCCTTACCATCCAAACCAGTGGGCTCTCGCTGTGTGGCTGCTGTCTGGAGCCCTCCCAGCCTCCAGCTCCGCTCTCCTGTCCCTCTGCTGCTGCAGGCTCTTTTGCTGGCACACTGCTGTGGCTCTCCTGGATGTTCTCATCTCTGCACACCTTACTCACGTGTGTCTGTGCTGCCACAAGGGATCAGGGCTGAGCTGCTGTCTTGCTCACATGGAGCGTTTCAGGCCTGCCCATCCCTCGCAGTGCAGCGTTCTGCAGTCTGACCTAACGCTGCTTTGATTCTGGCTTTGTGAGGCGTGGATGGGAAGGAATCTGGGTAACATTATCTGACCACTGAATAAAAGCTGAGTGCAAGTAAAATGTGTGCAGCCCATTCAAACTTTCAGTTAGAGGCGGAAATTCTAAAGCTGGGTAAGGCTGAGCGCCACGCAGAGCCGTGTGCGCAGGGCAACAAGGGCTGCTCCTGCTGCTGCTGTCCTGCAGCACAGATTGCTGATCAGTTTTCCAAGTGTGGGCTCCCAGTGATTTCTCTGTTGTGGAAGGTGCTCTCAGGGGCCGTCTTCAACCCAAACACGCGTAAAGCGTCTGTTTCTCCATTTTTAAGGGTCTCCTTCCCTAACTACTATAGGAAGCTCTCCTCCACCATTATCTGTGTCTTCTGTATATCGGGGAGTATTTGAATTCCATTTAGCAAACTGACTTTCAGGCATTTTCAGAAATTCTGACTGAAGTAGTGCATGGTATGCAATGTCACTTCTGTGAATAGCATCTCGTGTTCCCTATCTTTAGACAACTTCATGTCACGTTGGGGGTAGGGGAAACTGTTAATAGATTGGCTGCAAAGGAACTGATCTAAAAACCAGCAGATCGTAACCTGAATTCGCACTCTGTGTTTGTGTCTTTGAATAAATGACATTACAGGTTGCTGTTTGTGTGATGTGATGCTCACGTCTGCATTCAATGCATCCCTGTGTGGAGTGCTAAATAAACACTACCCTGCTGTATTCCCACTGCACCATTTGAATAAAGCCTACTATGAACAGCAGCTCTTCTCTTCTTAATTCTTATTCCACGCTTTGGATTATAATGCGGTGAAATAACTGTTACACAAGTGCTGTGCTGTGGGCAAGACTTGGTATTGATTGGAGACTGCAGTCTGGGACAGGGATTGGTGCTTGGACACGAGCAAACTGCTGGAGAGCTTTGGAGAAGAGCGGGGAGGCCGGCGCTCCGCGGGAAGGCTGCCATCCTCCTGGCCGTTGCGGCAGTGCTGGCCCTGCAGGGCAGCGCCTGGTGGCCCTGAGGAAAATCCTGAGGATCGTCCCATCCTCGCATGGTGTGGGGACACCTGCACAGGGCTGTGCCTGGGGCTGGCAGTGCGCAGCGGGAGCAGCAGCCGCGTGCAGCTCTGCGGGTTCTGTGCTGTGCAGGGAAGAGCCCAGCGCTGCCCGTCCTGCAGTGCATCCACCTTCCCAGACCTCGGGAAGCTTTTGTCCTTCTAAACGCTGCACGGAGCTCACCTGTTGGTTGTTGGATTGGTCTCAGCGTGTAAAAGCCAAAATAAGATTAAGATGGCAATTAAAGAATAGAAATTCCACTGTTTGAAGTTTTCCACAGTTCAGAAACCCATGCTGTTGTCTGAGACTGCAGTGAAAGCATTTACTGCTGAACTTGGAGCAGATCTGCCGTAGCAGCAGTGAGCTGCAGCACAGGGGGACCTGTGTGGAATAAATAAGGTTTGTTTTCCGTGACTGTCGTCAGGGTTGGCTGGAAAGGATTACGGGGGATGACTCGGACCAGATGTTCTCCAGTAAACTTGGAGTGAATTAAGCCAGACCAGTCAGCCTTCACCACACGGGAACAGCATGGGGTCATTTGGAATGCAATGCGAATTATTTGTAGCTGTTTGCTGCGGGGTCCTGGGGTTGCTTTGTGGGAGGCTTTGTTTTGGGACAGCAGTGATGGGTTGCAGTGGAAGCAGACAAAGGCAAAATAGAAACGAAAGCGCGGTGCGAGCTGGAGGCAGGGAGTTGTGCAACTGCACTCTTGCGCTGTCTGCAGGGAGGTTGCCCAACTCCCCCTCCGCTGTGCTGCTGCTTCGCCTGCTGTCTGCCAGTTAGCGTTTCTAATAACTGTGTGAATAAATGCTCCTTCCTGCTGCTGCTCGCGGTTGGGTGATGTCCTGATAGGTTTGGTAACTTCGTGCTCCTGTCAGTTGTGTGACAGTATGTGAGCGCTCTGAAGCCAGTGACTGATGCTCTAAAGGGAAGGCCCTGCTGTGTGATGCAGGTGTGCTGCTGTGACCTTAATAGGTGCCTTCGTCTTAAAAAGGTGGGACTTGAGGCCTTTTGGAACTTTTGGAGGCCTTCCTTTTTCATCACAGCATCTGACCGTACCACCAGAGATTTCCTGCTGTCCTTTGTTTTGAAATAATCTCTTTCTGTGCCAGTTTGGGTGAAGCACTCCGGCATGGTGACCCCAAACGCGTGGGGGAGGATGGAATTTATTGATGGAAGTTGCTGCTTTTCTTTTTGAGAGAGAGCCTGGCTTCGTGTCAGTCGGAGCACGAGGAGAGGAGGAGCTCCTGCAGTGTGTGACTGTTGGTGCTCCTTGCACTGAGACTTCAGCACGACAGCGTTTTCCATTGGTTGCAGATGTGTGAAGCCTCCCAAACGGGCGCCCTGTGCTGCCCTGTTGCTGGGCTGTTGGCACAGGCTGTGGTGTGGGGCAGCTTTTGCTGTCAGAATTGGCCCCATGTTGTGTCAAAGGAGGGAACAGAGCATCTACCAGACGTGGGGTGGGCCTGGGCTCTGGTTGGTGATGGAGCATCTGGGCACAACCATTGATGGGTATCTTGGTATTCTAAAACAAAGGCCAAGCAGTTGCTGGAAATTCCCTGACCAATTTCATCTTGCTGTAGGTGTGTGTACATGTGAGCATATTGCTTTTCCCATCTTGACCTTTTGATAAGTCCTTTTTTTGCCATCAGTTTGTCATTGAGATGCTATTTGGGGATTACCGGTAGCTGCAGAACTGATTGTCCCGATTACTGACGCGTTCGATGCTCAGAGCCTTCCTGCACCCCTGGAGCTCTTATTCTGAAAGATGTGTTGAGAAAGAGAACATCGTCAGCTGTTCTCAATGCTCTGATTCCAGAAGCTTTGGGGGAGCTGAATGGCATCATGTGTCACTTAAACTGCAGTCTTAAAGCATCCTTCCTGGGCACTGAGGGAGTGCAGGGATCCACTCTTACGGTCAGTGCACTGAAATGAAGTTCTGAGTGCTAAAACAGATCAACGTGTGCTGTTGCTGCTTTAAACCTGAAGAGGAGCATTCCCAGCCCTGAGCTGGGCGGTGGGGCTTCAGGTATCTGCAGGGCATCCGAGGGCAGTGAGAAATTCAGCTTTGATCAGCAGTTGGTTTTACAGCCTGAGTTAGGATCACTCAAAGCCTACATGGACTTAAAAAATACTTTGGATAAAAAATGACTCAAAATCAGGGAAAGCATTTCATTGTTGGCAGCTTTATCCAAGTGCTGCCGACCTGAGGCAGTCCTGGTAAAGCCTGGGGTTGGCAGGGGGGTGGGGGTGGTGTGGAGGAGCTGAGCCCTGCACGCTTCCACTCTCCTTAAAAAGGAGGGTCTGGCAGTGCTGTGGTGCAGCTCTGGGGTCCCATGGGATCCATAGAGCTTCTGTGGGAGATTTTCCACAGGTGCCATTCGTGTCCAGTTGAGTCACGGTGCAGTTAAGCAATAAATGAGGTTCAGTGATTCACATTTTCCTCCTCTTATCATTTAAATCCATCTACAAAGGTGAGTTAGAAATTCCAGGTTTCAGCGCCGTTGGTGTCAGGTAATGGAAACGTGGGTCTGTCCGAACCTATTCGTGTCCACGTGGGTCTGCAGGTCTGCCTCTGCCTGGAGCCGTGCACACACACGTTGCAGTGAAGCCCATCAGAAATCTGCTGTGTGCTTCGTTCACGTGAAACGGGTTTCTGACGTCTCCTGGCTGCCCTACAGACTCGTGCAGTGCAGTTCCTGCACCAGTGCAGCCTTTAAGGCTGGCGGAGCCGGGTGTCTGAGGACCCCTACTGGGCACAGCCTGCACCTCCTGCGTGGTGTTCGGGGCGGTTTGTTCCTTGGTGGGACTGCGGGGCACTTTGCAATTTGAGCAGAATTAAACAAAAGAGACTTATGTAAACGTAAGGCAGTGCCTACAGCTGAATTCTACAGTTCTGGTCCCCCTGGTTGCTCTGCTCAGCCCGCTTAATGCTGAAGGTTCCTTTTAGGCTGTAGGACAAGTAGCCTTGACTGAGGGCTGAGAACTTTCCTGGTTGGCTCACTGATTTCTTTTCTTTCCTGCTATTTCTTTTAGCTTTATGTAAGTGTGTGTTTGTTACAGCTCCTTCACTTTCCAACTAGGTCAGCAAAGTGTCCTTGTCCCTATTTTTTGAACAGTCTGCTCCCTAAAGCTAGACAGTGCGATAGCAGTTTTGCGATTAATGTTTCCAGCAATTATAAAGAGGAAGGTCTGAAATCACATTTGATAACTGAGACCTGTACATGAAATGTGCAGTGACTTTGTCTTCCTTATTGCAGATCCATAACATGGTGGCAGTGCTGGAAGTGATCTCCAGCCTGGAGAAATACCCCATTACCAAAGAGGCACTTGAGGTACGTCGCCATCTGAGCATCGCTTGATTTTCTTGTGTGAATAAAAGGACTTGCTCTGCCTGTCTGATCTCCACAAGAGCCTCCCTTGAAACAATGGATTGATTGCGGAGGATTCACAACTAAGATATTATTGTGTCCCCCTCATGCTGCTTCTGCCATCTCAGTGTGGGCAGCACTTCTCTCTGGGTTCAGCTCGGTGTGTTGTGCAGCCTGGCTCCCCTTTGTGTCAGGCGCTGTATTAATCATTAATTGCTGCTTATTAATTCTTTGCATCCATTGACATTGCACTGCTTGCTGAAGTACTGGTCGCCTTTGTAGCTGTTTGGTGACCAGGCAACAAAGAGTCTGACATAGAAGGAACAAAGTCTCTTTGTTTCTGTAAATTTAAGATCTTAATAAAATCTTTAAATGTAGTTCAGCATGTTCCAGTGCCTGAACCTGGTTGGTGTGACCAGATGTGTTAGGAGCTGACGTACCACTGAGATGGCAGCTGCAGGCTTTTTGGCCACTTTTGAACTTTGGGCTCTTTATTTATAAGGCTGAATTATATAGAGGCTTCCAATCAATATAGAAATTGCTGGTGTTATTTGCTTGTAATTACCTTTTATAACCTCTGGCTGTTTCCCCTGGACTCAGGTAGCTGTAGGATGATTTGAGATGACTTCCAGTGCTGTAAGTAGTCAGTTCTGTGAGATGGGCTGTTAGTAAACACTGATATAATGCCAAAGCAAATAATTATTGTGAAACATGGGTTGTGATATTCAGAAATAATTATTGTGAAATAGTTATGGTGAGCCTTAGATACTGGCTGAGTGCCCCCGTGGTGCCACGTGGCAGACAAATCTTAAATGAATGGATCTCAAAACAACTGAGACTCCAGTGCACAGCGACATGGAAAGAGATGTGCTGTGCCAGTGGTTTACCTTCGAATTGATAATGGGCCAAAATACCTTGGAAATGCATTTCTGGTGGGAGTCACACGGCCATTCTGTAAACCCCAGATGCAATACCAAGATGACTGTTTTCCATTTGGAGAAGTTGAAATCCGTCTTGATTTTTGTCAAGGAAGTTTGCATGTGGTACATGTACCACAACATGGTACATATTTCTCACTGAATCCAGTCTGTCTTCCTTTGAAGTGCTTTTCTGAAGTAATCTGACTTGCAGAACAATTCTTTGCTTTCAAGCATGTTTTGGGAATGATGACGTTGCTTCCTTTCACTTATGGAACCATGTTGGGACGTCTTGGGAAAGCTCATTTGTTGGTCTTTCAAGATAGGGAGCAAAGAGGGCAGAGGAGGAAGATAGGACATAAATCACACTTTGTCTGATTTGTGGAATGGAGATTTATATTTGCCTGTTACAGCAACACGTGGACAAGACTCTGGATTTTCAACACTCACTTCTTTCTCAGGTCTCAGTTTCATTGTAATTCATGCACTGTTTCCATCCTGGATGCTGCAGTTCCCTCTAAAAGTTCCCTTTCACCTCTGTTCTCAAAGTTCTTGTGGATTTAAGAATTTCTTTCTGATGTTTTCACAGCTAATGGCTCTGGTGCCTTAGCCAGGGAAGAAGGAAGGGATGGCTTAAAACCAGCAGTAGGTTTTGTGCTGTGTGGCAACAAGAGGGGTTAACCCTTCCAAAAAGATTAATTCAGCTCTTGCATCTCTAGCATTTTGTATTTCTTAGGGCAAGCACTAAAAAGCAGGAATTTACCTTAAAAAGGAGTCAGAATTTTGTTTCGAATGATACCTGTTTGTAAAACAGCTTTTGTTTTTTCCTAGGAAACAAGGCTTGGGAGGCTTATCAATGAGGTGAGGAAGAAGACATCCAATGAGGAACTTGCCAAACGTGCCAAGAAATTGTTGCGGAATTGGCAAAAGTTGATAGAACCTGTGACCCCGAACGAGGCGGTGCCAAGAGGGCTGCAGAATCCGCCCGGATCAGCAAATGGTGGTGCTCACAACTGCAAACCAGAAGCGCCCCTTCCTGCCGTGGCTGGGTCAAAACCCATCAGTGAATTGAAAAGCAGGAACGATATTCAGAAACTGAATTCTCCAAAACCAGAGAAATTGGGAAATCGGAAAAGGAAAGGTGAGCATAGGGATGGGCATCAGGGCCCTCCTCCCCCAAAAGTCTCCAAAGTTAGTCATGAAATATTACAGAACTCTTCGCCCCCTCCAACAAACGGAATTGGAGGTAGTCCCGAGAATTTTCCTAGTCCTGTAGATGTAAATCTACACGCAGGGCCTGAAAGCAGCAGGACAGACCTTAGTGAAAATGATAAACACAATAAGATCCCAGTAAATGCTGTAAAACCTCACACCAGTTCTCCAGGACTCGTAAAACCTTCAAGCACTTCCTCCTTATTAAAGACTGCAGTGCTTCAGCAGCATGATAAATCGGAAGAAACCTCCGGCTCGCACCAACCCAAGAGTCCGCGCTGCTCCTCGTTTAGTCCCAGGAATGTCAGGCACGACGCGTTTGCGCGGCAGCATACCACATACTCACCAAAGGATTCAATGCCTAGTCCATCTCAAAGGTCTCAGTTCTTAGATACTGCACAGGTGCCATCACCGCCACCATCCTTGATGCAACCATCAACACCTCCAATGCCAGCGAAAAGACTGGAGTTCTCTCAGCAATCAGTATCTGAGGTGTCTCAGCACTGGCAGGAGCAGCAGGTACCTTCTGACAGCCAGCACAGGCACACAGCAGGGACGCTTCCACAGCACACGTCTCCCAGTTGCAAAACCAGCTCCCACCCGGGGGAATCTCTCGTGTCGCACATTGGCTTTTCACAGGACGCTTCAAAAATGGACAGTGATGATGCTGCTTCAGGTTCAGATAGCAAAAAGAAGAAAAGGTACCGACCTAGAGACTATACAGTCAACTTGGATGGGCACGTGACAGAAGGGGGTGTGAAACCTGTGAGATTAAAAGAGAGAAAGCTCACTTTTGATCCCATGACAGGACAGATAAAACCTTTAACACCGAAAGATCCTTTGCAGGTAGAAATCCCTGCACTTACTGAACAGCACAGGACAGAAACGGAAAAGCAGGAGCAAAAACCCAACCTGCAAAGCCCCTTTGAACAAACGAACTGGAAAGAATTGTCCAGAAACGAAATAATTCAGTCATATTTAAACAGACAGAGTAGCTTGCTGTCTTCATCAGGAGTACAGACTCCAGGAGCTCACTACTTTATGTCTGAATATTTAAAGCAGGAGGAAAGCACTAGAAAAGAGGCTAGAAAGACTCACGTTCTAGCTCCTAACAGCAAACCTACAGACTTGCCTGGGGTCACGAGGGAGGTCACGAGTGATGATCTCAACAGAATACGTGAACATAACTGGCCAGGCGTGAACGGTTGTTATGATACACAGGGTAACTGGTATGATTGGACACAGTGCATATCTTTAGATCCACACGGGGATGATGGTAGATTGAACATCCTGCCTTACGTCTGCCTAGACTGAGTACAGGTTTGCTAAAATGCTTTTACATTTGCAGTTAGCAAGAATGGCAGACACTATGCCACTTAAAGATGGAGAAAGCCTCCTGTCCTGGACAAATAGGCCCAACGAGCAGAGGGTGAGAGGGAGCTGGTTATGTACAGCTCTTCCCTTTAAATTCTCCTTTTGTGAAATGCTGCTACCAGTTTACTAACAATTGCAAAGGAAGGCATACGAAGGTTGAGAAAACTGAGTTCAGAACTCTATAGCGAGCCAGCTATAAAAAAGTGTTAGTCCCCAAAAGCGAAGATGATTTCCAGCACTTTCTGAATGCCGGAATCTGACTACAGGCAGGTACAGAGAAAATTGTGGAAGTTACCTTAACAAAATATGCATCTATTTATTTGACTTGATTTGGGTTTTTATTTGGCAGTGAGATATTCAAGAGACGATGTGCAAAAACTGTAGTTTTATTTGTATCGCATCTCTGAACATGATTGTGTTTTTAAAGTCATGTGGTACGGAGATTGGGTTTTAAACAGCAGGTGTTGCACTGCAGGCTGGGAGACCAGCTTCAGCTCAACATTCCATGGGCATCCACATACTTCAGTCTGGTTTCAGTTTAAATCCAGTCTCTGAGAAATGCTGCAAAAACTAGATGTTTAATGACATTTTGATCCCACCACCACCAGCCAAATACTTTTCCTCCTTTTCCCTTCCTGCAAACTTCTAGGAAAAAAAAAATCACCTTTTCTAGAATTTAAATGTAACGAGGGTGCTACAAGTTCGTAACTGTACTGTGAGAGGGAAAAAGGAAGCCTGTTTGTATGCTGGAAATATACTTGTTACCATTCCTTTAGATATTGTTTGCCTTATGGATATCCATCATAAACGCAATTTGCAAAAACAAAGAGCCTTAGTGAATGTACAGTACCTAGACTTCTGTGTTCCTGGGATGCAGAAGGGAGCAACTTTGCTATTTGGTCCTTTAAGTGGACACATTGTGATATAAATGTGGAAATAAAAAAAATTTGCACAAAGCAGTTTGTGAATTATTTATACTGAACTAATTTATTTTTTAAAATCTGCTCAATTCAGACAAAGTAACAGAACCCAGCGGAGCCGTGCGGCGAAGCGGATCCCATCCGGCAGTGCCAGGCACTGCTGTCAGGGGTGCAGAGATGTCTTCCAAGTGTGTTGGTGGTATTCGGTCACACAGGTTGGATTGTTTTTAACTCTGGTTGCATCCAGGGGTGAGAGACTGATGACACAATTACTGTTAATGTACCTCAAATTCTAAAAAGTTGTAGTTCATCTTTTCTCAGTAATTTTGTAATATATTATTCCTAATTGTTAAAAATATTTCTAAAGCAACCTGATTCAGTATAGAAAGCTCAGAATTTCTATGACCTGTATTTGCTTTAACATTTGGGACGAGTTGTTTTCTACAGTCCCCGCTGCTGGACTTCTGTCCGGGGAAGAGGGGAGGGGACACGATACCAAAAACGTGCTGAGGTTCAGTGCTGTTCGTTCTGTGAACTCATCTGTGCTGAGTCTCACTGCTATGGAAGAGCCGTGGTAAAAGTAGTTCTGCCTTTGAGAGCAGAGACAAAGCTCTTCACGGTTTAAGTGTGATTTTAGAAGTGTTCCTCACCAGGTATATGTTGCTTTGGTTTATTCCATGGAATACAACTGATAACATTTGGTTTATTTTAAGTCATTCTTGTTGACGCCTGCTTTTGTGGTTTGACTGGGACTGCAATGTGTGGGAATCTCAGAAATCTTACTGGTGTTTGTTTGCTTCTGTTTCTGGAACCCAAGAACTGAGTGAAATCTAACCAGAAAAAAAGTGGTTACCAAAAATGTTTCCAAGTATATTTTCAGTTTACTTCCATTTTATCCTTCTGCAGTTGATGAAATCAGGCAGTGTGTTTTAGAGTTGCAGAAAGTTGCTGTCAGGAAGGTAGATGTGATGGTAGAGGACTCAGAAGTTGCTCACGTTGGGAAATTTTCTGTTTATTTTCTGTTTTATGTTTAAAAAGAAAAGTACAAAAAAAATGTGCATTTTATTCAAACCCTCCCCAACCCCTCCTCCCTCTTTCCCTGAATGGTCCTATTTAGGAACAGGGTCTGTGCCCTTTTGAGGCCTTTGAATGTGGGGCAAATTTCAGGAAATCACGAAGTACACTTTATAAAAACCATCCTTTATTTTCAGTTGCTTACATTTCTGCTGCAGTCGATGGCCCAAAAGGTCAAGTGATGTCCTGAGTCCCGTGGCTGCTCTCCGTAGCAAACTGGCCGTGCTGATGCTCACTTTGCTTGAGGGAGCCCCACGTGTTGGACTCAGCCCTTCCCCGGTGCTGCAGAATCTCCAGGGCCGTCACTTACAACGTGAGCTTTAACTCCCGGTTTGTTCCTGCTGTAAGGGTCAGCTCACTCAGCTGTGATCTGGGGTGAGACGAGGCTTGACAATCTTTATTTCAGCATGCTACTATAACCAGTTCTGTGAGCTCCAAAAAATGTGAATAAGTTTACAAGGTGATTTTTTTGTCAATTTTGTAAACAAGTTCAAATGAAGTTTACCATGTGCATATCTGCTGTGTACTCTCATTTTTGCATGCTCAGTTTCTCTGCTCCTGGATTCTCCCGCTCTGCACAATTTATTCCTTTACTCCTAAAGTCTAAACTGAACACCGCCCTCCCTGCAGTGAATGACACGGAATGGTTTTGGGAATCGCTGTTAGCTCGGGTGCCTGCTTTTAGAGGTACAGAAATGGCGTAGAAGCGTCTTCTGAAGGAGCGGACGGAGGATCGCCCCCCTCCCGCGGGCTCCCTGTCCCGGCGCCCCCAGCAGCTCCCTGAGGTGCTAAAAGGCCTCGAGGGCTCCTCTTCGCTGCGCGCGCTCTGCTCGGGCCCGGTTGGCTCCGCTCTCCTGAGGCGGTTCTCGCTGCCCGCCGCGGAGATCCGCGTTGCTCTCAGGGCCGCTCTTAGGGCTCAGAAATCCCACTCGGGGCGGTGCTTCGTTCGCCGCGTTCTCTCCCCGGCTCCTTCACCCTCCCGGGGCGCGACGGGCGGGGCGCAGCGGCTGTCAGAACGGAGCAAAGCGGCGCTGAGGCGGACAGTTCCGGTCTGCGGGCGGCCCGGCCCTCAGCGCCGAGAAGCGGACCGGGGAGGCGGAAGTGACGCGAGCGGAAGTGACGCCCGCCCGGCCCACCGCCCCCTGCCGGCTCCCGTAGCGCTGGGCCGGCGCTGCGCTCCGGCGCGGGTCCGCCCCAGGAAGCGACGCGTTGGCGGCGGTGACGTCCCGGGGGCGGCCGTGCGGCTCGGGCAGCCATGGCGGCGGCCCCGCTGGCGGCTCCGGGAGGAGGCGGGGCGGCGGCGGCGGCGGCGGCGGGGGGGGTCGGGAGCCGGGGGGGCCGCGGGCCGGCGCTGCGGGAGGGCGCGCGGGTTTCGGCGCTGTGCCTGGCCTGGTACGGGCTGAGCGCCGGCGGGAACGTGGTCAACAAGCTGCTGCTCGGCGGCTTCCCCCGGCCCGTCACCGTCTCGCTCTTCCACATCCTGGGGCTGTGCGGGCTCCTCCCGCCGCTGCTGCGCGCCTGGCGGGTCCCGCCGGCCGGCCCGGCCCAGCTGCCGCCCCGCGCCTACCCCCGCTACATCCTACCGCTCGCCTTCGGCAAATACTTCGCCTCCGTCTCCGCGCACGTCTCGCTCTGGAGGGTCCCGGTCTCGTACGCGCACACGGGTGAGGCCCCGGGCGAAAGCGCGGGGGTGCGCGTGGCGGCGGCGTGGCGGTGCTGTGCCGTGGGCCGCAGCGGGAGCGCGGATGGGAGAACGGTTTGTGTTGGAGGGCCTTCAGAGCCCTCCCGGTTCCTCCCCCTGCAGTGAGCGGGGACGCCCGCAGCTCCAGCAGCTGCTCGGAGCCCCCTCCTGCCTGACCCCGGCGTGGGGCACCCAGCGCTCCTCAGGGCAACTCGTGCCAGTGCTTCACCGCCTCCTTTTTTCCTCGTGTCCAGTCTAAATCTTCCCTCTTTTGGTCTGAAGCCATTTCCCCTCGTCCTGTCTGTGCCCATCGGGACGCCCCAAGGCCCCACACGTGCTGCTGCCCCTGGGGTGTCCCGAAGCCCGCTGTGTGCTCGCAGTGCTGCCTGCTGCACCGTGTCCCATCAGCTGTGCCTGTCGGAGCCCGGTGCAGCTCTGCGGGATGCGCTGTCTGTTCGTGTGGGCCCGGCGTGGTGCCCTGTCCCTGGTGTGTGCTCACAGCGCTGCGGTGTCTGTATGGCTGCCTGCTGCAGCACCCTGTGTCCCGCTGTGAGCTCACATCAGTGCCTGCTGCAGGGTCATGGAGCGCTGCAGACTGCCCTGTGATGGCACAGGGACGAGGGGTGACCCCGTGTGGGCTGAGGTTGGGGTTTTGTGGGACTGGACCTGAGCCCCTCCGTTCCCAGTGTTCACCTTCTGCTGATGGTGTTTAATGGAGTTGGCTGCGCATCCCCACCGAAGTTTTCTTTCCATTCTCAGTAAAAGCGACGATGCCAATATGGGTGGTTCTTCTTTCGCGGATCATTATGAAGGAAAAGCAGACGACGAAGGTGCGGACAGGTTTGCTGAGGTTTCTTCTCTTGCTGGTGTTCGTGGTGTGCTTTGCTCACTGGGATCGGGGAGGCTTGGGTGAATTTTGTGACTAGGATTCTATTGGGTGGGTTTTCCACACATTCTCTCTTCCTTTTGCAGGTGTACTTATCTCTTATTCCCATAATAACCGGTGTCCTGTTGGCCACGGTCACTGAGCTGTCCTTTGACATGTGGGGACTCATCAGTGCCCTTGCTGCTACTCTGTGTTTTTCACTTCAGAATATCTTCTCAAAGAAGGTAATAGTTTTGCTGTTCCTGTGATTCACCAGAACTTTTGGTTGTTTCTGCTGGCAGCCGATAGTGCTTAGCTGTACCAGTTCATTATGTACCTTGCTGTGTGGTATCATTTCTTCATACTGAATGAGTCAGTGTGAACACTGGGCACTCCTTGAAATCGTAGGAACAAAGAGACAAAGTTAAAAGGTGTGTCTTGAGTGTCTTTCAAAATGAGTTCTGGTTTGTGGGACATCTTAAATGTGTACGTTGTTAATCCTGAGAGAGTTGCCAGTTAAAAAAACACTTTTTCAATGAGAAATCTGTTTTCTTTGGTCGTCCTCATTGGAAATTCACACCATACCAGCACTTATTTTCATACTGTAACTGTCGGTTGCAGGAAGTTGTTACTATTACAGGGAGAACAGGGGTGGTTGGGGCACAGCTGTAATGGTGTTCTCCATCAGGTGTTACGGGATTCCCGAATACATCATCTCCGGTTGCTGAACATCCTGGGGTGCCATGCTGTGTTCTTCATGATCCCAACGTGGGTTTTGGTTGATCTTTCTTCTTTTCTGGTAGAGAATGACTTGGTAAGTGTCGCTTTTGGGAAACTGTCCTCTATTAAGATAGGAGGGGAAAAAAACATGCAAAAAATGTTCACTTAGATAGTTCCTCATCAGTGTGGAAGGAACTGTTGTGAAATACCTGCAGACTGTTTCACAAAAAGCACAACCAATGAGTGTGGTGTTTCTCGTTAGAATTCATGGTGGGGTGAGGAGAGGGAGCCGATGTGACAGCTGAAGTCCCAGGAAGCAGAGCTGGAGACAGGAGGACAGCTGGAGTGCAGTGCTGTATGCAGGGAGATGCTCTTTCAGAACTGATAGCTGCGTGTTTGGTGCCTCTGTAGAGAAGTTGTAGATGTAGGCAGGAAAGAAGTGACTCGTGGTTTATTTCTGTTACTTTATCTCAGGTTTCTCATGAGCGACAAACTTATTTAATTGTGCCATTTGTTTTTATGACAGAGCACAATGTCTCATTGGCCCTGGACCTTGATGCTGCTCATAATCAGTGGGTTCTGTAACTTTGCCCAGAACGTCATTGCCTTCAGTATTCTTAACCTGATCAGCCCGTTGAGTTACTCTGTCGCGAACGCCACCAAAAGAATAATGGTGATCACTGTGTCCCTTATCATGCTTCGCAATCCAGTCACCAGCACCAACGTCCTTGGGATGATGACAGCTATCTTAGGGGTCTTCTTATATAACAAGGTAAGGTGTTCATCTGTTTCTTTGTTTATTCAGGGAACTCATCTGAACCACTCCAGTCGCTTTGAACTGTTTTGTAAAGCAAGTTAACAGCAGAACAGAAATGAAGAATGTGTGACGTAGAACTTCACTGCATGGCAGTGTACGGCTAAGTGCTCCAGTGCTTGAGGCGGGCCGGCTGCTAGGAGTCTGACAGACTGAGATCTTAACGTTGTACTCAAGAATGAGGATTAGGAGGTATCTCACTAAAATGCCTTCAGCAAATGCCTTTGTGATTTGGCATATGAGAAGAAAGTGATTTTGATTAGGAGTTGCTCGTTTGAGATTCTCATAAATGTGGTGTTTTCCCTATGTATATTTTGGGTGACACTTTAGAAAAACATTTCTCTGTTTCTTTCTCTCCTAGACAAAATATGATGCAAACCAAGAAGCAAAGAAGCAGCTCCTTCCAGTCACAACTGGAGACCTCGTGAACTTGGAGCGGCACCGCAACACTCCTGAGAAGTCTCAGAATGGACTGACAGCGTTTGCACCACATGGAGACTATCAGTACGGCCGAACCAACGTCCTGACAGACCACTTCCAGTACAACCGACAGAACTACCCACCCACCTACAACTTAAATCGTTTTGATATATAGAATCCTGACACACAGGTATAGACTGTGATATTAAAGTGTCCCCAGCATTATCAGAAACTTTTAGTACATCCATGAATGTAAAGCCATTTTATTGTGAAGTTTTGCAGAAGGGAGGATGCATGTGTAGTGAAAGTGGTACAGACCTTCAGCTTCTGCTAAGCAGATCTGTAAATGTGAAGCAGCTAGATTGGACACTGGAACTGAATGCACAGCGTAGCTCTCGTACAGGGATTCTGGTGAAGTGCAGGTACAACATTTCAGAGCAAAGTATCTGCTGTCGCTGCTCCTTTGTGGCGTCTGTCAACCAGTTACTCTTTTGGCAGCTAAACACTGGCCAGTACGTTGTTTCCACACTGATAGTGTCACTTTTAATTTGTTCTCTACTATTTTAAGAATACTTAAATGAAATTGTCAGGAAAAAAAGGATGTAATTAGGCACACACCTGGTGATCAGAATTTGTCCACTATGGAGGATTGTGTCAGTTGTGGATAAGGAGCCTGGAGTTCATCTCGAGTAAACACAGAACTTCATGTGGGTGTTAATTACCTCCATGCCTATGCCTTCAGTTTTTGATGACAAAAAGTATTTCTGAAAGAACAGACAGTAGAGAGAGAGGTCCCTTCAAGAAACACATTTAAAGCATAGAGAGACAGTTTTCTCTAAAATCATTGTTGTCTGAAACACTGCAGATAACAGAAATGGAGACTGAGATCATCATTGTTTTCTCAGTAATGCAGCCCTGTAAACTCAGCCTGTTTCTTCCCTGGCAGTGCAGGAAACACCTGACAAATAAAGCATTTCTAATAATGCCTTTTTTTTTTTTTTTTTGCTTGCTTTACATCTCTTATAAATCCATCTTTGGTTCAGGAACTGAAATGTTTAAGGTATTTTTGTGTAAATTTTATGCATAAATTTTGCTCCCTTATATGATTCACATTATATTAATGCATGAATGTGGTTAACGATTCTTCATTGTTTCTCAAATCTATCTTTTTCGCCCCTGATTGTGTTTTTAAGTTTCTTAATTGCTGCTGCTTGAGCTGCTATGTGCATTTTGCCTGACTTCTCATTTCAGCTGGAAGAAGTGACACTTTGTATCCTTCTCTGTTCCTGCGACTCCCCTAGCTCAAATAGTAAATTAAGAAAAGAAAGTATTTAAATCAGCAGTAAACATATAATTTATGGCTAATAAGAACTGATTCAGTTAGTAGAAATGAAGACATCAAGTTCAAGACAAGTTGATTTCTGTGCATCAAGCACTGCACTTGTGCATGGAAGAAATGAAACCAGTTGAGTTCTGGTTTCACTGAATCATGTTATTATTATTATTACTGTTATTTGAGGGGAAAAAAAAAAAGGTTTTAGGGGCCTTCTTTTCTTAACAGAAAAGCTGTTGTACAGTGAGATTTTGATAGCATAAGTATTGTGTTTTTACTAGAGATTATTAGATAGCAGTGACAAAACTTAAGGTGTGGTGCTGTACACAACACTCCTTCCATTTATTTATTGCTTGAAAAATGACCATTTCCGTGATGTGAAATGATGATTTGGCTCCTTTCTGGATAATAAAGAATTTATTTTTAAGGGCAAAGTCAACCTGATCTTATTCTTTTGGCTGATTCTGGAGTCAGTTATGCAGATTGCCTTCCAGGATGCAGTCCAAAAGAGGAAATGGTTCTCCTGAAACTTCAGAGATAGTTTAAATATGCTGCTAATGTCTGCAGGCAGAACTTCTGGACTTGCCTAGAGTTGGTTCTGCTCCTTTTAGCTTAGAACTTGGGCTTTTCTTTTACAAAATGTGAATAAATTATTTCCCAGCCCTGATTAACAGATAAGGTTATGAGGAAAGGCATGATTTCATAGGAAATTGCTTTGCCTATTCCGGTATTAATTTATGTATTATTATTTCCTTTTATACAATGAAGTGCAAAATGTATTTTTAGGGCTCACTTCCCAATATTTAAGTGCTGTTACAAAAATGTAGAAAGAATCGTGTGGACTCTGGGTTTGTGTTAGATTCTGCCTCTGCACAAGTTTATTCCATGTATGAAACATTTTGGCTGAGATTTGTAAGAAAGACTGAATTGTTCAACTGCTTTCAGAGGGAGCCAGCTGGAAGCTGCTTGCCTCCTGCAAATGCTTAGTTGTGTTCTTTGTGCCTCGGTTTCCCTACTTTGGAGGCATTGAGATACCAGCAATGGGTCGCAGTGGGGCCCAAGGATGTACAGATATGTTGTGAGTTCATCTGTAAATTTCCTGGTATGTCTACTGCTATAACAGGGTCATACAGCTTGAAACTGCAGGTTGGAATAAAATTCCATGTACTGTATTCACAGATCAGAGATTTCATTGCATACATTTTGAAAGCTTGCTTTCTGAAGAATATAACCAGATCTTTTCTGCAGCTCTCTTGATAGGAAGCTTTCATGCATGCTCACTGTGGCAGGGCTTTAGCTCAGCTTTGTCTGTCAAGGGTATGGCAGCAGGTGGGAGCTTCCTGCTGAAAATGATGACAATTCCAAGTTGCAGTCTGTGTGTGTGCCCTCACCACGTGTCTGAAACAAAATTACTGTACTCACAGAGTAGAAAGAGACCCAAAATGGGATGTCATACTGGGAAGCCAGCATGGGAATCTCTGGGCTTTTTCCCTGCAGCCTGCTCCACGGTGTTTGTACCCCTCTCGCTCAGTTCTGTGGTCAACAGGGATAATTTTGCATGGTACAGTAGGTAATTAAAACGAGTGAGTGGCTCATTTGCAAGAGGTGGTTTTTCAGAGTACCCGAATCCAAGTCCTTGAGCAGTATTGCCCACGTTCTGATAAAGGAAGTTTCTGATACTGTTGTATATGTATTTTAATCTTGGACTCCTGCAAGATTTTGTTTGGCAAGGTGAAACATTTGTTTTAACATGGTTTGTAAATTAATGACGTATTTAACTGTGTACATAGGTCTGTAGAAAGTATGGAAACTGGAATAAAAAGGGCATATGGAGACCATCGTGTATAACGACCCAGTTCTTAAAGCAAAGAAGGTTGCTTTGGTTTTCTTACTTAGGTGAAACTGTGGGAGTGCAGTATGTTAATAGTAGTGGTCACCTGTGAGAAAGCAGATTGTTCTGCTAAAAGGGGGGATTCCTGGTGGGCTGTTTACATAGGAGAAGCTAGCATGATGTGGGTGCTGTAATTAGTGTCAGTACATGAGTACTGGTACCCTTAGACATCTTACTGGGTTTTCTGTTGATAGCTCCTCAGAACATGTGGTGCTCTGAAGATCTAAAAGGGTTTTGCCTTCTGAATGCATTTTAGTGCCAAGTAGTGGTTAGAGCATCTTTATCATCTGGGAAAATGCTTGGGTTTGTTCCTTTGTTTTTAAATTACCTGAACATTACATAAAATCCAGGCAATATATAGGCTTTGTAGTAGCACAGTGAAAATAACTTGGTGATCTGGGGTCAATTCACGGTAATTCTGAAGCTCAATGCTTTTCTAATATGTGTTCAAACCCACATTTTTCTGATGTAGCATTTTGCAGCAGAAGGGAGTTCTGCTATGTAGCTATTTGTGAAACCACTGCAATATAAATACAGGGAAAGTTTTCTTTTTCTAAGGCTTCTATTTCTGAACAGTGCTCTAAGCTGTCAAAAATAATTATTGAGTAACTTTGTAGTAGTGGCACAAGATGGTAAAACAAATTAATTGATCCTGAGATCATGGGTGTATGATACAACCGTGGTACATAGCCACAGAAGTGCAAATATGCAGGTGGCAGTCGCCAGATGTCTTTGCTTTGTGTTGGTGCTCCATACTTTGATGTGAGTATGGGTGCTTTTACCAAAAAAAAGTTCCTACAATCCTTGCAGTATGAAATGTGGCACTTCAGTGAATGCACACTTTTGTACTGTTTTCCTGTTCTCATTTTAAGTCTGCTGTTCTGTGAAGCTCTGGATGGTACCTGGTCGGATTGCCTGCGCTGCTGCCCTCCAGCCCATGGATATCGCAGCTGAAGCTGGGACTCCTGTGTGGGACTGTGGGAACATCACACATCAGTGACTTTCGGGGACAGTGACGCTTTATCGCCTCCAATAAACCAGGCCTCGAGGTGCTTTTGGCTGACGCTTCTGTCAGGTGATGTAGGTTTGGGAGCACGGTGGATGAAGCATTGCGGCAGCCTGAAGCGACTGCGTGGGTCGGATGTGCAGAGCTGGTAACGTTTTTGTGGGGCTGGAAGCACCAGCAGGGATTGTGAAGGGGATTTTTTAAGTATGAGCTAAAACAGAACTGCATCCCATCTGCTGGGGTCAGCGTTTGTCTCCAGGACTGCGGGCTGATGTCGAATCACGGGCAGACTTTGTGTCTGGCGTTCTTTGTATCGTTTGGATACATGAAAACATCCATCTTCTGACTTTCTATATCCAGTAGCTAATACAGCGGGGCTTCGTGGAACGTCGTGCTGAGAACAAAAAGCCCTGCCTTTCTGTGAGGGCGCCCGTGAGCGTCGTGTGGGACCGGGAGTCCTGAAGGGCGGAGCGCCTGGAAACGGGGAGTGACAGCAGCTGCCGCTGGGCGCGGAAATGGCCGAAAGCCCCCCGAAACGCGGCCCCGCTTGCGTCCGGAGCAGCGGCAGCGCTGGGGGGGGGGGGGGGGGGGGGGGGAGGACGGGGACGACTCCTGCCGTGCCTCGCAGCTCCGGGCGGGCGGCAGCAATGAGCCGGGCGTGATCGTGAACTAACGGCGCCCCGATGGAGGGGCAGCTGTAGAACCGAATCTGATTTGAACTGCGTAAAGAAATGAAGTCACTTGGAAAGTGACTCGAGTATTAACGCTCCTTTACAGCGCAATTAACAGCCGGCTTTTAAGTCCGATCGGCTCCGCGCTGAGGCGAGCGCCGCTCCGCCCCCTCACGGCTTCCCGCCCCCGGCCGGGCCCCGCCACGTTCCTGCCCACCGCGCGCGGGATCGGAGGGGGGAGGGGTGGAGCGGCCGTCCTGGCGCCGCGCCGCGGCCGTCACCATGGAGACGCGGCCGTAAAGCGCGGCTGCGCGTGTCTCCGGGCGTCTCGCGGCACTTCCGGCCGCTGCGGCCTAGCGGCGGCGCCCCGTTGTCCCGCGGCCATGGAGATGCCGCTGCCGCCCGACGGTGAGCGCGGCCCAGGGGGGCGGCAGGGAGCGGGCGGGGGGGCGGCGGGGCGGCGCGATCTGACGGAGCTGCTTCCTCACAGACCAGGAGCTGCGGAATGTCATCGACAAGCTGGCGCAGTTCGTGGCGCGGAACGGGCCCGAGTTCGAGAAGATGACGATGGAGAAGCAGAAGGAGAACCCCAAATTCTCCTTCCTCTTCGGAGGCGACTTCTACGGCTACTACAAGTACAAGCTGGCCCTGGAGCAGCAGCAGCGTGAGTGGGGCTCCGCTCCCTTCCCGCGCGGCCGTTACGGCCTTCCCCGCCCCCCCCCCCCCCCCCACGCTGGGCTCTGCTTCGCCGCTCTGCCGCCCCCGGGTTGGGGGGGCTGCAGGCTGGTGGCTGTGAGCTGCAGCTCGGGTCCGGCAGGGCGCCCCGATCTGGTCAGTGGCTCCTGGCCGTGTCCAGCTTGCGGTCAGCTAAGACCCCCAGATCTCTTCCAGCAGAGCTGCTCTCCAGTGTCATGGTCATGTGGTCATTTGGTATTAAATGATTGCATAAAGAGGGAAAGGTCTGTTTTGGACCCAGCGTGGATTTTGTATACAGATACTTTAAGAGCTCGCTTTGTCTCACAGTGTTGTGCAAGCAAAGTCAAGACATTGAAGCTCCTCCGCAGATCCAGCCGCTGCCACAGCCATCCCTCCCACCTGCTGCCCCTATCCCTGCTCCACAGGGCACCCCTTCTGTGGAGGAACTCATCCAGCAGAGTCAGTGGAACCTGCAGCAGCAGGAGCAGCAGCTCCTTGCTATGAGACAGGTTGGTGTAAAATAAGCCTTCGGCTGGCTTGTCTTGGGTGTAAGAACTGGAGTGAAAGGAGAGAGGAAGGCTTGCTTCTGATCGGTGGTGATGAGGTGGAGTGTTGGTGAGCATGGGACATTATTTTACTTATTTTTGTTCTGTTGTGGTTGCCTTTATCTGCTTAGAGCCATAGTAAGATTGATCCTTGAGTAAGTTATTTACTATATGGAAAGGCCCGCTGATTTGCTGAGTGGAATAAACTGTGACTGCTTTAATCTTCAGTTAATGCTGTAGGATGCTGGGAACTGCAAGAAATTCCATCGTGTAGAAGCTGAAGGCAGATTCTGATTGGGGGTGGGAAGGCACTGTGTATTTGAACTAGTTGATTTTGTAGTCGTTGAAGCATTTACGTGTAGTCCAGTTGCTTGTAAAAGGTCTTGCTGTTTGGGACAGATGCTTTTGGTTAAAAGGCTATGAGGACTGGCATACAGCAATTTAGTTCTCTGAAAGAGCATTGGATGCAATATAATTTTATTAATTTTTTTTTTTCAGGAACAAGTCACTTCAGCTGTAGCCCTTGCAATAGAGCAACAAATGCAGAAAGTTTTGGAGGAAACCCAGTTAGATATGAATGAATTTGACAACTTGTTGCAGCCAATAATTGACACATGCACCAAAGATGCGATCTCAGTAAGTGATCTGAGTCTGGAGAGTTACCTGATGATGTTTTGGATTAAGTATAATTGGAATTTTCTGACTGTATAGAAAGCAGCAGCAGCTTAATTACTGTATGGTAGGCAAGAAAATTACTGGAACATTTCCTTTCTGGCAGTTATTTCAGAGTTCTACAAAATCCTTATGATGTGAACATATTAGACTGACTTAAAATATTTAAAATCTTCCTTTCTAAGGCTGGCAAGAACTGGATGTTTAGTAATGCAAAATCTCCTGCACACTGTGAGCTGATGGCTGGGCACCTGCGAAATCGTATAACAGCTGAAGGAGCTCACTTTGAGCTTCGGTTACATCTCATCTACTTAATCAATGATGTATTGCATCACTGGTAAGGATTAGATTATGTTTTCCAGCTTCAAGTTTTGATTGATTTGGTGAAATCTCTCTGCTTATTATGATCCCAGTATGACTATTCACCTTTCATTTTTAATGTATTTTTTTATTTTTAACCCATAGCTGATGCAAAGAGCTACTGTTTCAATAATGAAATTCAGCTTTTACTTAATTTATATGCTTTTATCTCATATAAGGCCATTCTGTAAAAATGACAAGGAGGGACTTCTGTATTTCTATGAATTCACTATTTTGGTAGAGTGGGGAGGAGTTGAATTATGTGGTTCTTCATGCTGTGGCATGAAGGCAATAACTCTTATCTTCACTTTCTATTTTTGAAGCCAACGGAAGCAAGCAAGAGATCTTCTGGCTGCTTTACAGAAGGTGGTTGTACCTATCTATTGTACCAGCTTTTTAGCTGTGGAGGAAGATAAGCAACAGAAAATTGCCAGAGTGAGTACCTGGTGTTGGTTTAACTTTATGCTTTGCTTTGCTAGGTTAATGCTAAACAATTTCACAAAGGATGAAAGAAGACCGCTGAGACTTTTCTAGTCTGGTTGTCTTCAAAAGCCTATCACAGGATGTGCTTTGAGTTTAAACCTTAATTTGAACAATAATGTAAAAGTCCTTGGGATTTATTTAAAAGTTGCTGTGAGGATGAGTGTGTCTGAGTCTTCAGTGGCTCCAAATACAACTTGAAAATTGTAAATTTGACAAAGCTAGAAACATAAAGAAAAAGTTGAGGCACTTTTTTTTAATTGTCAATCAGTTCTGAACACCTCTCACTTTTGAATTTGTGCAGCTTCTTCAACTGTGGGAGAAAAATGGGTACTTTGATGAGTCAATTATTCAGCAACTGCAGAGCCCAGCTCTTGGACTTGGCCAGTACCAGGTTAGAAACAAAAGAAAAGTAACACTTTTCTTACTTATGTACACATTTTGAAAACAAACTGTTTTAGGTCCAGCACAAACTTTGTTCATAATTTCTCATCAGGCAAATTTGATCACTGAATATGCAACAGTAGTACAGCCTGTGCAGGTTGCCTTCCAACAGCAGATACAGAACCTGAAAACTCAACATGAAGAGTTTGTAAACAGCTTAACGCAGCAGCAGCAGCAACAAATACAAATGCCACCGCTGGAGAATGAGGTGAAATCAACACCCCCTCCTCAAGCTCCAGCAGCAGCGCCAGCCTCAGCTCCACCATCTGCTCCAGTTACACAAGCAGGTACTGATCTGTTCTGAGGACCTTTGCAGAACTCAGTGGGCAGATTCCTGCAGTATATTCACCTATCCAGGAGAGTTCAGATGGAGTCTTTTGTAAGTGTTTTCATAACTGCCTGTAGCTTTGGGTGCCTCCAACTGTTTCCAATTTGTTTCAGATGATGGTAAATCTCAGCTGCCTCTAGCTGGTTCTTCAGAGTATGACACAACAGGGTCTGGGGTGCAGGATCCTGCCTCTGGTGGACCACGTGGCCCCGGATCTCATGATCAGATTCCTCCAAATAAACCCCCGTGGTTTGACCAGCCTCATCCTGTTGCACCGTGGGGTCAACAACAGGTATCAAACACTGTTCTGAAATAATAGGGAAAGGGAGGTGGAATTTCAGAAAGACAGAAGACTATCTTGGTATAGGAAGTGTGTTGAAAATCTTGGAATGTCATGAATCCAGATTTGACTCCAAAACTTTCTCATTTGGGGCACTTAAAGGCAAGGTATAGCCTGTGTTTCGTTGTGTCAGCTACAATGCATTCCCTATGAACGAGCAGAACAAGAAGTGCACCCCTGAATTCAGCACTGTGTGCTGATCAGTGTGGTCTTGGCTTTTCTCTGAAGCTGTGGTGGTTCAGAACTTGTTTCACCTGTGCATACTGCCTACAGGTGACACTTATTTAAAAGGTAGATTGTCTTTATTGCGTTCTTTCTTCTGTAGCCTAATGACCAGGCTCCTTCCTTACTTTTCCTGCTAGGGACCACCTCATTGTCCTCCATGGAATAACAACCATGAAGGAATGTGGAATGAACAAAGAGATCAAGGCTGGAACAATCAGCGAGAGACGCCTTGGAACAACCAGCCTGATCCTTCTTGGAACAACCAGTTTGAAGCACCATGGAACAACCAGCATGAACAACCTCCATGGGGTGGGGGTCAGAGGGAACCTCCATTTCGAATGCAGCGGCCACCTCACTTCAGAGGCCCATTTCCTCCACATCAGCAACATCCCCAATTCAACCAGCCCCCGCATCCGCATAATTTCAACCGCTTTCCACCTCGCTTCATGCAGGATGATTTTCCACCTCGCCATCCCTTTGAAAGGCCTCCTTATCCTCATCGTTTTGATTACCCCCAGGGGGATTTTCCTCAAGGTAAAGTGTGTACCAGGCCAGGTTTTCTTACACTGCAATACTGATTGCCTTTACAAACTTGAGTGCTTCTGGGTGACAGCTTACTCTCGATGAATTGTTGAGGCTTTCCTGAGGAACACTGAGTCTGTGGGCTTGGGAAGCTGCTACTGAGTGGCTCGGGAAATACCTACAGAGTTGGATGCTTCCTTTTTTGAGTCATCCTTCCTTCCCTGCCTAATGGATACAGATAACCAGAAACCGTTATCCAGACTCAAGACAGCAGCTGTTTGAGCACCCCTTTTGCAACCATTTATTTCATTTTTAAAGTAGTCCAGAAGTGAAAAATCAGCATTTCCCTGCAAATTCAATTTCCTGCACATCAGACTGTAGGTGAGGGTTCCTCAGCTAGCTCCTGCACTGCTGCAGGAAGTTAGAGGAATGCAGGCTGGAAGCGTTTGTTCTTGTGCACCAATGTGCTTCTCTTCTCTCTGCTTTTACTGAAAAGCTCTCTAATTATCTACCTCGCAAGTTATGTGGCTTGGTAATTGCTGGTGAAATGATCCTTGCCTCCAGTCTTCATCTGCTCCCTCTCTTTGCTTTTCCTCTTGCTGGACCATGGGAACATATGAGAATGTAGCTGGTGCACTGTGTGCCTGGGGCCATTGTGGCTTGGATTTGGTTAAGGCCCCCTCATGAAATCTGGAATAGTTCTTTGATTTAGTTTCTATTTCATATTGAGAAGTTATGATTATTCTGGGATATAATCATTGTCAACTTAGAGTCTAAGGATCCCTGTGGTTCTGTGCAGCAGGTTGTGTTAGAAATGGCTACGTAATTGGTTTTTGCTTTTTGCTTTTTGTAGCTTGAAATGGTGGTGGAGAAGTTGCTATTCTAAGCTTCAGGGGTTCTAAGTTCTGCAAGTCCAAAAAAGGCTGAAACCCAGGGAATGATATATTTGGGATTTTGAGTGTTCTTTTGTTGTGTCTTTTTTAAGAGTTGTGGTAGTGAGTTGTGAGAACAGCTTGTCTTGTCTGAGGAAGGAGGATTAAAGCTTTTATTTCAGTGGAAAACGCTGTTTTGGATTGTATTGGTGACCAGAATGGTAGTTCTGTCATGCAAAGTTATTGGAAGAGGGGAATCTACTGAAACAGACGGCTAAAATTAGGAAAGGGGTGAAGTAGTGATTACACACTGTGTTCAAAGTCTGCTAAAGATGAGTCAAATAGCACAGGCTGAAGAGAGTTGTAGTAATGGTGGCTGTAGTGACTTTTCCTGGAAAAATTCCTGGTCCCACTGCAGAAGACATTGATTTTCAGTCTCCCATTTTTTTCCATGCAATGAGTTTGGCAGAGTATGGTGGCGTTCATGACAGGGGTTTGTCTGTCAGTGATTGGATGGATGTCTCTCATTTCTCTATTTTAACAGGATATTATCTCTACTCTTCTTGAAACACCTCTTTAAACAAAGTATTTTCTTGTCGCCTACTCATGTGAGTTAATTCCTGCCATATTTCTTTCTTTACATATCTTGATTTAGCATAGACTGTACATATTACAGATCTTTGCTGCTAAGCCATGGTTGTATCCTTAGGCTCCAGAGACAGATGCCATCAGTATCTGCCTTGCTGCATCTGACACCTTTTGTTCTTGAGCATCTTTCTTGTACTTCTTGACTGCAGTATGTTCTACAGTAAAGGATGGCTTACAGTTAATATCCAGTTGTCTTGAGGGTATTTGCTATAGCCAGAGTGGGAGATGTGCTGCATGACTTTCATGGATACAGGCCTGTAGTCAGCCTCTAGTAATTCTGTCCTATTGCTTTTCTTGATCTGCAAGACTCCAGGGTGCCAAGGTTGTTTTTAGGCTAAATGCACTAATTGAAGTACACTTCTGATTGCCTTCGTTTCTCTACAGCTAAGTAAAATGTTTTAACCCTCCCACTCTGTGCAGAAATTGGACCTCCTCATCACCACCCTGGGCACAGATTGCCTCATCCTGGAATCAGCGAGCATCCTCCCTGGGGAGGGCCGCAGCACCCTGATTTTGGGCCTCCCCCACATGGATTTAATGGGCAGCCTCCTCACATGCGACGACAAGGCCCCCCTCACATGAACCACGATGATCCCAGTCTGGTGCCAAACGTTCCCTACTTCGATCTTCCTGCTGGACTGATGGCTCCCCTTGTAAAAGTAAGTGCTTGAGATGGGCCTAGACTCGATCAAAATCCCTAGTCAGCATTATGGGCAGGTTAACGTGGACATGTATGATTTCACATCTCTCCATCCAGCAGACGGGGAAGGTAGTGTAAATGGTGAGAATTCTAAGTGTTGTGTCCCAGAGAAAGCTAGTTAAGCCTGTATACACGAAACACCGATGTGGTTTTGAAAACATTACCTCCAGTGATTTTCATATAGGCAGAGGGAACCCATGATTCTGGCGGGGCCACTGTACACTAGTTTTGGTATTTGCAGTTCTTTCTTACATAGATGTTTTGTGACACTAATGTTGTACACACAAAATGGTGAGGAACAGGATATGTATCTGTATCACATCTTGGGGGATGATTACATTTATGGATTCTGTGCTTGAGATGAACAAACAGGTCTATTCCATTTTAACTTTCTGTTACTCTCAGCATGCACCAGTTTTTACCAGGTTTCCAATCCAGGCACTATTATCACAGAGCTGGATAGATAACACCTGCTTTTTATCTATCTGGTGATCCAGTTAATGTCCCAGTGCGTGTAGTTGCTGGCTTATCTCGTAAGAACCAAAATGATGGTGATAGCACAAGAAAGCATGGGGTCATCTGCAGAATCCTTATTACTGGAGCATTTTTATCCAGTACTGAACTGTGAGGTCCCTACAAGGTTAAATCTATATTTATCTCTTCAGATTGGCCACCCCATGACACATGACAAGAATGTAATTTGTTTTGTTTCCGGCAGCTTGAAGATCATGAGTATAAACCTTTAGATCCTAAAGATATACGTCTTCCACCCCCAATGCCCCCCAGTGAGAGACTACTGGCTGCGGTTGAGGCATTTTATAGTCCACCATCTCATGACAGGCCTAGAAACAGGTAAGAGTAGGTATAGCTAACGATGTGGTAAGGAAAATGCCCTAAGGAGCTGTCTCAAACCAAGAAGTGGCTCTCTCTTCCTTCACCCGTGTCTTGGTTCTTCTAATGCTAAGAACAAGTGCTCTTGTTGTATTTTAAACTGTTTGATCTTACACTGAGATGCGCAAGACCTCGGTGCCCAGGCTCTTTGTTCCCTACCACATTGAGTGGAAATCCTTTGTTGATCGTGACTGAGTTTTACAGATGTCTGTTCTCTGTGTGATTGATTTATTACAGTGAAGGCTGGGAGCAGAACGGACTGTATGAATTCTTCAGAGCTAAAATGAGAGCAAGGCGGAGGAAAGGTCAGGAGAAGAGAAATAGGTGAGAGACCTTGTCTGCCACCTTCTGATGCGTGCTGCTCATTTGGAAGGTGCTGCAACTGCCTTGCACTGGTGTCAGGGAACAGTTCAGCAATGTGTTGCTGGAATTAGCTGAGTTTTAACTTGCTGAAACTTCTGTCTAATCTATAGAAAATATTTTTTTTCACACTCAAGTTTTGTTGGGCTTGTTGGCTGAAATGCTGTGTGTGTGTGTGTGATTTGATCAAAAGCACATTTACATTTCTCAAGCATCTCCAAGGAGTTTCACAGGAGTTTTTCTGCTTCTGTCTGTGCAGCGGCCCTTCTCGGTCTCGCAGTCGCTCTAAAAGCCGAGGTCGCTCCTCCTCCCGCTCCAATTCACGATCTTCAAAATCCTCTGGCTCCTACTCGCGGTCCCGATCTCGCTCCTGCTCTCGGTCCCGATCCTATTCACGCTCTCAGTCCAGGTAAAGTGCACTGAGGTGAATCTCAGGAGCTCAGAGGCGGAGGTGGGGGAAGGACCTGCAGGGCTGAGAGTGAAACCCTGGGCGTTGCTCTGCTGTCCTGTGCATCTGATGTGCTCTGCTGTCTCTTTCCAGAAGCCGGAGCAGGTCCCGCTCTTCTCACAGCCGCTCGCGATCGCGGTCACGATCGAGGTCCAAGTCTTACTCCCCAGGCAGGCGGCGCCGCTCTCGGTCTCGTAGCCCCACCCCTCCGTAAGTTTTTGGTTGTTGGTTTCTCTTTTTACCTCCGTAAGTTTACAGCTTTATAAAAGAATATCCTAGTAGAGTGGATGAGGTTATACTGGGCGTTAACGTTTAACAGAACATGAATGACTTTGCACTGGATCAGAACAGTTACTGCTTGTTCTTAGTTTCATCTTTTTATTTCCTTAGTTCTTCTGCTGGCTTAGGTTCCAGTTCTGGACCTCCTATCCCAGAATCAAGACTTGGAGAAGAAAATAAAGGCCATCAGATGCTTGTGAAAATGGGTAAGGTGCTGTTCTCAAATCTGACATAAGCCAGCAAACAAAATGAGGCACGTTTCTAAGTATTGTCCCTTTCAGCACCTTGGTGTGCTAAGGTCAGAATGAGGATATTCAGAGATGTAATACAGAGAACATGAAACAATAACAGTGATTGCTGTTCTGAGAAGGATATGGATGAGAGGGATGTGAGTTTAGCGTGAAATAGAATTTAAATACCTGGCATGTTTCATCTTCTTATAGCACAGATCAGCATCAGCAGGACTGACAGGACAGATTGGCCTTGCTCTTGTCCTCCTGAAAAGTTTTTAGGGATTGAGCTGATGCTTTTTAGCTTCCAGCATCCCTGCTTTTTAAGTAGAGCCGACAGTTCATGAGTTGTTTCAGACTGTTATTATCCCACCATGTTGAACCGGCAGATCCTGCAGTTGTTTCAAGTGTCTGTTCAGAATTCTAGTGCTGGAACGGTTAGAAGTTGCAGTGTTGTGTACTTTCTGCAGGATGGAGTGGGTCTGGTGGATTGGGAGCCAAGGAACAAGGAATTCAGGACCCAATTAAAGGAGGAGATATTCGAGACAAATGGGATCAGTATAAAGGAGTGGGAGTTGCATTGGATGACCCTTATGAAAACTACAGAAGAAATAAAAGTTACTCATTTATCGCACGCATGAAGGCTAGGGATGAATGTAAGTAAATGTTGCTAAGCAATTAAAAACTCCTGATGTTGTTAATGATTTTGTTTTATTTAAGAATTTTACTGTAGAATGTAAACTCAAAATCATCTTAATTCTTTCTAATGTAACGGATAAAAGAAACAACAGGTAAGTAAACGCTCTGATTAACCCTATGTCTTCTACTTCTCGGGATTGTGCTGTATTCTAATCTCTGAAACATTAATTAGCCTGTTGTGTGTAAGCCACGTCCTGCCTGTAATAGCATTATTCTCAGTCTTCAGCTGTTATCCTTTAAGCAACAAGATTGGTCACAAAAGTAGTGGAGGGGGCCATGCCATGGATGGATGGCTGCCAGAGCAGGAAGGGTGTTGTGGTTGGAGGGAAGCTGGCCCACGCTCACTGTTTGGCCCTGCCCAACTCCTGCAATGAGTGCTGTGTTCTGTCAACCCCAGAACTGGTAATAAAGTCACTGTAGTGCAGTTTCAGGTAGGGTGCAGAAAAAATGGAGATGCTTCTTAGGGGATGAAAACAATTACCAAACAATGAATTTTTGCAGAGAGTCTGTGTTGTGTAGAACTACACTTCATTGATTAGAAGGAAAATAATTGGCATGCCAGATGAAAAGTCACTTCTGTCTATGGCTGCAGTAGATCTGCATAATAAAATGAATTCAAATAAAGGCACAGAGGAAAACAATTGTTATCAATAGAGCCCTCATTCCATGAAGCATTCTGCAGTTACCTAAGCTGTCTGAAATGTGTAAGTGCTCTTTTCCCTATTGTTTCAGTGAAGCGTGAAACGCAAGACCCTCCACCATCCGAATAAGACTCTCTGAAGAAAGATGTCTTGCATCTTCTACAAAACATTAAACTTGTATAAATGCGGATGAGAGTCTGGAGGAAGTGACAAATGAATCACTTTTTAAAATATGGTGGAAAAATGGAAAGCTATGACATGTAATTCACCAATTGTGATTTAGCAGTGGTTAAAAAGGCCAATCATGCCTCTGACATGTCTAGCACACTTAAGGATTTCCATTTTATTTTGCAGAATTCTCTAGTTAGCTAGCACTCTGATACTAGTTAAGCCCCATCTGAGCTCCCCCTGGTCCAAGATTGTAATTCACTCATGCCTGTGGAATACAGACGTTTTCTGATACGCTTCTATGTCTCTAGTTCCATAATGTATGTTTATTTCTCTCAAAAGGTTAATTCTATTTGAAGTGGAGGGGTGCTGCCTTGGGATCAAGTCAGACTGATGCTGAGCAGTGTATCCTAATGTCTAAATGGGGAATGAAGCATCTAGTTCCAGTACAGGTGACCTATGAGCACTGTGCGAGCTTGTTAGAACCTACCATACAACTTAACACCCCTACACACCAGCTGCTGCAATCACAACTCTGTTCAGAACACGAGGGTTAAATGTTCTAGCTTTTCAAGCGCTCTAAGGGATGTTCAATGCTTTGTAATGGAAAACATTCTTTAAGCTTTTTATATTTTTGTATATACCCTTTAATAAAAGCTAATTAGTTCAATAGAAGAGATCAATTTTCTCTGTTCTGCAAGTTTCTAACAGTGAAATGTTCTTGGAAACTTCCTTTACTGTGAACGAGAATAAAGTTTTGTAACCGTTCCCAGAGACCACCAGCTGAAGATGTTGGGCCCTTGCACTGCACTTCCACTCCAGAGTCTGCGTGGTGGTAACCACTTCCCAGAGTAACTTGTTTGTATAGCAGAAACCCTCTTAAACCATTCAGTTAATATGGTGAACTATCAGTTTGTTCTAGATCTACTGTAGTTGTGAAACTGTAACTGTCTGTGAATCAGCATACAACACCTGTATGTTACCAACTTGTGAATTTTATTGTTTTGCCTTCCAATAAACACCTTTTTTAATAAAAAAAGAAATAACACGGTGCTTCATATTTCAAAGTGAATGGATTTCAGTGTCAGGCTGTAAGTTTCCCTTGTACTGAATTTTCTGTAACTGCCTATGTTTGGTTTTGTAATCTGATAAGACTGCTTAAACGAAGCAGGATGGTATTTTCTTGCTGTCATCAGAGTTCTTGATGCTCTGGTATAGACTTTCACTTCTACTATGATAAAAGAGCAGATGATCTATGTGATAAACACACAGACTAGCAACTTACCCCACTCCTTTTAGATAAGAGTTATTTTGGTTTTCTTCTTTGCTATAACTGTGCTGTAGGCTGACTCATTGCTCTCATCTATCCCTGCACCATGAACAGCAGTAAAAACAATAAAAACAAGCAGGAAAACAAGTGGTGCATTACAAAAAAGAGCAATTTGTACGTAGTTTGCAACTTTTTATCTGTGCAGTCTGAAAGGGTTTCTTGTTCTGATAAGATCTGTAAATGTATGTTTCAACATTCATGATGGTGGCAGATTGCTTCCGCTTCCTGGATTTCTTCGAATGCTCGTTCAATCGTTAAAGGTGGGGATCTGTGTTTCTTGATGTACTGCAGAAAGTTAACACATAATTTATCTGTGTAGGAAAATACTTCATAGCATATAATACCTCTATCATAAATACCTCTTTAGCCTCTTCCAGTGTATGATAGTGGAACTTCTCATTCTCTAAAGACTCCACAAGGGATAAGTGAAGGTGTTGAATGTTCTCGACAAATTGCTGGGTCAACATCAAGTGCTGTTTTAACATGGCATTTAAAACAAGAACTGAGGGACTGTATGCTGTCAAGGCTGCAAAGAGCAAAGAGTGTATTTTAGTAACATCACAGTCATGGCAAGTGCTAATAGCGAGTCAGGCAGTGACTACGTGCATCAAACAGTCAAACAGCACTCAGAGATGTCTCAGTACCTTCTACTGCATCCATGCTGATGACGTGACTGGCAATAGGCACCGGATCAACATAGCTGTTTCCAACAGGCAGACCAAGCAGTGCAGAGCTGTTTGCTGTGCAGACAACAAGAATTACTGGGTTTAGAGGGTGACAACTCCATACTAGAATTCAGTTTCAGCTTAAGAGCATTGGCTTCCTTAGAACAGCTCTAAACCCAACAGGGAATTCAATCATCCAAACTAATGCTGAAATAAGTCTGTGTCCTCCTCCCTTTACTTACTCTCAAGTTTACACCACTTGCCATTGTGGAAGCTGTATTTTCTAACCTTGGACACAGCAGAAATTTATGTTCTCATAGTTGAAGGAAGCCACTGTTCTCAGTGAGGTCCCATTTTCTCCTTGTCTGTGGCAAGAAGCATCTTTCCTAGTTTTTCCTTTCAGAGAGGAGTAGAAAACAAGCTACCCCTCAGAAATGAAGGTCTTTCTTACAAGCTGTAAGCTTGCTTACAGCTATCAAAGTGCTGTGGTTAAAATGCTTTTATTGGCATGCCAGCCAGGAAAAACTGATCAGGTCAGCATGTAAAATACGAACAAATCTCAACAAAGACTGAAGAGGGTGGCATCTTGATTTAAATATGAACTTACTCTTTGGCCAGCAATAGGTGAATGGAAAATCCACCGTCTGAGCTGCAGCTTCCTTTACAGCTACCCTGTGTACCCGTTTGTGCCTTTCTCTGGTAAGTGAAGGGGACAACACTGAAGAAGATGGGTCTTTTCCAGAATATGTGCAACTCTCAGAATGTTCCTCTGACATTTTTGATACAGTTTCCTTGTCTGTTGTAGATGGAGATTGTTCGAAGTCTTCAGAATACTCTGACTTAACAGTTCTGTCATCATGATCAGAATAATCCTGCCTGTGTCTAGAAAAATCTGCAGAAACTTCTCCTAAATGCTCAGGGATTTCAGCTTCAGTCACATTTTCAGTATCCCTTTCAGAAGTATCAGCTGCACCAATTTCTGCACTTATTTTAGGAAAAGTTGAACCCTTTTCCCCTAGGAATGTATCCTTTTTTGGATTTCTGTTTGTTTCTTGACTAATTTGAATATCTGTCCCCTGGAAAATAGAAGAGCTGTATGTTAAGAGAATCAGCAATACATAACATAAATATGACTCCATTATTCTTAATCTTTGCAACTAGTGAGCCATGCCCACCTCAGAGAGCTTACTAGCAGAACAGATGTGTTTATTTTAGAACCTCCACCCTTCATCAAATGAAGGCAGAATAGAAATTTCATACATCTTCCCACTTACTTGCTGCTTTAATTCTGCCATCCCGCTGACATTTGGTGCCAAATCATCAAGGCTCAGGATATTCTGTCTGAAGTCTGCAATTGAATGACAAATGGTCATGAAAATTCGCAGAAAAGTTACAGTATGCTTTCTATGAAGTGACAAAAAGAAAAAGCATAATGTTAAGAAGGAATTGCACTTCTAAAGATTTCTCCTCTGTCTGCAAGCAGACCTACCTACAGCTCCAGAGACTCTCAACCTCCTGCATTTATGCTTGTTTTCACACACACTCAACAGGATCTTGTCCCACTAATATATCAGTATGATTCTAAATGTTGGAGTTGTTTTGGTGTTGCAACTGTGATCCAGAGAAGTGTCCTTAATCTGAGTTTATTAAATCAAAAGCCAAGAAAAGTACAAATGTGTAACAACAAAAATACAGATATCATTTTTAAAGCCAAAGGTTATGTAAAAATAGTCTACTGAATATTTTCAAAGGAAGTATTTGCTCACACTTTTTAGTAAATAATTAGTATAATTTGTGCCAAGTCTATCAAGATAATGCTTAGAAATGCTTACCATTTGAGCTTATGCTAGTTGAATCTTCCACATCGTCTGCTTTTGAAAATAAATCATCTAATGATTTTATTTCACTTGCATCACTTCCACCTGACACTTGGCTTTGCTTGGCATTGCCTCTTCTGGGCAAAGTAGTTTTTACAGTATTGTCTTTCATGGAAGACGACAGTGATTGAGATCTCATATTACGTTGTGCTGACTGGTTCCTGCTGGCCAGGGGAGGTCTTAACAAATTACTTCCATCTAAAATGCTTTTCTCTGAGTTTCTGCTGTGAAGAGAAGCCACTTTGGGTACCTCTGTCAGTGGAATTTCCTTACGAGATGGAGGAGGCGTTCCTGGTGAAACTGGATTCTTACTCTTTAAAAGAACATGAAAAAGAGATTTATGCATTACCTCAATACTGTATGTAGATCACTGAGAACAAAAACAGACCATAATGGGTGAATCCCAGTAATTTTATAGTGTGAAATCATGCTAATGCATATCGTGAGCAAGCTGCAAACAGGTTAAAAATAGTTTCTGGTGTTAGTAAATACAGAGCAATAAGGTTATTGAAAATACTTCCATCAAAGTGTAAACAAAAATACATAAAGCAGTGAAGTCTGTATTTACCTTTCCACCCCACCTGGAATCAGTTGTAAGACACCTTTGGTTCTCCCTTCCACTGGAAAACTCTAAAGAGCTCTCCGTGAATTTTCTCATTTGCTTCTCAGCACCGCCCAAACCAAGCAGTTGTGTAACTGTGACGTCCCTTGTGGGGCTTTGGGCGCTTTCCTCTTCCTCAGAGCAGCCCCCACTGGCAGCCACGTTCCTACCAACTGCAGCACAGCCCTTCAAGTATTTCTTGCTTCTCACGCAGCACTCAAGACTAGAAACAGATGAAGAATCTTCATCCGGAGGCTTCCGGCCCAACTCAGCGCTCTGCAATTCCAGCCGCTTTTTCCGACTCAGGATTTTGCTTTGCAGCTGCGCCGCTTTCCTCAGAGCTGAATTCGATCTCGCGTGAGGAGCGCTGAACTGAGCGCTCGCGGCTCCGGGCGCTTCGTCGCTCGGAGCCTTCAGGAACCCGCCGCGGCCCGGCGGGGCTCTTCCCATCCCCCGCAACTCTGCGCCACCCCCTCGGAGCTCGGCGCAGGAGCGGAGGAGGCCGCAGTGTCCGCCGGCGGCGGCCGCCCAGCGCGGAGCAGCACCGCGCCCCTGCCGGGAGAAGACGCGAAGTGAGGGCGCTCATTGCGGCCCGCCCGAGCCCCCGGCTTCCCCACGTGTCCGAAGCACCGGCACCTCACCTGCTCTCCGCCTGCCGGTCGGCGCATGGCCATCTCGGGACGGATGGCGCCGAAGCGGCCGCCGCTCCGCCAGACGCCGGGCCGTATCCTAGAGACAACCCCCCAACATCCCGCCCGCTCATTGGCTGCACGCAGAGCCCCCCCCCCCCCTCCCAGCGACCCTTGGGCGTAACCAACCAATCCGAAGGAGGCATGCTGCTGCCGGCCAATCAGCGCCGGCTGCAAGCCCCAGCATGCATCGCGCGGTGCGGGCACGTGCAATCTGCATCTCCCTCGGGGACTCTAAGCCAATCGGAACGCTAGTTATAAAAGCCAGGGAACGCGTAGCCAATCAGAGCCTATTATGAACAAGCACAGGCGCGAGGATTTGAGGGCCGGCCGGAGGCGCGAAGCCGTTGCCGTGTGAGAACGATGGCGGCTGGGCTTGGAACGCAGCGCGGGAGCAGCGCAGTTGGCGTCGTGCTGCGGCTGGGGCTCCTTGGGGCTGTGCTGGGAAGGGGCCGCACTGCGGTGTATTTCCGGGAGCAGTTTCTGGATGGAGGTTGTGGGAAAGGGAGGGGAGGGGGGGGAGAGGAGAGGGAGGGTCCGATGCAGTGGCTGGCAGTGAGGGCGGTGCTCGGGGGGGGGGGGGGGCGGGCCGGGCCCCGCCCTCTCCTGCCCTCCCCTCTCCCTCCTGCCCTCCCCTCCCCTCTCGCCCCTCCCCCATAACACTCCCCTGTCTCTCGGTCCGCAGGCGGTTGGCAGAAGCGCTGGGTGAGCTCTGAGTCCAGGCCCGACCTCGGCAGGTTTCAGCTCTCTGCTGGGAAGTTCTACGGGGATCCCGTGAGAGACAGAGGTGCACGGGGAGGCGGTGTGGGGCCTTCTCAGGATAGCCTGCATAGCACCACCATGTGTGGGGAGGGGAAAAGGCCTTTTTTCTAAGAAATGAAGGGAAATGTAAGTTTGAAGGTTATCTTAATACCTTTATAGGTCTCCAGACAAGTGAAAACTCCAAGTTTTATGCAATCTCCTCACGATTTAAGCCATTTAGTAACAAAGGGAAGACTCTGGTCCTTCAGTATACTGTGAAACATGAGCAGAAGATAGATTGTGGTGGGGGATATATAAAGATTTTTTCCTCGGACTTGGACCAGAAGAACCTGAGTGGAGCTTCCCCTTACTACATCATGTTTGGTGAGTCTGTAAGTACCTCGCCATCAGCACAGCATTGCCTCTGCTGTTGTGCAGCTCCTGAAGGATGTTTGTGGAAATGATTAAAAACATTCAGGAGGAAGTTGTTGTAAAAAGAATGTTGTGGCTGTAAGCAGTTATCTCTTCTGTACCTGAGATGTCTGAAAGTATGCATTGAATTCTCAGTTGATTTGAAGGGCACTCAAATATTTCAGACCTTTACCCAAAGCAATGTAGCAGAGGTTGTTATCTGCCCTTAAGTGCATCTGTATGCAACTTAGTGAAATGTTTGTTTATATCTCAAGGTTTGTCATTAGATATGTAATGTGATTAAATAATTATGACATAATCCTTCAATCTATGCCATAGGTAGCAACCTGCATTTTTCTGCAATGAAATTAAGGATACAAAGCATGTGATCTCTTTGTAGGGCCAGATATTTGTGGATCTGAGACAAAGAAAGTCCACGTTATTTTAAATTACAAGAATAAACTTCATCCAATCAAGAAACCAATCAGATGTAAGGTAAACACTGGTTTCAAGGGTAAATTTTAGGGTAACTAGTCAGAGGGCTGTTAAGAAGAAAAAAACGCACCATTGCAGGCATATGTTGTGACTCTGATGCAAGGCAGTTCCTATAAGCTGTGCTTAAGGCTTTAAAGTATCTTATTTGCCTTCTTTAAAACCCAGGTTGATGGATATACACATCTGTATACTTTAATCATAAGGCCAGATCAGACTTATGAAGTAAAAATTGATAATGAAGTGGCTGCTTTGGGCAACTTAGAGGATGATTTGGATTTCTTGCCACCAAGAAAAATTAATGATCCAGCAGTGAAGAAACCCATTGATTGGGATGATCGAGCCCACATCGATGATCCAAATGACATCAAACCTGAGGTAACTCGGCAGTTTGAATCTGTAGTTATTCTGTGTTATTGAATTATTTCATTCCTGCTGAATTATTTTGTAGGTTGAACTGTGCACTATTTTTGATTTCTTTAGCCTTTCTGTGTCTTTAAAGGACTGGGACGAACCTGAGTATGTTATGGATACCAGTGATGAGAAACCAGAAGACTGGGATCGTGCTGTGCATGGAGAGTGGAGTTATCCTATGGTCAAGAATCCTCTATACAAAGTACGAATAACCTTGTAGTTCTAGCTGGCTGTAGCACTTCATCTCTTCTTTGCCCAACTGTATTCTGAATATGTGGTTTGTCCTAGGGAGAGTGGAAACCAAGGCAGATTGATAACCCAAACTACAGGGGTGTTTGGCCTCATCCACAGATCGACAATCCGCATTGCTCACCAGACTGCAATATCTACAGCTATGAAAACATTGGTGCCATTGGGTTGGATATCTGGCAGGTAAGTTGCTTTTACTGCAGATAGTGGGGAACAAAGGACTTAGTTTTCACTGTGCATGTGGCAATTTGCTTATCCTTTTAATATAAGTGTTACCTGTTTACCTACATAATCTGGTCTATGGAGGCTGCTATGCAGGGGGTTGGACTAGATGATCTCTGGAGGTCCTTCCAGCCCCTACAAATCTGAGATTCTGCTTTTTTGGGATCTCTGGAGATGACTTGTGTTTTTTAACTTGCTTTTATTTAAATGTATGTACAAAATGACAACGTTTCTAAGATGTGTTGGTTCATAATCCTCTGCAGGTAAGTGAGGGAGGAGTCCAAACTAATCAATCTAAGTGTTGCAAAGTGTAATTTGTTCCACCTGTCCTGAGGCTTCCAGCAGCTCAGGTACTCCTGAGTCGCTGAGATTAACGGCACGAAATCTGCCCTCTGGAGGCCGCTCTGAGAAATTCCTCTTCATCAGCTTTCCAGCCAGCAGACTTGGCACTTCTAAGAGCAGTAATGAAAGCTAAAACACGTTTTGAATCTTGAAAATAGCTTTCCAAAAATAGATGTTCCTTCATCAAATTCAGTAAAAGCTTATAGAATTCTTAACGTGTTCACTGCCTACTGAATACAACACAAACACATTGAAAGACAGAGTAGAACTGTAAAGAAAAATAAAGAGGCATGCTGTTATTATTTTTCCTCCCTCTAAGGTGAGAGCTGGCACAATTTTTGACAATTTCTTGATAACAGATGATGAGGACTATGCAGAAGAGTTTGGAGATGAAACATGGGGAGAAACAAAGGTAATGTTTGAAATTCTTATCACTCTCAGTTCTTTATTGCCACGTTAAGAGCTCTGTCTAATCTGAGCTATGTTCTATTGGTGCACAAAAATGAAATCTTAACATTAGGGTCCTGAAAAGGAAATGAACATAAGGCAGGCTGAAGAGGAGCAGCAGAGACAAAGGGCCAGAGAAGAAGAAAACTTTGAGCAATGGTTTAAGAAAAAAGGAGAGGGAAAAAGAGAATCTCAAAAAGATGGAATAATGAAGAATCCTGTTGAGAAAGAGGAGTTTTGTTTGAAAGATGCTCACATTGCTCTGTAGGGACTTTGATGTTTTGTTGAAGTCAGCGTTGATGAAGCTGTATTTACAGGACATTGTTAATGGTAATTTTAAATTTGTGAACTCTTTCTAAAAAGTAAGTGAAAAATACCATAATAGTTATTAAATTAGCTACTAAAAAGGGTAACTTTTATTGAATATGTTTTAGCTGTGCTAAGATACCCATTTTGTTTTGATGTTTTGAAACTTTTTCATGATATTTAATATTAAATGTAAATTCATGCAACTTCTGAGGAGGTATCAAAACAAGCTGTGTTTCATTCTTCAGCCTGAAGAGATAAGCTTTGCCCAGCCTTTCTCGTGATTACATCTTTATGTGTGGCTTCTTCCTTTCCCCTCTTTGCAGTGCTCTAAATTTGGTTCAGGCTGAAGCCAGGCTTTGAGCCCCTCGCTTTTCCTTTACCTCTCCAAAGCTCTGTGCAGTAAGGAGGTAATGGAGGGAGCAGTGCAGGCCTTCCCTCAGCTGCTGTGCTGTGACCAAACTGAGCTCCACTTCCTGCACTGCTCCGAGTCCTCTGTCCTTTAAGACAACTTCAGCGGCCCTCGGGGCTGCGGAACTTTGACAGCTACTGGAAAACAGCAGGGCGTCATCCTTGACCTTCTTGCTAAACAAACTGCTCTTACTGTAGTTTTTATGCGACCTGCCTTCATGCGGGCTGCTGTCTGCTATCGGTGAGCAGCCGGCAGCGCTGCACCTCGCACGGCACGTTTGAGCGGAGCCCCGAGGCGCCTGAATGGGGGGAAGAAGGTCGTTTTGACGAGGTTTCGTGCAGCGAAGTCAGCAGCGAAGCGGCCGCGGCTCGGCGCTCCGTCACGACCCCGCCTCGCTTCCCGGCGCTCCGCTCCCAGCCCCGCTCTGCCCGCCGTCCCGCGGCCGCCCCCCTCGGGGCGGTGCCGCCCGCTTTGTCCGCGCCGTTTCCCCCCGCGCTGCCCGGCTCCGCCCCGCCGCTCGCCCCGCCCCCCGTCGGCCGCTGCCCGGATCGGCGGCAGGAAGATGGCGGCGCTCATCCCCGTCAGCCAGCAGGTGAGCGGCCCGGCCCGCCCGGCTGGGGCGGAGGGGCTCCGGGCCCGGCGGCCGGGCGCGGCTCGGGGAGGCGGGG
>JAPSGF010000082.1:2670020-2807407 GCA_035772895.1 Perdix hodgsoniae
GCGGCTCCGTCCTGCAGGCCGCGCGGCTCCGGGCGCCGCGGGTTCCTCGCGCTCCGCTGCGCTCCGCCCGCCGGCGGCGCTGCCGCCCGCTGACGCCGCCTTCCTTCGGCCGCCGGCACCGAGCGCCGGGCGCTGTGCGGGGCGCGGAGCCGCCGGCTGGCCGAGCTGCGGGCCGTGCGGTGCCGTGCGGTGCTGCTGTCGCGGTGCTGCTGTCAAGGAGCTGTTTGCCTTCATTTCCCCCGAATGATTCCAGCCCCAGCGCTGCGATCAGCGTCGGCGCTGTGCGTGGAGACGCTCGGTTTTATAACGTTCCCCAAATGAAAGCAGGAGCCCCGCGAACAAAACGGCTTCGTGTCGTTGCTGGGCCAGGAATCCGCAGCCACCGCTGCTGCCGGTTCACGGCATTCAGATCCGGCTGTGTCTCTCGGCTGTGACTTTCCGAGGAGCTCAGAGCAGCTCCTGACACCAAAAACTCACCTGCCAGCGGAGCTGCGCCGTGTTGGCGTAGCGCTGATTTGCTGTGTTCCCTTGTAAAGGAAGAGCTCTGCTTTCTCAGCTTCTTGGGCAGCAGGAAGGCTCCCGATTCGCATTTTGTCGTTAAGTGGGCACTCAAAGACCTGCTACATCCACCAGCGTGCAAACTGCTGGCAGAAGTTTTCAAGTGAAGCAGAGCGTTGCCATACGTAACATAAAATGGGCGCTGGGTTCGAGTTTGTTGTTGTACGCAGCTAAAAAACGCATCGAGTGTTTCTTTTACTCAGGACTGCGTGAATTCTGATGCTATCAGTGCATTGTCCTGAGGAAAAAAGGAGCCCTTGTGGATATATTCTGTGAACACATCTGCTGTTCTGGTGTTATTTTACAGTGAATTCACTGGAAGCTGCGCTGAGGGCAGCAAACAGAATTTTGCTGGAGATGGATAAACTTCCTCTGCTAATGGTCTCAATTTCGTGATTACTGCAGAGATCTCTGCTCCTCGTAACAAATGCCAGAAATTGTGTTAAAAGGAATAGGAGGGATTACGCATCCGTTGTGTCGAGGTGCATTTGCTCAGATATGAGTGTTAATGGCAGCATGTTAGGAGCCACAAGCAGCATGTGCAGCTGAGACATGTGAAAGCATTTAGCTAGATTTGTTTTAATACATGAATTTAATTACAGAGTTCTTCCTGTTCTATGACGTTCTGTTTTTAGGAAAGAAAACTCAGATGTGTAGCCTGCAGCATGCACAGTGCTTAACAAGGCTCAGCTGTCCTTGGCTAAGATGGCTGTGCACAAAGTTTGAGGGCCAGCGCATAAAAACACTCCTCGTGTGAAGAAACAATGGGAACCGGTTTTGATTTACCTCTGATAACTTTATTATCCTGAGTATTTGGTCACCTTATCTCTAGCCTTTCCACTGCTGGGCGTGTTTGACTTACAGCCTTTGAAAGGTACGGAGAGTTGCATTAGGGATGTCGGAGCAGTGCTGATGGTTCTGTCAGCTCAGGGTGCTCAGCAGGTGGAGTCAGGGCAGAGGTGATGTTTCTGGGGCAGCCGTTGTGGTCTTTTGGCTTTTGTCTTTGTGGGACAGCTGGTTTTCCCCTTTCGAAGTACCTGTTCTCATCCACCGTGTGATGCTGATGCGATGAGAGCGGCCGGAGGGGAGCTGTGAAGCAGGGGGGCACAAAGCAAACGGCTCCTCTGATGCAGCGCCCTGCGTGGCCCTGATGCGACCTCAGCAAAGAGGGCTGCTAGGAACTGGTTTAGCATTAGTTTGCTGATACTGCTAAACTAATTAGTTTGGTAATTGTTCCGATGGCAGCAGCTTACTGCTGCCTTTTTCTCGGGTCTGTGTTAAGGGACACAGAGACGTGAGCGAGTGCTGCGCAGTGTGATGGGCAGATATGCAGCTATGCTATTTTTATCACTTGAGCCCATTTTGTCTGGTCTGCTTCATCGCAAAGATGCATCATTTAGGTAAATCGGTCCGAAAGGCCGAATCTTTGTAAAATTGTGCAAGTAGAGAGCGGGGTGACGAAGTGCTTCCAGCAGCACTTGGGTGCATTCACAGCGCTGTGTGCGAAACCTCTCAGCATTGAGCGCCTCGCCCCGGATTCCTGCCTCCTCTGTCAGGTAAGTCAGCTGTATGTCGTGGCTGACAGTGTCAAATGAAGGTGGGAAGAATGTCTGGTGATGGGGTGAGATCATTCCATGCTGCTGCCGGAGTGGTTTGCTCTATCTGGGATGAATCCAGTTCTCTAGGATGCTTGCCAAATGGTTGGAGGAGCTTGTGGCTGGCTGTGGCTGCTCTGGGCTCAAGGAGTGGGAGGTGTCGGTTGGGTGTAGTTGGCTAAAGCACACCATGTTTTATTCAGAGTTGGACAGGCTGTTTCCTATTTCCTCATCTTTGAGTGATGCGTTTCCTACTCTGGACAGGAACACGAGGCTTATCCATGCTGTTGGTTCAGCTAGCAAAACGATGAGTCAGGCTTATGAGTTACGGCCACAGCTTTCTTCTGAAACTCTTGTCCTGCTTCTGGGAGCGCAAGGGCATCTGGTGGTGTGCGGGGTGCGGTGCTTGTTTCACTGGTGGGTTTAAATGGAGAACACGTGAGATGTTTAAGAAAGTTGTGAAAGTTGTGCTCACCCAGTAGAATAATTGGCATTCAGAGAGCTCAGTGTCCACTTCTAGTGAATAAGGGTTTGTTATTTTGGATAGCTCCTTAAATGAAGATTTGCCCTGTTTACTTCAAACATATGGGAAGATTCTCTGTGTAATGTGAAGTTTTCTCTTCCTCATCGGTCTTCGCTTTCTTTTGTGCTGTTTCTCTCCCTTCTCCGTGTGGGCAGAACATCCCGAAGCCTGCTGGGGTGACCAGGAGGAAGGTGGGGGTTGGGAGGTGACAGTGGATGAAGGAATCCTTTGTGGGGTGTCTGAGTAATGTCCTGCAGGTGGGGAGCGATCGTCCCAGGCACACTTTGGGATGTTTCAACATCCCTGCATCTCAGTCATTAACTTTTTTATTGGGTTGTTTTGTTGTTTGTCTTTAAAGGCCTTTGGCTGCCATACGGGGTGACTTGTTGCTGACAGTGGTCGGACCGTAGTGTTTTTGCTGTTGGTAGCAGTGCTGGAGAACAGTGTGGAGGTGTAACTGTTGCACAGGGCTTGTCTGTGTTGTAGGAGACGTGTTTGGGGCTTCTCCTCTTTAGGCGATTCAGTTCTCATTTCCTTGCAGCCTCGGGCAGAGGAGGCTGCCCTTCTGGTACACCAAGAGCACAGCTCTGTGTTTGCTGCTTTGGCGTAATGCAGTGGTAACACCGAGCTGAAATCTTCAAGCAGCATTGCCAGGGGATTTTGGCAGTTGGTAATAAACCCAGTGTTCTTTTTTTTTTTAACTCTTTAAAAATACGCATCATTTGATCAAAATGCTGCACAGGGTAGGATGTGCTTTTTATTTTTCTTGTGGTCCCTAAATGCAGGCAATCTTTGATTGTAGTTCATTATTTTCTTATCATCCCTCTTGTTTTTCAGTTTTCTGCTGGGATTCCACTGTACGAAACTTACTACAAACAGGTAAGTTTTTAAGGAGATCGAAGCACAATTTCCTTCCCCCCCCTCCCATGTTAAACTTCTTTAAATCCTTTCCTCTGAGTGGTGACCATATGAGTTGTTACAGAAGCATGAACAGGACATTTCACTTCTCGTCTCTGCTTTCATGGCATCCTTCAGTGGAATGCAAACTCCTGTCTTCCAGGTAGATCCAACGTACACAGGGAGAGTTGGGGCAAACGAAGCTGCACTGTTTCTTAAGAAGTCTGGTCTGTCAGATATTATCCTTGGAAAGGTAAGTTGGAGGGAGGAGACGGGTTTTGCAGTAATTATCCGTGCGTTTGTTTCCCTGCAGCTAAGACTGAGCAGAAGGGGTCAGTGAAAGCAGGTGAGATGGAGTGTGAATGGGATCCTTTCACCTCCAGGTTAACTGCAGGCTGTTAAGAACTTCAGGGTCTTGTTCTGGGCTCTGTAGGGATCTGTGAGGAAAACTTGTCTCTAGTGTAACATTTTTGTTGTTAACTTGAGAATTAAGTAGAACTGTATTCGGAACTTGGCAGCTGCAATTAACAGTGTGTAAAGGTGTATAGTATGAATTGTTGAGCTGAGTTAAATTTTATTTTAAAGTTTCAATGGCTTTTATTTTGTATCTCCACAGATATGGGATTTGGCTGATCCAGAAGGTAAAGGGTACTTGGATAAACAGGTAAATAAAATGTCCCTGTTAATCTCTTACATTACCTTCTACAGTGAAACCTTGCTTCCAGCAAACCCTGATATCCACAGTAGTTACCCTTAGCTCACCCCCCAAGGTTTCATTTAAAGGATGATTTGTATTTGGTGCTGCTGATGTTCGAATGTTACTCAGTGAGGCTGCTGGAGAAGTTAGTTCTTGTTTTCTTCTGCTCTTGTTTTCTCAGTAATCAGCGTGTGGTGCGTAGACACACAGTCATTCAGAGTAATGAATACAAACTGTAGTTTTAGGATCTATTTTAGATATCTTTTGTACTGAAAAAGATAACTGGCATGATTTGAATGACTTGGAATAACATGCTCCAGCTACGTGTACATACAGAGCGTTGTTGGTTTGTTTTCTGAATGTTATTAATTCTTAAGAAAAAAAGTTAAAAACAGTTATGAGACAGCCCTGAAAAATTAGCTATGAAGTTTTTTACTCCTTGTTCCACGTCACTACAAAGTCTTTTCTGAATCTTTTCTGAAAGCAGTGAGGTATTGCTGCAGTGCAGTTACTGCATGGGCTGTACTTCTGTTGTTTCTGTGCTTTACTCGGGGTCGTGTGTTCACTGCTGGTAAAAGCCCTGAATGGATTATTGGAGCTGGTGAGTTAAACTGGCTGTTTGTTTTAATAGAAAGCACTATTGTTTGTAGGGCTTCTATGTCGCACTGCGCCTCGTAGCATGCGCACAGAACGGCCATGAGGTTAACCTGAGCAGCCTGAACTTGACTGTGCCATCTCCTAAATTTGTAAGTAATACACACCTGAACGTTTGTATATACTGCATGAGAAGTAAAGCTTCAGCTGAGATAGTTTTATAAATAATCTGTTTTATAAACATTGTGGTTTTCAGACTTCAGGTTGCCATCAAACTGTTCCATAGTCGCGTCTCCCCTGTCCTGTGTTCCTATGTAGTTCCAGCCCCATCCTGGGCTGCAAAGTCAGTGCAAGTTTAATTACATTCAGCTCTTTTAGTGCTTTTAAGCTGATGTGGCAAAAACCTACATTTATGGGGAGGGGGAAGATGATTTTTGAACAGTGTTAAGAGCAGTGGATAGTAATGGGCATGACTACAGCTTCGCCTTTCTGTGTGTGCGTGTATAAATAAAAATAAAACTTTCATTTTAGCATGACACCAGCAGTCCCTTGCTGATCACGCCGCCTTCAACAGAGACTCACTGGGCTGTTAGGGTAAGTGTAAAAGACAACACATTCCATTCATTCTTTAAATGTTTTCCTTGTCTCCAGTGTTCCCAGTGAGAGAATTTTATATCAAATATATTTCCCATTTCAGAAGTCCTTCCTTACTGATGGCAGACTTGTGTGTGCTAAAGAATATTGAACTTATAGTTGAATTAAGTATTAAACAAGCCTGTGATGATCCCGGGTGTGATGTTTTTAAGACACAGTGAATTTTAATCTTCTGCCTGGATTTCTTCCAGAATCCTAATAGTAGGCACTTTGATGCTTGTATAAGGAACCCCACTGAGAACAGTGAAGCATTTCAGCAAATTCATCCTGAAGAATTAATTTCAAGCTTGAGTTCATGTAGTATTTAGTGATAATACACAATATATGTCACTGGAATAAAGCAGCTTCTGATAGAAGCATTGGAATATTTGTGTTTACTCGCTTTGCAGTTGCAAACTTTTTCCAAAATTTCTTCTAATGTGATCTTTCACTTATATGTATTATTGTATCATTAAGTGGGAAGCTGATCTTTTGGAACAAACAGTTCTCAGTTTAAAATCTTGTCAGGGGTGTTGTAATCAGAATTGGTTGTCCTTTCAGAACACTGTAGAAACGTATTTTCTACACTGCATGCTAAAATCTCTTAGATATCACAACCTTGGCCTTGAAACTCAGCTCCTAAATCAGGGCAACACTTGCGAGAAAGCTTGGAAATTTAGAATGAATGCTTTACTGTCCACTCTTAATTTCTTGCAAGTTCTCATTTTCAACACTCACGCAGGCACACTTTTTTACTTATTCAGGCTATTTCTTACCAACTAGGTGGAAGAAAAAGCAAAGTTTGATGGTATTTTTGAAAGCCTTTTGCCAGTAAATGGTTTACTTTCAGGAGACAAAGTAAAACCAGTTCTGATGAATTCAAAGCTACCTCTTGATATCCTAGGAAGGGTAAGTATGCTGTTTAGATTTAGCTATTCTCTATTTAGCTTCTCTTACTTGCAGTGTTTAATGCTAAAGTGTAATTTATCAACATAAATGGGTTTTTAGCTGGATTTTACATCAAGTGCATGCTAAAAAGTAAGAATGTTAAGTAGTGTCTGAAGTCGTACATTTAGAACAATAATAGTAATTTGGGCCCCAGTGTAGATTGGTTCCATTATCTCCCTGTTCATTTTAAGAGGCAGAAATTTTGACTGTGGTTGTATTAAAAACAAACAAATGAGGAAAAAAAACAACAACAAATCACTTTCTCTTAAACCCGAATAGCTTTTATAACATTGGATTCCGCTGTTTTGTCACTTTTCCAAATGGAAGTTGTTAGCCATACCATTAAATCTGTCTACTGTTTGTACAACAGAGCACTTTACAGCATCTTAGTTTATTGTAGCTGTGAAATTGCCAAGTATTTTTTTCACATGTATTTATAAATAGTTCTGAGTTCAGTGCATCCATTCTGCATTTGCAAAAGCAACAGACCTTAAAGTGTTTTTGAACTTCATTTTAAAGTATGTTCCTTAGTGTTCTCTTTGCATGTTGATATGATGGAGAACGTATACACTGTGTGTAAGAGCTGTATCTGCATTATCATGTACTCCAATGTCCTCAGGAGGAACTCTATATATTGTCTATAAAATCTGAGTATGTTTTGTTTTAATTCCATACTTGAATATTGTGAAGCAATCTTGGAAGTCTTCATATTTCCTTGTGTTACTTTAGTGACAGAAATGCAGGAAGCTTACTTGTGTTCCAGAGGAGTTTGTACATGGGATAGGAGAGTGGCTAAATGGGCAAGGGATGTAAATCAAGTGTCCTAAATTTGTGTGGGCACGCAGTGAAAAAGCCAGGAGCAGAGATCAGATGGTTGAGCCTCAGTCTAGCAGTCTGTACACTCTGAATGATTGGGCAGTGCCCAGTGATGGCCAGGTGTTGGAACACTCAACATTTCCCACCTTTCTCTGTAAGTCATTGCCTGTACTCGACATAATAATGACATGAAGTTGACAGATGCTTAAATTGTCTTGCAGAAGATTCTGAGGGCTGGATACGTTTTTGGCTGAAACAGAAAGTGGACGTTTTGAAGTGAAATGCAAATTAGAAATACTGACTTTTCTAAAATGTCTTAACTTCCTTACGAAGCAAACTGGGACGATGTGTTAGCGTGCACCATCTGGGCAATCACAAAAACATCCCTGGATGTTTGTAGTTAGTTTGAATCTTTAATTGCAACACAGGAAGATGAAAAACATACATCTCTTATGTGCTGGATTTATTGGAGCCAGTGTTTCCACAAAATATTTGATTGATGTTGCCAGAAAACTCTGAACCAGTCTGTTTCACAAGAGAACCACAGCTAGATCTAACAGGTTTGGTGAAAACAGTATTATATTAGTTAGAAGCTGTTAGAGGGTGTGCTTAATATGATGACAGCTAATATCCAAGGCACAGAATGTAACTTGTTTTTATCATAAATGCTGTAGGTCTGGGATCTCAGTGATATTGATAAAGATGGTCACTTGGACAAAGACGAGTTCGCTGTGGTAGGTTGCTTTATGTCTTCAATTCACAGTGCATCTGCTAGAGAAAACCACCCTGCTGTTACCTCAGTGTTGCAGCTTTTCTCTGCTGCATTCTGTTTTATGATCTAAATCATTCACATGCAGTTATGGTCTTCCTCAAATCCTTTCAAACTCTTGCCTGTGTCATCAAGATTAACGCTTTAATAATAACATTCAAAATCATGTTCTTCTCTGGCTTGTGTCTCTCTCTAATCTTACTGTCTTTGTTTTACTAATATATAAACTGCTGATACTGGAAAATCTCTTTTTTTTTTTTCTTCTTTTTTCATTGTTAACACAGTATCTGACCTCTTTGCAGGCAATGCATTTGGTTTATAGAGCTCTCGAGAAAGAGCCAGTTCCTTCACTGTTACCCCCTTCTCTCATACCACCTTCCAAAAGAAAGAAGACTCCTGTCTTTCCTGGTGCAGTTCCTGTTCTCCCTGCAAGTCCTCCTCCAAAAGACAGCCTGCGTTCTACCCCATCTCATGGTAGTGTAAACAGTCTGAACAGCACAGGGAGTTTGTCTCCCAAGCACAGCATCAAACAAGCACAGGTGTGATTTTTCTTTTTTTTCCTTCCATATCAGTAAACTGAAGGAGGGGAGGGAAAAGAGGGGGGAATCGATTCCCTTTGTAAGCATTCTTAAAATACAAGTTTTTTTTGAGTGGAAAAAATGACCAGAGAATGGAAGAAGAGCATGTGAATTTTAGTCACATGAACATGAGGTGAAGCAAATCTTAATGGAGAATTTTCACTTTCCATAGAAAGGCTTTCTTTAATTAAAAGAATAAAAATAATTAATCTGCCTTCTAAAACTCCTGTGTGAAGGTAGTTGGGTCTGTATCTCTAAAGAATTAGCATTTTTCAGCTGACAAATAGCTCTTTCTTAGTATTTATTCATTCAGGTAGCTGTTCAGCTGAAAGTCATGGGAAAAGGGAAGTAATTGTTTAGCAGTCAGATTGGTTTGTGCAAGATTTGCTTGGCACTTGTGGTGCTGAGGAAGGCAGTCTGCGCTGCTCTCGCTGTCTTTTGACTCTTTCAGCCTTTTTACTGAAAGGTAAAACTTCTTTGTTTACAGCCATCTGTGAATTGGGTCGTACCAGTGTCTGAGAAAGTGCGATACGACGACATCTTCTTGAAAACAGACACAGATATGGATGGTTTTGTGAGTGGCCAAGAAGTAAAGGACATTTTTATGCATTCAGGTCTGTCTCAGAATCTCCTAGCACATATATGGTAAGAATTCTCTAGTAGCTGTATTTTTGCATCTCGCTGATCTGGGAAGGCAGTTTATCCATTCAGAATTTGTAACCTTAACACTAAAACAATTAAAAAAAGGCCATCAGCCTCATTTGTTTGTCCTGTTGCAGAATTATGGCGTGGGCTATATGGAAAATCAAGAGAGAAATTAATTCTTGCTTGGTTCTCCTGGAAGAGGGGTGTAGATCAGACTGAACTGTGTTTGTTTTCTGCAGTTCTAGTGTTCTGAAGTGTTTTGTCAGCGTAATGCTCTTCTGTTCAGCCCAGCATGTCTAATAGAAACTGCTCTATGGAGCTTTTTCACTGGGATAAGCAAGCTCTGATGGGGCTGAATCAAAAGAAAATTCCTTATGTTTTTTATTTCAGTCTTTTTGGTAAAGAAGAGTAGTTTCCTTGTTTATAAGTGTGATCTGTTTTTTACCAGGGCTTTGGCAGATACAAGACAGATAGGAAAGCTAAGCAAAGATCAGTTTGCACTAGCGATGTATCTCATTCAACAGAAGGTCAGTAAAGGGATCGATCCTCCGCAAGTGTTGTCCCCAGATATGATCCCTCCCACAGAGAGGAATACGCCCATACAGGTAGGTAGTGGATTATTTGTAGGTACACAGAGCTTATGTGCCTTGGCTGAAGTGGTCCATGAGTATTAATTTCATAATGTTTATGGTGTGCAATGTGATGGTAAAGAGTGGCTTTTTTTTTTCTCATCTTAGTGATGTTTCCTTTTGCATTTCAAAATAGATGTAAATTGTTGACAGCACAAGGCAGTAAGGCAGTAATACATTTCATTAATAACTGAGAAAAGCTGAACTAGAAAAATACTCCTTTGTCACAAAGTAGTTGGTTTTTTTTTAAAAAAAAGCTGCTTTAGGAACTGGTGAAAGTCTTTTAGTAGCCCATCTCTGGCTGCGGCCAGGACCAAATTCCTCCCATGAAAATGTGAAATTCTCTAATGGGAATTTGGAGGGTAATGAGCTTCTAGTTTCTGGGCATTGGTGGTTAGCTTATCTTTGGTAGCATGGCAGTCTGTAGTCCTGTATCCATCACTGTTAATAACATATTATTGGTCATGAAAGCATTGGATCTTACACTGAATCTTATTTGTTCCTTTTCTTAATAGCATGTCACTGTGTTTCTGAAACCTCTATTAAGGAACACTTTTGGCGTGTCTATATGTTCACCTTTTCTGTAAATTAAGTAGCATTTTCCATTACTTTTCTACTTATCCTAACCAGCTTTTGAGTCTCCAAATATATTTCTGTTGTTGCTATTGCTCTAGCCCTTTTAAGTTTTTTCCTGTATCCTTTTTCTATAGACTCTGTCAGGTTACTTGACTCCTGTAGGAACTGAAATCTCAGCACTAACAGAAATGCGTCGTGTGAGTAATAGTAACACTGCAGAATTGTTCGTGCACCCTGCTTAGAGCTCAGAGTTTTTTCCATCCCTTCTCCTCTCTCTGTGCACTTGTCTTCTTTGATTCTTGCTCTTTGCATGATGAAAACTTTGTGATAATGTGAAGTTACCAGGGTTGGTTGTTTGCAAAATATCTCTTCAACAATTTCAAATTCATCGGTCTGTCAGGAGGTTCATTGAGAGGCAGCTCAGTGTTGGCCCATTTCTTACTCATCTGCTAATTCCTTGAAGCTGTGGGCAATAAATAAATATACATTGGTGCAAGACATTTAAGCTTCCCATTATTTTCAGTTCTTTTTATTTTAGCTGCTGCAGCTTTCCCTCAATGTAACTGTGTGTTACTGTGAATGCAGTAGAGGGGTTTTCTGTTCCTGTGAAACGTTGCACTGTGTTGTCCTACCTAATGTAGCAGCTCTTGGTTCCTAATCAAATTGGATAACATCTTCTTATGATCCTGTACAGCATACTGTACAGGTCACTGTGCAGATCCATATCTATTCTGAATAATTATAATAAGATAATAGCAGAAGCTTTTGATTGCTGGCTTGAAGAATTAGTCTGGGTTATAGCTGTTCTTATTTATGGTTACCTGATGGCATATTAAGGAAAGAAGCACTCATCCATAAATTATTACTTAACTGATTTAAACTAGATGTTCACCTATTGCTTCTGTTAAAAATGTCACATTTCACTATGCTATTTGGAGTTTGTTGGTTGTGTTGATTTTATTATATTCAATAAAGTCAAACTTTCTGTGGTTATCACAGCAATCTCAGAGTGAACAAAGTAAGCAATCTGCACTTTCTTTCTTCTTTTTAAAATGCTGTTAAAATATGGAAGGTCTTCTGATTTTGTAACCAGTTACTTTTTATTTTGCCTAAAGGGCAAGGAATGTGCCTTGTGTCTTCCCTAACCTACACCTGAATGGCTGTAGAAATGACCCACACTGCAGCTCTCAATAAATTAGGTGTAATTTCAGAATCTGTCAGTTTGGGCAGGGTTAAGAGCACTGAAATATCATTAATTTCTCTGAGTTCCCTGGAAGCTTTGCTATAGACTGTTGCAGGAGTTTACTGTTGCATATAAATTCTACCATTGCCTGCAGTTTATTTGTTGACGTTGTGCATGCTCTGTAACTGCTGTGTGCTTCAGCTGCCCCATCTGTTAGATGAGCATGGGGAAAATTCTCCTGTCTCACAAGGACTGTATGGCACTCAGTGGTTGCTGTGTAATATTTTTGATGTTTCACATCAAGGGATTTGTGTCCCACCTTTGTCTTCAGCTCTTGTAAAGGAAGCTCTGTCACAGCTGTTCTAATAGGCTGTTTTGTTCCTAACAGGACAGTTCAAGTTCTGTTGGATCGGGAGAATTTACAGGGGTGAAGGAACTGGATGACATTAGTCAAGAAATTGCACAGCTGCAGAGGTAATACTTGTGGGCCATTGACTGTGAATCCAGAATTAAGAAAACCATTTGAGTTTATAGTGCTGATATTCGTTTACAGTTATTTTCTTTTAACCTGTTTGTTACTGCTTGTCACTGAAGTTGTCACTCTCCCAGTTGTCCCATCCAGTTAGCCAGTCTTGTGAAGTCAGCCTGGAGTCTTCCAGGTGACTGCAGAAGGTTGATAAGAGGTCGTATTTTTTGGAAGAATAATTGAAACGTACCATTACTTCCTCAGAGAAGATACCAGAATGAGGGCTGGCACTTTTGTTTTTCTGTTTCCAGAATAATGTTTAGTTGGTTCTTGTGTGCGTGTTGTATTATTTAACCAATCATGAAAATGTTTGCTTGTTCATCTTACAGAGAAAAATATTCTCTGGAGCAGGACATTAGGGAAAAGGAAGACTCAATTAGACAGAAAACAAATGAAGTTCAGGTAAAAACTCCTCTGCTTATAATCAGTGATTTTTGTAATCTGAAATAATACAGTGACAAGCTTTCTTTCTTCTGTCTTTCCTTATGTTGTTTCTGAACAAGTCTCCTCCTTGTATAGGATTTTCTCTAACTTACAGAAAGTTCTTTAGTTTCCTTTTCTCCATCAGAAATGTTTTATTCTGACGCTGGTTAATATAAGTAGATAATGATGCATGAATGGTTTGAAATGTCTTAATTAGTGTTTGACTGACACTATAATTTAGGAAATCGTTGTTCAAAGATTATAGTTTTTCATAGTAAAGGTAACTCAGTTACACATGTTCTGCATCACAGTTCCTTTCTTTCTTGTGGGCACTGATTTGTACAATGTCTGCGAATTCCTGCTGAAAGAAAGTGTGCACACAGGAAATAAACTGTATGGCATAGAAAATCCTGTGGAGTGTGCCAGCCTTTTTCTCTGCAATTTGATCGTCCCCATAAGGCACGAGCTAAATGTAAGTTACAAACTGTGTGATTTTCCTCAGGAACTGCAAAATGATTTAGACAGGGAGACGAGTAACTTGCAAGAGCTGGAGGCTCAGAAACAAGATGCCCAAGACCGCCTGGATGAAATGGACCAACAGAAAGCCAAACTGAAGGATATGCTGAACGATGTAAGGCAGAAATGCCAGGAGGAAACACAGGTGGTGAGTGTGTGTTTATGCTAGAGGTCCTCAAGTATATGGTGTCTTTTGTTGAAGGAAGTTGCATTCATTTCATAAACAAGCTTTTGCTGTCTGTAATTTGTCAACCATAAATAGCAATTTCCACACAAACACAGAGATCTGAAAAGGATTTTGTTAACTTACACGACTTTCATAACAGTTATAAATATGGCATTCCATCAGATGATCTACAGAAGTCTGTCCCTATGAAAACTGTTACTGTTCTTTGAATATATGAAATATTCAGCCCATTAGAGCAGTTAGAAGCATTATTCCTGACCATCAGGTGCTCCATGGACAGCAGTGCATATTTTTATTACTGTGAAACTCACATCAGTATTTTGATTTAAAGGTAGGTTTTCAGGAGATACACTTATCAGAAACTTGGTGTATAAAGCCATGCAAGGAAGAGTATAAGGAGAGCCTTATGCAGCTGTATAAATTTAAGTTTACCAGAGTTTAAAAATCAGCTTTGTAGTACTTGATAAATATTTCAGTGGAAAAGGCCCCAAGTTCTGAAAACTACAGGATAACCACTTAAGAAACAATCTTTAATTACTTCTACAATTAGTGTGGTATTTGTGTCATTTAAGATGCTAGTATTTCTTTGTTTTATAGAATATTCTGCATGCTTACACTGAAAAATTGTGTGTAATGTAAAAAGCGTGCAGTTCTTCAGCTTATGATTTTTATCTTCTGCAACACTTGGTGGGTTGCTTTATGGCTTGATATTTTTTATAAATTCATAATGTATTGAGGTACCTTTACTTCAAATTTCTCTTTGATTTTTATACCGTTTTGTTTCAGATTTCATCACTGAAAATGCAGATTCAATCTCAGGAATCAGATTTGAAATCACAGGAAGATGATCTTAATAGAGCAAAAGCAGAGCTGAATCGCCTCCAGCAGGAAGAGACGCAGTTAGAGCAGAGTATCCAGGCTGGAAAAGTGCAGCTTGAAACAATAATCAAGTCTTTAAAATCAACACAGGAAGAAATAAACCAGGTATTCACTGTAGTTTGCATGACATCATTTTTTTCCTTCTTTAATGTGCTAGAAGTTGAACATCAACTAGAAAGATGACTTTCCAGAAGAGAAGAAATAGTGGTGCATGAAATAAGCCTTTCTGATTGTTGCTCAGTGGGTCAATTCCCAGTCTGAGTCAGAAGAAGTTTAACTCCTGAGGGAGTTGTGGGTAGGAAGGGGGAAGCAACTGTTTTGCAACCATGTTTAACCATGGGTGAAAGGATTGTCTTCTCACTGAACCTCTGAAGTTACCAGTTCAATAGTAGCTGCACCCTTCAGTTTTGGAGGATGACAGCATTATTGAAAGATTAACATACTACATAATTTTTCACTACGTAGGCAAGAAGTAAACTTTCTCAACTTCAAGAGAGCCATCAAGAAGTCAGTAAGAGCATAGAAGAATATAATGAAGCTCTCAATGGGGTTAATGGTGGTAGCCTGACAAATTTAGCAGACATAAGTGAAGGCCTTGGGCAGACAGAAAGAAGCAATTATGGAGCAATGGTAAGAAAAAAATTATAATGTTATTTAGAGCATTTTGCAATAATTAAGATCTATTATTTACACCTAATCTTGAAATCATTAAGCAACTTCTTTTGCAATAAACTTCCCCCTAATTATGTATTTTTTATTTCCAAATATATATAATATATATATGACATAGTTCAGTTAAAAAGTAAGTTTACTTTCCAGAATGCATTAGTATTTCTCTTCTGCTAAGACAGTTCCAGCACCAGTTAAATCATTTATTGTGTTTTCTGAATTCTTAGGATGATCCATTTAAGAGTAAAGCCTTGATGTTCACCAATAACACGCAAGAATTGCATACAGACCCATTCCAGTCAGAGGATCCTTTCAAATCTGATCCATTTAAGGGAGCAGATCCTTTCAAAGGCAGTAAGTGACCAATGGCTTACCTGAGACCTTGAAGACTGAATGTTGAGTAAATGATATTTTCAAACTTTTACCATCTTGCTAAATAGTGGATAAAACAAATGATTTTTCTGTCCTGCATAGGTGACCCATTCCAGCATGATCCTTTTGCAGAGCAGCCACCTGCTCCAGCAGGTAATAGCCCTTACCATGACAGGACAGATGAATTAGACAGTTTGTAGCCAAACACAAATACAGATCTGGCTTTTGGTTTGCATGTGGGAACTTAGAAACTTGGCAGTGCAAACAAGATCAATGCGTTACATACACCGTTAACTTTTCATTGAGTGAAGTCTGTAACCTCGTCAGATATTCACTGAAAATGTGTACTTGTTGCAACTTAATACCCAGAACAGAGAGTATCTGGAAGTGTGTTGGCTTGCCATGGTGTTTTTTTGTTTGTTTTTGTTGGTGGCGGTTTCGTTTGTTTTCTAGTAAGAAAAAAATCAGTGAGTATGAGGTCGGATGAAAAATGGTTCGTTATTGACACTCCCTATTCTAACTACTAGGTGCTACATTCTGTTTACCTTTTGATACTCCTAGATCCTTTTGGAGGTGATCCGTTTAAGGAAAGTGATCCATTTCGTAGTTCTGCCCCTGAGGATTTCTTCAAGAAACAGGTGAAGAGCGACCCGTTCACATCAGATCCATTCACAAAGCCCTCCACTTTACCCTCAAAGGTCAGTGATTTATACTTAATTTAATCACAGCAGTTTGCTTTTCTGAATGTTTCTGAGTGTAATTTCTTATTTTGCCCTAGGAACTAATACTGATTGTATTTGTGTGATGTGCTTTTCACTTGAATGTGTTTTGGTTTCATTCAGTGTAGTCAGTAGCCAAGTACAATGTATTTCATCTGTTCATTTGATTTTATCCCATTGTCCACTAAACAGAGTGATCTAAAACTGGACATAATTTGTCCTAAAGCATTAGATATTGATGTGCATAGAAAGAGTAGTGTGCAGTACAGCACAACAGTAATTACATATCTGTTCTTATTTAGCCTGACCCTTTTGAAAGCAGTGATCCTTTTACCTCTTCCAGTGTCTCTTCAAAAGGTCCAGGTAAGAAAAAAACTAGTTTGCTCTTTTATTTTTCTTTTATTTTTTCCCCCTAACCAACTGATAGAAAGCATATGGCTCTTTGCAGTTTGCTCATAACATCACGTGACAGGGAAGAATGCAAGTGTTGTTTAATCACCTACCTGATTTTCTACTTTTTTCACAGTAAGTTCTTATAAACTCTTATGTTTAACTTTAATTATTTTTTTCATACTGGTTACAGATCCGTTTGGAACATTGGATCCGTTTGGAAGTGGTGCTTTCAGTAGTGGTGAAGGATTTGCAGACTTCAGTCAGATGTCAAAGGTAAAGATTATGAGGAAAGCAAATGTGCTTGTGAAAAAATTCCTTAAACATTCTTGAAGGGTGTGATATAACTGCAGTATTTAAGCTGTCAGTCCATTTCTGCTGTTTTTATTTTGATCAGTCTCAACAGTTCCTTAGCAAAATACCTTCCATCCATCTCAATATGGAACAGCCGTAATCAAGACCACAGGTTCAAGAGGGGGAAATCAGTTTCTGCACACATTCTCAAATACCAGTGGAACAAAAGAAGTAACATCTATTTTTCACTTGCAGTCAAAGGTAGTTGCTCCAGGTAACGGAAGGCAGGTGCAGCAATATATTGTTACGTTTGCTTTGGTACTGACTGCATTTCTCATGGCATTCCAACTCGTTCTTGAACTTCTCCATGAGAACAGGGAACCAGAAAAGGTTGGAAAACATGTGCTGACTTTTCACAGCATTGAACAGGATTGCTATTTTTTGGTTTATTGTTATAAGATGAATGTATGCAATGTATTCCAAGTAGTTGTATGTCCTTACCTCTTAGTCCGGATATTCACAGTCTGCTATTAGTTTTGTGAGTCTGACTTTGGAATTTGCAGTTTATTTCTTGTTTTTGTGAGGTTTGTGAGCTGTCACTCTCCAGTAGGTGGCAGCAGTCCTTCCAAATACCGGCGTGTTTGGTTTGGGTTGGAAGTTTTGGTGGCTGTTAGCTTTTAGCTTTGCCTCCGAAGCATTCTTTTCTATTTCAGGATAGATTTTCCTACGTGGTGCGGTTTGTTGTGCCATTTTTCATCATTAGGAGAGTCTTTCACAACAAACGGCTGAATATATGAAGTATGTTAAAACAGTGCTTTTTTAGAATTTTCCAAGATTTAAAAAAAATACAAATAGATGTAACTTAAGTAAAGCTTGGAAGAAAAGCTGCCCATTCTACAACCTGTCGTATTTTCACAGTTACTACTTTGTTTCACGACTCTGATTTATCATAGAGTGAAGGCTCTGCTGTAGTGTGAATGTCCAGCACTAAATAATAAAAGGGAGTTCTACTTCCTTTTATTTTTCTCAGCTTTTTGCTAGGGGTAAAAGCTTCAGAAGCACTTCAGTGATTAGGAGCACAGCTGCCCTTTATTTGTGCTCTCAGACCAAGTGCTAGCACCTCTGACAGCAGGTATCAGCATCTTGTGCTGCTGACATTAACAAAAATTGAGGACAAACTTACAGAATTGGACACTTTTCAGTGAGTTAACTTAGAACCTTTTGCAAAACAGCTGATATTCTGCAATGTGCTTACATTCTTTTTGGTTTTTTTTTGTTGCAGTCAGTAGCTTCAGACCCCTTCACCTCCTCTTTTGGAGGAATGGGATTCTCAGATGACCCTTTCAAAAGCAAATCAGACACACCAGCATTACCACCGAAGAAAAATGTCCCTCCACGACCCAAGCCACCCAGTGGTAAGGAGGTTTTATTTTTAATAACCAGTTTCCCCAGTATATTACTGTGAAGTAAGGGCAAGTTGTCAGTTTTGTCTTAATATTTGACATTTCAACTATGGAAGAAGGTATGAGGCTATCAGCAGATTGGTGGGAATTGTCAATAAACAGAGTGAAACTGATTGGAAATTCAAACTCCCTCCCTAGAGCTGATTTTTTTAAAAAGCTGATTTTTAAAAACATTCAGATACCAGTGAAACCGTTTCAAGAACTGAGGCCACTTCAGAGCTGTTAGTTTCAGGTCTACTTTTAACAGCAGCAGAATAGTTCAGTTGATATTAGCAGTGAACATTTAGTTGGCTTACCTAAAAAAAAAAAAAAAAAGATCTGGATTCTGTATATGAATAGACCCATAATTCTGCAGTAAACATGGGTCAATGTTCAGAATTTGAAAGGTGTTTTTCTTTCTACTTGTCTGCTAGTAGTTCTACTGAGGGTTGCCTGCCTTTCAACTGCTGTGTTTTGGAGAAAAGCGTGCGCCAGCACCCATCCTGTTTACAACAAATACTGTTGATCTGACTGGTTTTGCAAACCAGTTGTGCTAGAATTAGATTCTTGGATAGCATGAAAAGTGCTTTCTATCACAGGGATGTCTCATAGATTAATCCAGGGTTTGCAAAGTACTGTTTAATAGAACAGATATAAGCATACCATTGCTACAGCATTAGATTATGAACAGAAGAAGTATTAAAGCTGAAGGTAATCTTTTTTTTCATGAAAGAGTCAAACAAGGACTAAATACACCTATGTTATTTCTTTAATGTGGTTTCTTTATGTTACTTCTTCAAAACATGAACGCTCCTAGCAAATGCACTTTGCAGAAATGGGCAATACATTTCACAGGGCTGACTTACATGCATGGTTTTTTTTACTGTTTTATTTGTCTGTCGTCTTATTCCCTCTTTTGTGTGTACTGAAGAATTTTGGACACGTAGCTTTAATAATTTGCTTTGAATGTAGATGTGTGCACTCAGCCTTTAATCAGTCTTTTCAAAAATCTTGTTTAAATGTGTAATTTTCCCTCTTGTTGTGAGAGACAAGATTTGTAAGGTTCCACTGTTCTACCCAAAGCAAATGTTGTTATGATAAAATAGACAAGGAGGAAACAAAGCAGGTTTTTTTTGTAAAGCAAACGAACCTCATGTGCTTATGCAGTTATACCCCTCCCTTCCTTCCACACTAAAGCAATCTTCAGCGGTTACTTAAAGCATGAGAAATTTTATAGTAATATACTGCGATTTGAGCATGAGATAGAAGCATACAAATGTGTGTTAGAAATGGGAACACTGCTCAGAAAACAACAGAAAGAAACTTCCGTTGTTTCTTACCTTTCTCATTGGTCTGTTTAATTAAAAAAAAAAAAGAAGTATGTGATAAGGATCTTGCTGAAGGATGAATAAATGCCAGTTATTAGCAGCCAAATCTGTAGGTTGCCTTTCTGTTCCCAGTTCATACTTGCTTTTGTAAAACTTCTTGCTTTTGAAAATGACTTGTGAGGCTTGCTTGTCTTTTGTTAGGTCAGGTGCAATAGAGGTCTGACAGAAAGCCTCACTTGTTCTCAGTGCTCTAAAATCAAGTAGAAACTGCTAATTGATGTTTTTGCAGAGCATTAAAAGCTGCTTGATTTCCTAAAGTGGTAGTTAACAACTGTCAGAGTTCATTTGGGCTTCTGTGACATGCAGACATGAGCTCATCTGTCTATGGAGCTTCTGCAGGTTGTTGTGGATTATCAGAACATGGCCAAGGTATGCCATAGTTTCCCTTCTTGCCCATATCTCTGTATTTTGCCCCAAAAACAAGGAGTTGTGCCTCACTTGTTGTTTCTTCATGAAAATGGTACAAACTTCTGGAACCGAGCACAGGGTCAGGGAGATGCTTCAGATACAGCCTCTGTTGGCCTCTTGATGAAGGTCACATCCAAGGGTCCTCCCTGGTACCTGCACAAACCTGCAAAAGGAGCGTGTTGTTCAGATGAGCTGCTCTCAAATAAGGGCTCTAGGGATGCTTTTCGTGCTGTGCTTAAGAGAACTTCTCAGTTAGGGCAGCTTTGTCAGCAGCAGAGTTTCAGTGGGTAATCATTTCAGCATATAAAGTCCAACCTGTAAACTGAAAGATTGGTTGTTTTTCCTCTCTTACTGTTTTTCTGTAGTTGGTGTTTTTGTTCAGAGCTCGGACACTGACAGCAGCAGTGATCTGATGGCTGTTGGCAGATACTTCTGTTCGCAGCTGTCTGTGGTTATTATCTAGGAAGGATAGGCAAGCACTTGCTATGTGGCATGGCTGAGACACCCTTGAGATCCATATCTTTCCCTTCTCAAAAACTAAGGTTAGGAGAGGGGATAACAATCATGAGAGTATTTCCTTAAAGCTGTATCTTAGGCTGAATCTCAGGCTTACAGTTATGTTCTTCATAAATCACTTTCCTTCTTTTTCACCCTTTTTTGAACCAAAGTCTTCAAGATATCTCAGATGTTTCTCAGTCTTAAGCTGATCTTTGGTCCAAGAGAAATCTCATAGGTTTGTTTTTTCATTACATGCTCTTTTGTGCCTTTTCAGCGTGAGTACAGTCTTCTAAGGAGAGTTGGAGGTTAATAAATCAGTGTATAAAAACGAAGACGAGGAGATGAGAAGGAAGAGAGGTGTTTTAGAACCACGAGCCTGGGTGCAGGAGTACAGCACAGCTCCAGCACAGCTTTGTTACGTGCAGAGATCTGAAAAGCCGGCACCTCTGTCCCTTACCTGGCTTAAGATTCTTCTTGGGCTGAGGGAGATCAGCTAAGGGAAAGCTCTTCAGCTGCTCTGACCAGACTGTTCTAATAAAAGTCACCCGGGGAATATGTGCATGCTCTTTTTCTTCAGGAATGCATTTGCAGTCCACGAAGTTCCTCATGGACATTAGGTTTAGCACAGCCCCGCTGGGAGCAGGCTGAAGTAATTTGATGTTCACCAGGTGGTACTGGACAAACCAAAGGGTTTGTTTCTGAGAAAAAGGAAAGTTTTCCAGTATTTATTGATGTGGAGTTTTAATAATGCTTAAAAAGCATTAAAAAAGTTATCCAGATTGAAGCAGCACTGTGCTGTGCATTGTGAGCTATGCATTCCTCTTCTCCTTCGCCTGTTAATTGAAAAACAAGGCAAGATTAATTATTACCAGCACTAAGAAAAATAGTGGTGTGTTTACACACTGAATAGAGGTGCTCTGTGACAGGGGTCTGAATCCCATTGCAAGTTACTTTCTCATGCTGTCACAAAAACTGACTGGAGTTGTGTAGATTTAGGAAATGCATTTGCTGTCATAAAGCGTTCCGTTGATTGCCCTGCTCTGCTCACCTTGTGTTTCTCATACTGCATTTCAGACTTTGTAGAACTGTTGTGTAATTAAGGTTAAATAGTCAGAAAGAGATGATACACTGAAACCTGGCAGTTGAAATGGTCTTAGGAGGTTCTCACAGTTGAACAATTATGTTTTCTGCCCTGAGCTGCAGATTGGAATCAGTCAGAGCTCACCGCTAACAAGTTTCTAGGTAAAAGTTGTTGATTACAAAAAGAGAGAAACAGATTTTTTTTTTCTTTTTTCTTTCTTTTTTTTTTTTTTTTTTAAAGTACAGGAAGCTGCTGTGTGGGTGTCAGTGATTGGGTTATAAGTAAAATTCAATGCTCTAGTGCTTTGATCGTGGGACCCAGTGCATTTGCCCCACCCTTACCCACTTCCTTTAAATGCAGCACCATGCATTCCACATTGCGGTTATAGCAGTACTGTTAACCAGTGATATTAGTGGAAGAACCTTCACCACTAACCAGTGTGTAACCTTCAACCTCTTCTAAATTTTTATTGCTTGCTTATAGTGGTTTTGACCTTTCTAACCTTGAAAGAATATGAAGTCCTAAGCTCGCAGCAGGAAAGCGCGCTTTGTGATTTCAGTCTGTTTTCTTCTTGAAGCTGTTATTTGATAAAAAGGGTTGTTTTGATCATTCTGGCTGTTTTTTCAGTCTGTGTACATTTTACAGTTTATTTTGTAAGTATTGGATATCAGTGGCTATCAGAGATGGTTGGCATTGTATTAATAGCTGAATACTCCATTGATTATGTACTTCAAAGAATTAAGTTTTTCTCTGGAACAGCAATAGATAAATAGCAGAAAAACACCATCATTGGGAATTCAAAGGACTCAGCACTGCATTCATTCCATGTGAAAAAGGGATGCTTAGGTTTACTTTCCTGCTATTTGAAGTTCAGATATTAAAATAAATTATACTGGGAAGCTTCATCCCCGGCTGCACGCAGTCCTTCAGCAGAGAACTTGGGCTTTGTTTTGTGATCCATTTATTCGTTGTAGCTCTGAGGTATTATGGAAAATGAATTTATAGGTTGGCATTTCAGAGGTTAGTGGTTAACACCTCTGCCTCTGAGTTAAGGGCTTCGATTCCATTCTCACGTGGGTTTTATGACAGGTAGTGCTTTCGAAATGTCAAAATATTGCAAAAAAGTGTTGAGAGGATGGAAAAGGGGACAAACCAGCCTTGCTTAAATTAGTGAGCGTGGTTCTCATCCTTCAGAGATGCCCCACTTGTGTGGAGTCCCAAGTAAAAAGAAATGGTATCTGAATCTGCTGAAAAGGGGTGGGTAGCCTTTAAGGCCAAGTTAAGGTCCATGAAGAACTATTGAGTACTGTGAAAACTGACAGCTGCGATGCATGCAGCAATCCATCACCTACAGAAATAAGTCCCTAGTTTGGGGTGAGGATGCTTCACCCTCTCCTCACAAGTGTAGCTGCCATAGAAGGTTTTTAGTCCAGAAAGAGCTTGGAATGGAAGCAGTTGTACTGCCCATAGACCTCAGAGGGTAAATGTGACTGAGCAGCTGTACTGAAAGAAAATAGCCTGAAGGCAATTTGACTTCAGAGCTTTGGTGAGCAGATTCTGTAGTGAGCAGATACCCAGATGGGAGATGTGCAGAACTTCCAGGCCTGCCTGGACTATGGTTGTCTAACTGGAAGCTTTCAAATAAGTTTGTACCATGGGACTTGTTATACAGCCCTGAATGATGCTGGATGCCCTGCAGCTGGGTGTGCATGCTCAGTGCATGGAGAGGCAGTGCAGCAGCAGTGTTTGTGCAGCCCTGTGCCACTGCTGCCTTCCTTTGTATTTGATGCTTCCTCCTCCTTTATGTCAATGATAAATATAGGGTTTTTTTGTGTGTCACTTCTCTAAACTTAAGGCATTTTATGGTTTGGCTGGTTTTACAGTTTTAGACTTATTTTTCATCCTTAAAGCAGCATGAAAGCACTGTCAGTTCACATGTATGTGGACCTCTTATTAACAGTTAGCACTGAGGAAAGAAAAGAGCTGAGACCTTTGCTGCTTTTTGGGTCGCACATCTCAGTGTCTTTGTGTGCCTGCACTGTGTCCTCTATGGCTCAGCTAGACAAAATGCAGTCTGCACTGTTTGTTCAGTATCTCAGTTTAAAAGAACTTGCAAAACAAAGCCTGGATGCTTTGTGTGCATTTACTGGCTGCATTTCTTGAAAGAAAATCTTGTCCTGTGAGCAGATGGTGCCAAGCACATCACATATTTGTGGGTACTTCTTGACCTGCATCATGTGCTCCATTCCCAGTATATGAATTTGCATAGAAATCTTCTGTATGTGTGTAGTGCATTAAGTATAAGGAGAAAGAAGCCATGCTAGGTACAATAGATTTAATCAGGAGTTAGAAACAGATGAAAGAAGTCTGTTGAGCATTCAGTTGAACCAGAGGGGAAAAAATCCCTCGCATTTCAACTTTTATTTTAAGTTGCATGGCCATACTCAAGTCATGGATCACCTTTGGTCTACAGGGGAGGGCAGAGTTCTGCTACTCGTGGCGTGGTCACAGCGGAGCTCTGTTGTTTCTGGAGGCACTGCACACCTGTTTCCGTGGGCTCCTTCAGTCCCCCAGGTTACCCACGAGCAGCACCCTGTCCCTGCACCTCTATTTTTTCCTCATCTGCAGCTGGCTGTGAAAAATTCAGCCTCAAAGTTTGTGAGCAGCAGGGAAACTTTTGTTTTCGTGCCTAAGAGAGGACCTGACAGTTGTTAGAATAAAAGCATCCCGTGTTGTTTAGGACAAATGACTCATGGGTGGAGCACCTGCCCCAGCCACAAACTAAAAATTCCATTCACGCTTTGATTCTGTTTGTGCTGATCTCTCACTATAAAGGTATTTCAGTACCGATTGTTGAAGCAGGTTGCTTAGAGTCTGTTTCAGAACAGGTCGTTGATACATCATGATTTTTCTTCAAACCTCTCTTTCCAGAAGTGTGTAGTTGTCAGGTCGTTTCTCCTAAGCTGAGACATGCAGGGTTGCTGCCTGGCAGGGGGAGAGTTTTGCAAATACGAAGCAAAAACACTTTGGGGGGGTTTTGCATAGGAAAAAATCTTACTTCTGTTACTAAAAATACATATTGTGAATTTGTGTGAACAGAAAGTTGGGTTTGAAACACATGGAAGAAATAGCCCTCGTTGAGGGCAAAGACTTTGAGTATTCTGTAGAAAATTGGTTTTGATTTGATTTTCAGAGTGATCTGAGGGCAGTAATCTTTTTCTGTAAGTTCTGAAGGCTCACACTTTATGGAAGTTTTGCTCTGCATCGGTGGGAGAGCTGGCTCGCTTAGCAGCGTGTTGAGAAGTGTGCTGAGTAAGATGGGAATGTAGATAGGTTTGGTGCAGTGCCAAGGAGGGATGCGGGGGAGGCAGCTCTCAGTCTCTGAACTTTTGCAGAGTAACACCTTCTCCAGCACTTACAGATGGGTGAGGAACCTGGCATTGCTCGTCTGCTGTAGCTGCACGTGTGGGCTTTGCTCGCTGCCACTGTGGGTCCTGCAGAGCCTGGCTCTGACTTGTGAAGGCAGATCTGTCATGCTGGAGCACTGCTTGGAAAGGAGCACCGTGCAGACAGAGCTGGGAGAATGCAGTGGCAGCTCTGCCCCGTTGTCCTGGCAGTGTGTGATGCAGCCTGTGAGCACAGTGAGAGCTGCTGGAGGACAGCGAGGCCCTCGTCCAAGCACAGTGCTGGGATCGTCCTCCAAACACAGAACATAGTGAAACCTGTTTAATGGCTGCACTGTCAGTGTCTGCTGGTTCAGTGAGTGAAGTTCTCTAATTGCGTTCTACTGGTGAGAAATTGTTTGCCTTGAACTATAGATCTCGGCCCTGAATTTTGCTCTTGGGTATGAAATTAGATGAACCCTTTGCATGGGTGGAGTTCACTACAAGTTAACAGCATTTGCTGTGGTAAACCATTTTGTTCATCATCTCTTTTTGCTGAAGTGAGCCCTCGGTGTGGTTTGGGTGCACCACTTGGGTAACTGCTGAAACTGCTGTGGTTTCAGAATAGGACCTGTTTTGCTTTTTTCTGAACCTTTTTCCCCTGAAACTATTAGCAGAAAAATCAAACAAGTACAGGCTACAACTGTTTGCCTGTGCTTTCATATTGCCATCCCTCAAAAATGTTAAACGGTATTTTTCAGAGCACAGTGTATTAATTGCTGTTAATTACCACCTGCAGTATTTTGCAGTATCACAGTTTTACCGAAGTCCTTCTGTTCGGTTGGTGATGTTTTCATGTGATGTTGGCATCCTTGCTTTACCTTACAGAAATATTTAACCCACATGAAAATACAGAAATCTTTTTAAGGTGTATCCTCACTGCACTGGGGGTTCACATCTGGGGTCAGCCTGCAGTGATGTGCTGTAAGAAAGAGAACTCCTTGTCATCACTACCAGTCTGTGGCCAGTAAGTTAGTAAATTTGAACATTTAGCTAAGCTTCTAGCCAAACAAACTTCTGCTAGGCCTCACAGCCGTGCTTGCTGAGCTCTGCAGGATCAAACAAGCTGTAAGCAACAGACAGAGAATGAAGGAGGGCTCACTGAGGGCCCGTGGTTGCTCAGGTTGGACTGTTCAGCACGGGCACTGCCCTTAGTTTCTGTGCAGCAAATGATCTTGATTTTATAGAGGTTGCCCTGTTCAAGTTCTTCCTTAGAATCACAAAACTAAAACCCTGTTTTTCAACACTCAAAAACTGAAGAAAATGACAGTGAGGACATGAAATGAATTTTTTCTGTATTGTTAACAGTCATGGAAGTATTCACAGTGACATTTAGTGCAGTGATCTGTCCTGAAGATGAAGCACAAGAAACCCCAGTGTTCTCTGTTTGTGTTCTGAAACCACCAGGGGCTTTGTGCAGAACATTAAACAGGCCACCTAGAAAAAAACAGGTTTGCTGAGCAAATAATGTTGCAAAACCTGCGTTCGTATTAACAGTCACCGATTCCACAAAGGGGTTTCAGCAGCAGAAGGTTTAACCTATGAGAAGAGCAGCTTAAAGTGGAGCAGCCTTTCCTTTGTCCATCAGATCTGGTGTGGGACAACGTAGGGTGAAGGACGGTGGGATGCAGACAGCCCTGCCCTGGTTCTGTTCCATATATGCAGCTCATGATGTTTCTGAGCACCTGCTGTTGACTGAAAGTAGCTTCTGAAAGATGCCAGGCTGTGTCCCAAGCATGGCAAGTCCACACTGCAAAACCTGCATTTTCAGCTCAGTTCCTGTGCTTCTCTATGCTGTGTATCTTGATGTGAATAAATTATGAGATTCCCATTAAATTGTAGTCCAGAGAATTGGAAGCTTGTATTGATGTAAATAGGGCACGTACTTCAGGCTATTGTGCTGAAGAAGGTGTGTGATTCAGGTTATTTTGAGAGAACTGGTAGCTCGTTTCTTTTAAGGCTGTTTCCAGATTTTGCCTTATTGTTCCTCAAGTGCACATTATCATCATGGCTGGCAGTTTTCTGACCTCTGTTGGTCGAATCACTAAAAATAGAGTTCTTTTCAAAGGGAATGTAACCATTGAGGTTCTAATTAGAAGAACTAAAATGCACAGCTGTTATTTATGAGCACATAGAGCAGTTCCCATTGTGGGGGTGTATGAACAAGAAGTCACGTACAGAAGGGGGGGTTGCACAGCAGGCACCCCCCAACAAGGTGATTTCTTTAATTCACTCTTTTCTGTTGTCAGCAGTTGCAGAAGTATGAGCCAGTTCCAGGAACAAACAAACCAAAAAAGCAGCAGATACACTCTGCACAGTCACAGACAAGTTACTCTTTAGTTCTACTTATAACCATTAATTATTTTAGTGATAGAAATGGCCCTGTGTTCTGTCTTTTATATAATCCCAAACCAACTGAAATGTCTCTATTCCTGGAAAATGAACTGAAGTTGTGCTTGTTGAGTTCTTCTGATCAGGTGTCTTCATGCTGGGTTTTATCACTTAAAATCTTGGTGGTATTAATATTGCAGCATTTGTAAGAAAGATAAATCTATTTAAATAAAACAGCTGTCAGAGATGAACTGCACTGAGAAATGAGTACTGTTGGATTTGGTTAAGTTTTTAACCACCCAGGAAGAGTGGATGGTACTACAGTGCATCACAGCAGTTTCCTATTGAAGGGATTTGCATTGTCCATGGTAAGTAACTTCTCTTTTTCTCCTTTTTTTTTTTTCCTGAACTTTCCAGGTAAAAGCACTCCTGTAAGCCACCTTGGGTCTTCAGATTTTCCCAAGCCCCATGATCCATTCCAGCCATTTGGGGCTGACAGCAGTGACCCGTTTCAGAGTAAAAAGGGGTTTGGGGACCCATTTAGTGGAAAAGATCCATTTGCTCCCTCCTCTTCAAGTAAAACTTCTAAAGACTCTTCCTTGGGGTTTGCAGACTTCAGCTCTGTAAGTTAAGTTCATTGTCTCTGAGCAAACCACTTTCTGCTCTGCTTGCAGCATCTATTGGGTTTTTGTTTTAACTGCAAACCTACTGTTCACTGGCTTCTGTCTCTTAGTACCTTCATGCTGTCCTTGTTGTTTTTGTATTAATACTTCTGTAATAAAAAGGCATTATTTCAATAAAAAAAAAATAATTTGAGTTTCATACTAAATTTTGAAGGATTTACTTGCATTTAAATTATTTTAGTACAGTGTGCCTTTACTCGCAAACTCTTTGTAGCAGAATCTCTGTATTGTTTTTGTTGCATGGAGGCTATTTTGTAAATTGATTTTTGGGAGCCAATGATGTACAGATTCAAAAATAATTGCTGAAGACATTTATATAGCAATCTCACCATATCCTGAGAGGTGAATCCTTAAAGGGAGGAGTTCCCTGAAGTATTTGTATTTGTTATGAAAAAACCCTGACAATCCTGTCGCAATGTTTGCTGTATACAATGGAATGTGATCGTAAGGATATACATACAAGACAGAGACTGCAAATTTAGCTGTTGAATTTTGTTCCTATGAATGATATTGTAGAAAAGCCCTTGTTAGACAAAGAAGACAGAGTTGCTATGTAGAACCAACACAGCAGCTTCCACATTGCACTCCAGAAAGCAGTATCTGAAGGTTTGGAAGCGAAGCCAAGAACCCAGTCATAAAAAATCCGGGTTCCTGAGAGCCTGCTTTTGGTTTCCGTGCTGGCACTTCTGTTATTGGATTGGAAATCACTGTAAATATAGTAGTAGCGTGGTTCTTACTGCTTCCACAAGTAGGTAGAAATCTGTTCCATTCGCAGCATCAGGTTTCTTCCTCCTTTTATGTGTTCCTGTTCTGTCACATTGCCATGCAGTGAAATTGCCAGTTTAATCTATTCCTGATGGGCACAGTTTGGTGTTCAGCAAGTGGAGATCTTTAAGCTGAACCTTTCAGGTTGCTTGTTTTTTAATGTTTTCCCCTGATTATTAGATAATAGTAAATGTGTATCACTTTCCTATTTGATATTGTCAGTCGAGGTCACCTGTGCATACGTTTAGCTGGCCTCAGTGCTTTAATTTATCTGTGATACTGAAGACGTCCAAGTTGAAGATATTCTGTATGCTTTACCACAGTTAGTCTTAGCCTGTTGAATTTCATGCACAGTTAAGTTCTGTGATTGTATACAAAATGGTGACATTTTTAATAAAAATAAGACGCAAAACTTGCTTTATCTGAAATTTCTTGACCACCACGTAGCTTCATCCTGGAAAGAGAGACAAGGACTGAAATGGAATCACTGTTTCCCAGCTATTGTCTTACTTACAGACTGCATTTCTTATGTTAAAAGTGTGGCTCACACTAAGGGAAGGTACTGAACAAGTAACCACAGCGGGTGATCCCCATCCCAATGGGGGCTCTAGCACTTAATTCTGTGTGCCATCGAGTTTCCAGGAGAGGAGATTACCTAAAAGATGAGGAAAGGTAGAAGTGAGAGCAGGAGTAGCAGCCCCTTACTGTTAGGTGGCACTGCATCCAATACAACTAAAAATGAAGTGATTTTGTGAGTGGCTCTCTACTGTTGTAAGAAAAAAGGAACTGAGTGGGACAGCTTCCCTGATCTTCTTGGTGTTTGTTTTTTGCTTGCCTTGCGCATGATTGTGGTGCTACAATCGATGCTCTTTACCTTGCAGTCAGAAAGAGCATCTGCTTGTCTTCTACTGTTCCTTGGGAAGCTTTGCCATTTTCCTTACAGAAGGTGTTCTGACACACAGTTCAAGTCTGTGGAATCTGAGAACAGTATCGTGTTGGTTTGAATGATGGAATAACCTGGCTGTTATTTGGAGTTCTTTACTGTTGTAAAGAAATAGTTTGTTGGCCATGGCACGCACCATGTTAGCTTTTCCACTGACACTAAATACGACTCTTTGGAGCAAACTGAAGTATTTTGGTAGCTGGTGTTTCAGGTGTTTCAGTGTTCCAGCTTCAATTTACAGATCAACAAGAAAAACCAATCCATCAGCCTGCAGAAAGCAATTAAATTTCCCAAACCCACAGCATTTAGAAGCAAACTATTTTTCTTGTCTCATAATATAATCTGGTAATTTAGCAAACAAACAGCTGTAGCTTTTTGTGTGTGTGTTTTATTAGTTTTGCTGCAGTCTGCTGTTTTCCTCATTCATGCATTGGGTCTGACTGTACTTCTGCAGAAGATAATAATAGAGAGTTTTTATGAGAGGAGAGGTGTTACATATTTTTCGACTTGAAACCTGGACTTACGCAAAAAAAAAGTTATCTGAAGTGATATGTCAGAGTTCTGTGGGCTCTTTATGAGCCATCTGTGCAAGGATCAGAGGCCAGAAGGAGTTGTGTAAACCATGTCACCATCTGATGGCCAGCATTGCGCCCCTGAGCGATTGAATTCACAGTAACTCTGTGATAAGGCATAGCCAGCTTTGTACTCAGCCCCTTTTACCCATGGAAGTAGAAGCTGTGCATTGTAAACAAGTCAGAAATTGTACTGTCAGGTCCTTGGAAGACCTATCCAATGATGCAGGCTGCAGGGGTACAGCTGTTCTCACCATTATTACAAAATATACATATTAATAAGACACCCAGAGGGAGTTTGACTGAAGTTTATTGTATTTCTGGGAAAGAATAACGGTTGCTCTCAGTCATTCCAGCTGTAGGATATTGTTTGGGTCTGTGGGATATATGGAGAAGTCCAACTTCCATTGGAGTCTCTCTGCACTGTATGTTACAGAAAGTCTACTTAAAAGCTAAGTGAGCACTGAAATCTTACCTTTCCCTGAGCGTTCTTAAATGAGAGCTGGCAGTAGGATGGGTATCTTTAAAAGTGAAATATCATGACAGGTGTGTGGGCCGTTCATAGGATGTCAGTAGCACTGAATGGAAAGGTCCTCACCTGCATTCCCATGGCACTGAAAGCTGAAGTATCGTTTGAAGAGAAGTGTTTAATTAGTCCTCTTTTTTTTTCCCCATCAAATTGTCCCGATTTTGCACATAAAGTGAGGAACTGAGCATCCAGAAGCACCCAGAGAAAGCATAATTGGAATAGAGTAAGTGAGAATTGGCCGTACAAATACAGATAGCATTTATTTAAAACCACGGATTGTAGGGACAGTGCAGAATGGAAAAGGTGTAGGTGGTGCCCTCAGGGGGTGTGCAGTGAGATGTGGGTCTGCTCCTTCAGGCTGTGCTGTAATCAGTGCAGTGCTGCAGGTTGGGCAGGAAGGAGCAGCCCTGCAGCGGTGCATCGCTGGGTTCAGTTATGGTGCTGTGCACCAATTTTTGCAGTTTGTTTTTGGCTGAAATTAAACCACTACATTCCATGGCCTTCTCTCCCCTCCCATTCCTAAAAAACATAAGAAGTTTTCCTGAACGTTCAGAAAAAGGCATTAAAAAGCAAGCTTTGGAAGCAGGATATAATGCTGATATTCACCTGCATCTCTGCCAACGCTTCTGCTAGCTTCGCCCTCTTCAGCAAATGCTCAAATTCAACAAAAGGAAATGATGTTGGCCATCAGCTTAGATGCAAATTATTATTGAAGTTATAGAATCATTTCAAGTGTTTGTATAATGCTTTGTGCAGAAAATGGAAGCAAACCAAACTTCTGCATGTTGAGCAGCAAACGCCGTCACGTCGCTTTGGAGCCGTTTTGTTGTGGTGTATTTAAAAGTGTTTGAGGAAGCTCAGGCATTGGAAGCTGAATGTTAAAATGTGTTCTATTTCCTCAGTGTTTTCTGCTGAAGTGAAGTGGGTTCTCTTGCATTGTTTCTTACTGGAAGAGCTCTGCATGCATTTTAGGAACAGTTACAGAAGCACTTTTTGTAACTTCTGATTAGGTGATGAAACTTCTCCCGAATCAGCAAGTCGTGATTAAAGCCCCTCAGCAGGAAATGCTACAATTAAGCAACGGAATTGCCCAAGAATAAATAGTTCTTGGTTTTACCATCTAAAAGCTAACAAATGGAATACTCTTAAGAATGGCTGTGGGTGGCGATGCTCCCAAAGTGCCCCCCGGGGGTTTGGGGTGCAGGGTGCACGGCTGGGTCTGTTCTGTGGGGGAGGGGGAAGAGGCTGAGGAGAAAAAGGAAAGGATGAAGTGAGGAAAGCAGTGAGGGGATTGTTGGTCCAGAAGAGTTGCCTAAGACAGCTTGGTACACATGATTCACATACTTAATGAGTCTGATTCACTGTCTTCTGGCTTTTCTGCTAAATTTATTAATCCGTTCTCCATTTTCATTTTTTAGTTTGGAAATGAAGAGCAGCAGCTGGCTTGGGCAAAGCGTGAGAGTGAAAAAGCAGAGCAAGAAAGACTGGCTCGGCTGCGGAGACAGGAGCAAGAAGACCTCGAGTTGGCCATTGCGCTCAGTAAGGCCGACATGCCGAGCTCGTAGGGCTGCTGGGCTCCTCCCTGGCTGAGGGGAGCCTCTAAACGCGGCTCTGCAGGGATCCCAAACTCCTCTTCTGTTGTGAAAATAATTCTAGTCACCTTCAACTCCATACAGGACTGCCTGGTTCGATCCAGCTGGGCTCTGCGTGGCTTTTCCAGTGCGTAATATGCAGGAAATACTGTATTATATGTTGTAGGTAAAATTACTGCTTGTGAGGAACTTAACAGGATCTTAAGATACTGAAAACAAGTTTCTTTGTCTTGAAGACAACGTTGCTTATATTAAACTGCACCTTGTGAATCTGGCTTATTACCTGACTGGTTTTGGAGGCTGCAGTACAGATTTCAAAGAAAATGTTACAAGAAGATATTTATAGAATTAGCTTTCACTTGCTGAGTTTATTTAATGATTCCTGGTAGGCTGATGAGTGCATCGTCTGCGTCAAAGTCTTCAACGCAAATTCATTATTAGATGGTCCCTCTTTATCCTGGATATGTGGCCTTTGTGAAAGAATCTGGCGATTTATATCTGATGGATACCAACACAGATAGTGTCAGGTACTCCAAATTTAAGAACTCTGAGCTTTAGGAGGTTTTCTTATTTAAACACTTGTTTGCATTGGATTTTAATTGTAGGTGACATTGTAAAAGATGGAGTTAATTGTTGTAGTGAGTTGGAGCAGTGATGGGCTGGCAATTGAGTGACCAGGTAAAATCTTGCTTTATCTCATATGCAGATGTGATCACAGACTGTGCTAAAAGTTTGAGTGCTTCTTTCATATAGAATCAAACAACTGATTGCTCAGCAAGCTCCAGCTGAATTCTGCCCTGCAGCTCGTCGTAGGTTGGCTCCATTTGCCAGAGCATAGATCATATTTTTGTCATCCTCCCACTGAAGTGTGTGAGAGTCTCTGCCTCTGTTCCTGGAATTCAACCTATCTTATTTATGGGGTTACAGATCAAATATTGTTAGCTGTGATAAGGCCAGGGTCAAACTGATGTTACTTGCAACACATTCATGCATAACTTGTGGAAGTCCTGTAGTCTGGATTGGCTTTAAAGTGTGGCTGTGGTACTCAGTGCTTCCTCCTGGTAAGGACAGCAATGTGCTTTGTGTGTCTGATTTAAATTAGTCCTTCCGATAAATCTGTGAATTATTTGCTTACTAAAACTGCCTTTTCTGATAACCACAGGAATTCTAAAGCTTCAGTAGTCTTCACCTTGGACCTCCACGTCTAACAGTGCAGAAGGCAGGTGCTCGATGCTCTTTGTCCTTACTGGTGCAGCCTTTCTCTTGTAACATTTTCTGGGAAATGTGCTGTTCCTTCACCCTCATTGATGCAGGTACATTTTTCTGCCCTCGCTTCCTTCCTTTCATTTTTCCTGACACAGTGACAGTGCCTGCTTACTGAGCGAAGGCGATCTTTCCCCATTCTGTGTAACTCACAGAGATAATCAGATTGGATTATTTTAATCTCACGGGTTCTGAGTGTTGGTTGTCTGAGGCCTTGGGGTGAGTGCATGTTTGTGTGTGCATCCACACACGTGCTCACCCATCCCTCTACACCTGCAGCAGTACTTCAGACCGAAAGCCCATCTCGGTGTGCAGTGTTGGCAGTCGCAGTGCTGTGCTTTGTCTCCTGTGCTGCAAACTGTGAACCTTTAATTTGCCTCAGAAAGGGAGACGATGCTCTGCAGTACCAAAACAGCCACAGGATGACTTCAGTACTTCTTTGAGTGAACCCATGTGAGCGCAGTGCGATTTCTAATCTTACAGAGTCTGATTTGAGATCCCTTCTCATTTTTCTTTGTAGTATATCAGATTAAATGATCAAACATATTAAAACATCAAGGCATTCTCTTTTCTGATGATTTACAGGACTTAAAGTCTCTGAAAGCAAACTTGGTCTGTCTGTAGCTAACACGAGATCAAACTTGCTGTGAAAGAGTAATTTTCATAATTGAATGGCTGCAGTGTAGGAATCTCAGTGAAGCTAAACAAATTGTATTCATGAGTGAGAGTCTCCTTTTCATTTTCTTTTGGGCATGAGTCTTTGTAGTGTCTCTTCTGCTGTAATGAAACCCTGTTTGTATGCAGTGCCATTACAGAAAGGAAAACCACTTTTGGATGCTACTCGGATGATGTCACTCCAGTGGGACAGGGTGGATGAGCTGAACAGCTTGATTCATTGTCTGTGTTATGTACCATAACGAGACTCTGTGCTGCTTTGTCAGTGCTCAGAAATATTGGCATTTATAATGCTTCTCAGGCAGGGATCAGTGTTTTCAAGTTGCTGAGCAGGAAGGCAAAATGTGAATTAATCTAGCATTCCACATAGGGTAGAACTGAGTGCTCATTTTCCTGTTTCCTTATGGACTTATTCTTCATATTTGCTTCAATAAGCGACAGAAGATCAAGCAAATTAGCAAGGACAGAACGTGTCCCCTCTGCACTGTAAGATCTCATTACCTTCACTTTACTGAAATGCTTTTTACACTGAAGTAGAGGAAAACATAGCTGTGATTTCTTCTCCCTGTTGTGTATTTAAATACAGTTTTCCATGTAGAAAAGATGATTTCCCACGTTCTTCCCTTTGCCTGTAGCTGAGCATTTTGTATCATAACTGCACTTGATTTTCTAAGCCAAAAGCTTTTATGGCAAGACATTGATCTCATTCTTCCTCCAGAACGGTGAAATTTGAAGCACAAATAGGCCTTTTGCTATTTGGGCAGATACGACACGTACAATGCAAGATATATAAAATGTGAGTATGCACAGTGCATATACAGTGTACATTCTGAGATCCATATTGTCGGTGTGTATATATATATAATGTATAATGTAATAATAGTGTGTGTATATACTATACATGCCCACATACTATGCCTAGTATATAGTTACTTGTGCTGTACATAAAATGTGTATATACAAGGGATATGTAGAATATGCATATATATTCTATATATTAGCATTTGTGTGTATGTATTCTCTATAGAGAGATGGACACAAATGAAATCTGTACAGAAACAGATGAGATTACGGCCCTTGGAATTTCAAAGTTCTGGTGAAAGAAAATGAAAGAAAGGAGGACTGACTGCTATGAGTAAATTTGTTTTGAGATGGCTGTCACTGGCATGAGAAGCTGTGTTCACTCATTGTGCCAAATGTGAGAGAGCTGTTGGAAAGCAGGCATCGTCTGCACGGGCTGTGAGTTCACATCCTTCAGAGTGCTTCAGCCCCACTTCTCAGTTGCTTTGCAGCGTAGGCTTAATTTCTGATCTTCTTGCATGTGTGGGCCATGTGTTGTCTATTTCTCAGGCTGAGGCCGTGATTTTTCTCTACATTGGCTTGTATTTTCTTCTTTTTGCCTTCTCTCCCTCCCTCCCATTAAAAAAAACCCAACAACTACTTTAAGGAGCAGTTTCTCCCCCCACACGCAGGTCACACATGGAAGTGCTGAGGTGAACAAAGTCTCCTCGCCTCGTTCCAGTTACACAGCCTGCACTTCATGTTCACCTGGGCCTCAGTTTCCTCCGTTTCCACCTGAGCTGCTCCTTCAGGAGGAACACCAGTGTGCTGGCTTTGGGGAAGGATGGAGGTGATCCTACTTTCTTTTAGGACAGATGATTAGACTGTGGTACACTGAGCCAAACAAAGAGGTCAGTGGGCATTTATAGTGGCACGTGTGTGTTGTGTGGAGTATTGCCACTGCTGCAGTGACTCGTGGGAAACCAGGCATCGCACTGAGGAACAGCTGCAGGGAAAGACAGATCCTCCCATGGAACCTCTGCGTGCAAGCAGTGCCCGTAGGACAGGTGCTGAGTTACTGTGTGTCCCCTTACAGACCAGTGTGTTCACATCTGCCTCCAGTGGCTTCCGTAGGACGTGGTCACTCGCTCTTGCTGTAAAACACACCAGGCATTCTGCAGTGAAAGCAGATGCTCATTAAAGCTGTACTTCTGTAATACTGCTGTACGGAGTGGTTTTGTGTTGGCCAACTTTTCCTTATGAGATCTCTGCCCTATGAGGACCGTTGTCCTCGCTGTGTTCGGCGCCCCCGGAGCCTGGGGCGCCCCGAGCTGTGGCTGGCTGTCACCCTTTTGTTCGTCTTTAAATCTGTTGTTAGAAGTTCTGTAGGAATTATTTTGTCATCTTATGCTGAGAGATAATGCACTTTTCTTGGATTCTTCTTATAATCCTTTTGGGGTTACTGTTTCTTCTTTAGTGTTTCTCCATTGAGAAGAGTATTTATTCTGTAGAACCACGGCCCAAGGAATTTTGGTCCAGGTAGAACCGTTGCTTTCCTGATGTGTCAGAGTTTGATTTCTGCCGCCTTCTGCGTTTGATTCCTCCCTCTCAGGAATTCCACTTCTCTTTAATTCAGATGTTGAGTATCAGCTCTGCTGAAGTGATTTATCCGTGCTAATAACGTTCCAACCTCTTCCTACACCAGAGGAGCAGTGAAGCTGTTGTGTGTCAACCATTGCATCTCGCCATAGACTTCGAAACAAACATCTTTTCTTAGGAAGGAGTTTTGCTTGCAGTATGGTGGAATTACAGAAGATTTATTTTTAGAGTATGTTAACTGTTATTCATTGACACACTTGTTTTATCAGCTGATACACTGCTCTTTTTACTTGAAAGTTTTATAAATAAAGCAAATAAAGGCAAATTTGTTACAAAATGGAATTTTTCTTTTTGCAACTTCTGTTTTCCCCTTTAACTTCCAAAGGAAAACTGGGGTTCCGTCGGCTGTTAGCATACTGTGCTCTTTCTGGTGTCCCTTTCAGTCATTTTCTTTAGTCCGACCTAAAAAGGGTGGAAACGAAGTGGAAACTGCAATGTTGACCTAAATTTAACTAATATCTCCAAAAATGTACATTACTGTAGTTATATTTATCTTTTGATGGTCGTAACGCATTGAAAGAAAGGTATTTTAATTTTAACCCACTCGTGCTTATTGTTTAATATAATAAGAGAAATGTTATTGTTTAATATAATAAATGAGAAGTTACTTTTTGGAGCTCTGAGCCTTTGGCAATCTTTCTTTCTGCTGTCACCTGCGCCGAGCTGGCGGATCTCGCGTCCAGCAGCCGCCTCCCTGTGCTGACCCTTTCTCTTTCCCCCCTGCTCTGCCCTCACCTCCCCGCTGTGTCGCAGCCACCTTCGGTCTGAGCTGAGCAGTCAGAAGAGCCAACTGCGCCCTCCCCAAAACGGTGGCTGTGCTGCAGTGCTGAGCATCCCGGCCGGCTGTGCTGGGAGGGCTCTGAGCTCAGCAGGGATGAACTCCTCCTGCTCAGTGGAAAAACACACCTCACTGTCATGCAATCCTGCATTATTCACTTTGACTCATTATTCTCCCATGTGTTTTATTTACTCTGCTCTGCACACACTGCCATGGCCAGCAGCAGCTTGCCGAGGCAGGTTTATCTCAAAATTGTTCTCCAGCAATATTTTTAGTTTGTTGACTCATTTTGACGCTGGGTTTTGCTGCACTGTGGCACGAGCACTTCCTACCTGGGTTCTTTCATTGTGTAATTCCACCTATTCCCTTGCAAAAAACAACAACAAATGTGGGCCACAGCTCCGTGTTTGGTCCCACTCAGGTTTTGGAATCTGACCCGAACGACATCCCAACCCAAAACTTCTCCACCTTTCTGCCCCATCTGTGCCATCCATGGCCAACCCGGCAGCACTGCGGCACCAAGCGCCCATTGGGGAAGGATGGCTTCCAGTGGAAGCTCACACATAAAGCTGCTCCGAGCTCCGCTGTGAGCACTCAGAGCAAGGGCAGCGTTTGCTGGTACAGCACCTCCTACAAGTGCTGCAGCTTTCCCTCCCACTGACGCTGCTGGCCTGGTGTGAGCGCAGCGCTGAGCTGCTCTGACCTCCCACCGCATCCTCAGCACAGCGGGGGAGCAGAGCCTGGTGCTCCTCCACTGCCCCACATCCCTCCTTCTGGATGTAAAACCATCCGTCTGCCCAGACCCACCAGTGCTGTCGTTGTGCACGGGCTGTGAAAAACAAGGAGTGTTGGGATTTGAGGCTTTTTTGGTGTGTTTTGGTTTGTGTTTAGGCCTCGGGCTCAGTAGCTTTCTTCTAATATATTCAGTATCACAGGGGATGTCCAGTGGGATATTGCAGATGTTTCCTGATGATATCATGATAGGCCAGAATGCCAGGAATGCTCCGAGCTGTGCAAGTGCAAGAAACCAACATGAGAGTGATTTAAAGGGGCACCATAACTGACTGCAAACCTCCAGCAGGTAACTTCATCCACAACTTCTGCGCTGCCCAAGTTATGCTCACTACAAAGCATGGAATACCTGTGATTGACTACAAGCGATTACAACTGAAGCAGGTAAATGAGGAGGTAAATAATGCAAACTGTGGTTGCAGCCTTTGTTGTTCCTGCTCTCCTTGTGCTTGGAAAGGTGCTTCTGTGAAATGAACGCGTCTTCGTTCTGTCAAGTGGTGCCTATGACTCATTTTGTGTCTACACAAAATATTACAAGATCAAATAATTGTGGCTGAAAAGTCAGACCTCAAAAGATGAAATCAAACGTTTTCAGCCCTACACGGTCAGGATGAATCCATCTCCTCTGCACTGGCAGCTCAGGGCCCCATTGCACGGCTGAAATTCTCACTCTGAAAACTGGGCAGTCGGGCATTTGGGATCAAACGGCGCAGAAGCTCACGGGGTCCCCAAGTCAAACCCATTCCCTCCTTTGGGTTGGCAGTGCTCGGCTGGTGGATCTGTCCCATCCTGCGGGTCCGTGGTGAGGACGTGGCTGTCGGCCTTGTGCTGACAGCAGACTGCAGCCCCTGGGCAGGTGGGACCCAAATGGCCGCAGCCGAGCGCGGCTGCTTCGGCCCTCACCGAGGTCAGGGGGTTCACATGTGGCACTGTGGACATCTCGGACATTAGCAGCAGGGACAGCTCTCCCTGTCACATTACGCAGGGTTTGGGTTGAATTTACCTCTTTGTGTTTCCCCCAACACTGCTTGTTACCATGGCGATGGCTACATGACTTTGTTGCGTTTGTTTTATTTAAATATAGCAAAAGAAATTGCTAACGCTTGGGATTCTGGCTCAGAAAATTAAATTTAAGCAAAGCTTAACAGCCACTCTCTGTTATAGGTGCACAAAATAGCTATGGAAACCACAGAGTTTCTACCACAGAAAACCACAGAACCACACAATCCTATAATTTGAAGAATGGACAAACTTTTTTTGGCACTTCTTGTGGACGGAGGACCGCGGGTGAGCGGGAGGCAGCGTTGGGAGGCAGCCTGCAAACGGCTGCCAGCAGCCAGGGGCTGAAATCCCCCATCCCTGAGTGGGGCAACAACCGCCCGCTTGCAGCTCCTGCCCTCCCTGCTGCCGTCCCCTGCGCTTTGCTGGGATGGGCAGCAGGAGCAGGGCAGCAGGAGGGTTCTGCCCCAGCCCCTGTTTTGGAGTTCAACCCCCTGCCTTTGGGAGCTGGCCGGGGCTGTGCTCGGTGCCGGCTCAGCGCTGCGGTGCTCTGCAGAGCAACGTGGGCTCAGCGCAGTGCAGGCGCCATGCAGAGCATCGGAGCGCAAGGCCCCAACTGCGGTGTGGGATGGATGGAGCTCAGGGGCTGCGGGCTGTGCTCGCCCTCGGCAGCGTTTGCTACAACTTTCACTTGGAACATTGTGCAGGATTTGTTCGTCTCTGTGCTCGGCTTGCTCTATCTAATCTACCAATCTATCTTGCAAGTAGATTGAGCCCATCTCTGTGGTATCTCATAAGAGTATGTGTGAAAATGTTGTTTTTGTTTGAAAATGTTGACTCTTTGTTTCCTCCTATGGGGTTTGACAGCACCTTTTTTACTCCCATCATCCCATCCTGGGGTGCTGCTGGTGCAGACGGCTCCTCCCGCCCCTCCTTGGTCCCCATGTGCTCCAGGAGCTGCTCAGGGCCGCGGGTCCTTCGCCTCTATCAAACTCACTCCAGCAATTACAGGGATGTGCTGCCATGAAGCACTGCGGAGCGCTGGTGCTCCCCTGCTGCCCAGTGGGGGCACCGTGGGCCGGTGGAGCCGCACCACGCGCTGGATGTACTAATTTGAAGCAATTATCAAAAGAGTTGGCAGTTACTCATAATAGAATATGAGAGAGATGAGATCAGCATCTCTTTTTTTTTCTGCTACGAGATTATCTTGAGATTCACAAAGCTGCAGCTTCCTGTGACGACCACACTGAAGTTCTCAGACGTTCCCTCCCTCCGGCAATTATTACAGAGTTGGTGGTGAACTTCTATTGCGTTATTGAGTTGTGCCCCTCATCCCCCCCATCTTCAGAGGTCCGTGTTGATGTATCTTGATATGTCTTTCATTTATGTTTCTCTATAAGGGGGTGGCCCTATGCTCAGATATGCCCCTATGTTCAGATGCACTGCACTGCATCTGAAAGCATCCCGGTCATGACCCGCTTGTTTATAGGTGGCATCTAAAACGCTGGTTATGGTGTGAGATAACAGGGCCTCATCTGGAGCCCTGTGAGCGAGGGGAGCGGGCAGTGCGGGCTGCCAGCCTGAGCCCAGCGAGCCCAGGAGCACCGGACGGCGGGGGCTGCAGACCTCAGCGTGGAGGAGCTGCGCAGGGTGACGTCTGAGGGCCCTTCAACTCCAGCCTCTCTGCGGCTCTGTCACGCTCTGTGCTGCAGAGGAGCGGCAGGCGTTGGTTTGAGGGCTGGGGGATGCTGTGTGCTTAATCTGTGTGTGCAGACAGCGCAGGGCTCACAGCTCTGCACCCCTTGGGTCGTAGCTGTCCCTCCCCTATGTCAAAGTGGCCAAGGGCACCCGGCCCGACGTTCTGCTCCCATGGAGGTTGGTGAGGAGCTCTGGTGCTCCCAGGCTCTGCCCCAGTGCTGGAGAGCGGCGCTGGGACTGAGATGAGGGCGGCTGAGGTGCCTCCGCTCCCCGAGCTCCTCACTCCATCACCGAGCAGCACGGTGCCAAGTGGCACTGACTCCTGCCAGGACCCAAACGTTCCCAACTCTTCCCACAGAGCAAAGGCAGAGCGTGACGGGGAGCGGAGGGGTGAGGATTCCTTTCTGAAGGTTCTAAGCACCAAAAGCTGTGCTGAAATCTGAAAATCTTCAGCTATGGGGAAAGAGAAGGAAACACCTCGAACTGTCGCAATGCCACACGTGCTAAGTTTAGAGCGCCTTTCAGTCATCCTCACTTTCTGGAATTAGGTTGTGCAATTTTTTTTTCTCTAGCAAATAAACGAGTTTTGTTTTTAATGAAGAAATGTTAAATCTCCCTTATATTTCACTTTGAAAGAGCTATAAAAGTGAAATGTGGAACTCATTCTTCCATGCGGATGATTAGAAGCCCAAAGTACATCTGTTCCACATGAACAACTGCAGGCTTTGCTGTCACAGAAGGACCTCTATTTTTGTACTTTCCATGTATTCCTGCTGATTCCATTCCTGTGTTCTGCACTGCAAAGGCAGAAAAAGTCACAGTCCAGACTGGAATCAAACTGCAAGTGCTCCAATGTGAGGGAAAAATGCTCGGATATTAAGATAAACCCCTGCATTTAACAACAGTGAGTTTGGTGCAGCAGTATCAGGGCTCACAGCTGAACTGCTGCTGGGAAACCAGAGGATCCTCATTAGAGCTGCAGAATAATTGCATAAATACAGCATTTGGAGTGATGATCTCACTTACAGCTGCGGAGGAGCCGTGCACTGCCGGAGCTGCAGCACCATCCGCTTCAGTGCAAAGCAGTTTTCAGCCTCCGGATCACTATTTCACTTCTCCTCCAGAACAGTGAATACCTTTCTTAGCTGCTGAGAGCCGGGTACAACTCAGAATTATGAGGTGAATTTTGGTTTTTGGGAATGAGTTATGAAGGTATTTGAACCTGCGCTGTGAATTTATGCTTAAATTCCACCACTGTTCTATTGGAATTCTGCACCGAGCTCTGGAGAGCGGCAGTAATTTATGTACGAGGATGCCTTAAAATAAGCCTCCGTAATTACAAAAATGCAGTGTTTAAATTTATAGTAAAAACCCACACACTGCTGGCGAAACTGTAACTGCATCTGGAAAACATTAAGGATGCTATTAAAGCAGTCCAGCATAAACTAGAAATGAGACTGAAATTACAGGGCTGCTCACTTAACCATTTTTAGGAAGCGTGTTTTGAATCTGAGCGGCGTTCCTGTCTGATTTGTGATGCAGCACCGCGTGGTTTCGTGTTTGCTGTCCTCTGTTATCTGCCCTGACAGACCTGCAGCCCCAACCAACCTGCAGACAAACCTGCAGCCCGGCTGCTGGCGGTGCTCTCGCAGCGAGGGCTCCAAGCACAGCGCGGTGGTTGTGGGGAACAGAGCGGGGACCCCGAAGGACAAGGATGAACCACAGCAATTAAAAACTTGTTTTATTAAAAAGATGAAATGTTTTCAAACATTGAAAAACCACGTTTTTATAAAAACAGAAATAGGCAAAATACCCATTTGTCTTCTATTTACATATACAATATTTCTCGCTGTATAAAATTATTTACAATATATAAAAAAATTACAGTAAAATAGGTTATTTTCTTACAAGACATCAAGCCCTGTACTTCTAGTGTAGACCATGGCAAACATGAGTATTATTGCACCTGTGAAACAAACAGTCTAACAATAGGAGTGTTCTCTTAGCCATGCCTTCAGCCAAGATCTAAAATAACATCGAGCTACAGTAACATTCACTTAATCTCTCCTAGGGTCAACTTCAGGCAGTTTCCATACAAACATTGTCTCATTAAGCTTAGGGCACTTAGAGCCGGAACAGACAAAAAAAAGATATTTACAGCTTCTTCTATACAATCTGTATGGAGTCTCTCGAGTTCACCCTTCACAGAAGCTGCATAAATAACCCCCATCCTCCCCGCACGCTGCGGGCAGATCCGCAGACGCCGCCTCGTCGGGTTCTGTGCAGGAGACGCCGGCTGGGTCTCCTTGTGTCCAATCCTTGGCGGCCGGAGCGCGGTGCCTCCCCACGTAGTACCAGCTACAGGTTCGGAGCGTTCTGCACCTCAGCAGCTCACAACGTTCACTGCGCGCCGGGCCCCGCGGCTACATGTGCCGCTTCATGTGCAGGGCCAGGTGGTCGGACCTGGAGAACGCCCGGTCGCAGAGGTGGCACTGGAAGGGCCGGTGCCCGGTGTGCTTGCGGTAGTGGCGGGTGAGTTCGTCGGAGCGGGCGAACTTCCAGCCGCAGCCCTCCCAGTTGCAGTGGTACGGCTTCTCACCTGTCGGAAAGCACAGCGTGACTCAGCGCGGCACTCCCACCCCGGGCAGCGTCACGCAGCGCTCATCCCAGCGACGACACCGAGCCCTTCCCTTCTACAGGCAGATCCGACACGGAGCCACGGCACCGCTCTGCTGGTTCCTTTACCGCCCTGAGAACCCGCTCAGAAAGGGCCTCGAAAGCCGCCCTTGGAACAGCCCTGGCCCCCAAACAGACACTCGGTCCGACCACCTGTCACGGCCCAGCTGTGAGCGCCCCAGGGATTGGGAGACTACAGGACTAAAGCTCACGCTGCTGCTGCGAACCACTCCACGCAGGCAGCCCTCCAACCCGGCCAAGCTTACCTGTGTGCGTCCGCAGGTGGGCCTTCAGATGTGAACTCTTGGTGTAGGTCTTCCCACAGCCCGCATACGTGCACGTGTGCGTGGCCGTCCTCTTGCGGGGCCAGGAGCGACGGCCTCTCTTCGGCTTGGAGTCCAGCAGCTCCAGCGGGGAGGAAGGAGGGGTGAGCATGCCCCGGGGAGCTGAGGGCTGGAGGGGCAGGCTGTCCTCGAAAAGGCCGTACTGAGAGGTGTTCTGGTACTGGAGGTGGGTCTGCGGGTGGTGGAAGCCGGAGGGCGGGTGGTAGCTCTGCTGGAAGGACGAGGGGCACATCATCTGCGAGTGGCAGTCATTCACCATGAGGTCGTCGGGGCTCAGCGGCGGTGTCTCGGCACCGGGGATCTGAGGGGAGTTGGCCACCCGTGGCTGCTCGTAGGCCATCATGCAGGTCGCACTGCCCTCCTGCTTGATCTTCGGGCAAGCCTGAGGCACCAGACCCAGGACCGGCCCATAACTGTCCATGTCGGGCTCGGGCTTGATGCTGTCCACAAACTGCGGAGCCCTGAAGCTGGGTGTCACGAAGAAGCGCCCGTGCACGCTGCCGGCCGGGCAGTAGTCGGAGTCCATCTCGGGGCGGATCATCTCGGGAGCGATGCCGGCGCTGTAGGGCGGGGGGCTGCCCTGTTCCAGGGCATTGTAGCATCCCGGGTTCGGGTTTGTCTGGTAGAAGCCTCCGCTCTCCCCTTGCGCGGGGGGAAAGTCCCCGCCGGCAGCCCCTTGGCCGTAGCCGTCGCTGCCCATGGAAAGGATAAAATCCAGCACGTTGTTGAGGTCTTCGTCCTCTTTGCGTGGGGAGAGGTCGCCCCAGGTGCCGCCGGGGGCCTTGGCCTCCTGCTCGCACTTCCACCTCTGGGGGAAGAAAGAAAAGGGAGAAGGTTAGCGGTGCCGCCGGGAGCGGGGGGTCGGGGGCGGCGGGGCGGGCAGAGCCGCGGGGGCTCAGCGGGGCTCGGCGGGGCCGGGCCGGGGCCGCACTCACTTCGTGGAGCGCTTTCTCGCGGCAGGGGCTGGCGAAGGTGGCGAAGGAGGGCAGGATGGTATCGCTCAGCGCCATGGTGCGGCCGGGCGGGACGCGGCGCGCACAGCCGCCCTCCCACCTTATAACGCGGGCGCGGGCGCCCTCAGGCCAATTGCAGGGAGCGGAGGAAACGCGTCCCGGACGGGGCGGGCGGGGAGGCAGCGGCTCGAGCGCAGCCTAAATTTAGCCCCGGTATAAAAGGACGCGGCGGCGGCGGCCGCAGCCCGAGCGGGGCGGAGCGGAGCGGGGCCCAACGGCGGCCCCTGACCGGCCCCCAGCGCGGGGAGCGGAGCCGGGCCCCCCCCCCGACACGCACGGACGCACAAACACACGCGAACACTGCGGACGGGGGGCGCCGGGGGCGGGGGGGTCCCCGCGCGGGGCTCCGCGTCTTTGCGCACTGCCAAGGGCGGCCTCGGGACCCCCGTGGGAATTGGGGTCGGGGGCCGTGGGGGGGCAGCCGTGTGCGGGGCGACGGCGGCGAGCCCACGGGCACCGCGAGGGACCCTCGGTGCGGCGGGGAGCCGCCGGTCCCAGCGAGCCGGGGTGGGGGTTTGATGCCCGCCCGCAGCCGCTGCCCCGCGGCCCGCCTCGTCCCCGACCCCAGGAACGCGCAGTGTGAGCTGCGGGCGCTGCCCTCCGCCCGACGCTCCCGGCGCTGCCGTCGGAGCTCCTCGGCGCCTCCTGGGCCGGAGCCGTGCGTGCAGCCGGAGCTCGGGGCTCGGGCAGTTCTGCGCAAACATCACCCACACCAACGTTTCCCTATGATACAACGAGAGAGAGAACGGGAGGAGCTCCTGAGCTCCCCTTTGGCTGCCACCGAATTCTGGTCCCGGGCTGAATGCTTCCGAGGGGAACACTGTGCTCCCCTGCCTTGGCCTGTGGCCCCAGTGCCCGCTCTTAAGGAACAATTCTCCAATAATTTTTGATAATGTGCCCCAGGCTGCTGCCTTTGAGAATCGCAGCTGCTTGGCAGCCGTCCAGGACCGAAAGAGCAAAAGTGGCAATTCTGAAATGAGGAAAAATGATGATCTATTGCAGATAGAGCGATTCTTTGAAAGCCAGCTTCAGGGAAAGAGCCGCGCTTCCCCCGCACCTCCTCCATATTTTCTTTGCGATCAATTCTAAAAGAATTTCTGCGTTATAGATGGGAAAAATGTAGAACAACCCTCGCTTTTATGTGCTGTGTGCCCCGAGAGGGGAAGGAGTGATGGGTTCTGGATCTCAAGAAGCATTCTGAGCGTGTTCACTAAAGCCCATCCCAGGAAAGCGCAGTTGCTAGGGGGAATAAATGCTCTTTTCAATAGCTGCACATGTTCTAAAATAACGAATATCTCTTGTATAACTTTCTATACTTTCTGCTCTGAAAGTTCGCAGGATGGCCAGGAGGAGCAGCCAAACTTCTGTGACTGGAGCAGAATCAATACACCGAATGCATGGTAACGAAGTACACAAAGATGTGTGACTCATCGCTGTGCAATGTCACACTTGTGTAATCTTTCAATGTAAACTCTTTTCCTCTAATAAAATGTTAGTAAGTGCACAATACGTATATATGGTGCTGTGAGTCAGCCAAGAAAATACACTCTGATGAATTCAGAATGAATGTGAATGTTCCCTCGATAACACACCCTGAATGTCTGTGTCAGTTTATGTGCTTGTGATTTCAGCAACGGCTATAGCAAAATATTTTGTTTCTAGGATATACAACTGTATGTGTACGTTCACAGCAGCTCGGTGGGACACTGCCTTCCAGTTGGTGCTGTGAGGACGTTTGTTGGTAGCAGAGCTCTGTCACCCAACTGCATCACTTTTCTTTTCACAGAAGGGACGTTTAATGGGCAGGGAGGATGAAAGCTGAATTGGTGAAATAATGGGTTCACTGCCTTTCGTTTCTTTTTGTTTTCCAATAAGGCTACAGAGCTACCAGACGATAGCTATATTAAACCTGGTGAGAGGCGTGTGAGAATTTATTTACGCTGTGAGTCACCAGTGCTGTACAAATTGAGCACAGCTCTGCCATGACCTTCCTCAGATCTGCGATCGCTGTGCTGACATTTTCCAGCTTCATTAATTTATTTGTGTATTGCTGTATGCAGTGGTTATTTAAAATGTCTGATATGGAGACCCTGGCACTGATCTCACTTACGGCAGCGTAGGAAAGGAGTGATGCCACTGGTGTGGAGAAGCAAAGAATGTGAGATTAGAAGTATTTCTTAATCTGCCGTGGGTAGAGGAGAAGTAAATGATGTGTGATTTGTCTTCCAGCCAAAGCAAACAGAGGCTCTACCATTTCTATACAACAGCGTTGGTTTTTCGAGGTGTTGCTGCTGATCTCTGTTGTTGCTTTTACATCAAGGGAAACTTCTGAAGGGATTGTAGTCACGAAATAAAGGATTGAGAGCCAGGGCTGTGTGATGAAGTGCACCCGTGGTGAAACTGCAGCTGGAGCGGTTGGTGAGGTGCCCACACGTCACCTGGCTTCTGCGGCTCTGAGTCATCGCACGACTCAAACAAACAAACAAACAAAGCTGCTTTCTCATGGGACGGCTCTCAGGGAGCCCTGCTGCACCTCAGCCACCATCATGGCAGCAGGGAAAGGGGGGAGGCTGGAGCTCTGAGCACCGCGGGTGATGCTGTGACCAAGCACTGCGTGTGTAGGAGGCACAGACGCCGTATCTCTATCCCAAACTGCCATCATTCTGTTGGCTTTCTTTTCTTTCTTTCTTTTTCAGACTCTGAATTAGTGCTTTCAAAAGTCTGATATCAAAGGAGAAGTCAGTAAAATGATGTGAACTACCACATAAAGGAACTGTACAGGTGTTTTTAAGATAGGCATCTCTCAATTCAGGGACAGTGATTTAATCCCATAGGCCTTTTTTTGGTAATTAAAGTAACATCACAAATTAATTTGACAAAGGAGCCGTTTTTACCAGAGCTTTTCCCATACGAGGACCTAAAGGCAAAGGCAGACCTCCATCTCTTTGATAGCGTGGAGCTCCTGGGGCTCATCACGCCTTTGATACGGCACATTTTCCTTTTCGTGTGTCTGTGATTTCCTTCTCAGCTGTGTGTGTGTTCTCAAAACCTTTCCCTCAGAGGCTCCTGACAGCAGCCATCTCTGCAGCACTTCCTTGATCTTTGCCATCTACAACTTTATCAGTAACGATTTCTGTTTTCTTCCAGGCCATTGTTAACAATGCTGAATTGTAAGTGGCCCTGAAAAAGATAAAGAACTAATAAACCTGCTGGATTAAAAATTAAATTAGCTTTCAAGATGTGCCAACTTACGTTTGGACCAATTTGCGTGTGCGCACCATATTGATTTGTCATGTTCTTGTTTCTTAATGTGAAAATCACATTGCACAAGGCACATTCGCTCGTTGCATCAACACTGCTGCCTTATTTAAAGCACTGTTAAAAGCCATTGTCATTAACGAAAGCAATTCTATTCATGATTCTTGGAATCTATCAAGTCTCTCCAGTGTTTTGCCCACGTCTTTATAGTGCAGAGGAGCCTATGTGGGCCGTTCTGTTTACCCTGTTAAAATATATCGACATAATATTAACATTCTTCAAGTCACCTGGGGCTTCCCCACTGTTCCAAAATTGATTGATAATAAACATTAACCATCTGGATATGTCCTTAGTTGGTTCTTCTGAAACGCTCACTTATAAGTTACCCAGACCTGGCAACTTAATCTTGTTTGAGCTGAGCAGCAGTTGTTTTAACATCCTCCTTAGTTACTGGAATGGAAAGTATTTCAACATCATTATTGTCTGATCTGAATGCAGCATCTGGCTTCTTCTCAAAGAGAGAACAGAAATATTTTGTAGTGCTTACTTCTGCTTTTTCAGCGTTACTACTGACAGGTCTATCACGTCCACTCGTTCTGAAGGCAATCTTAGTTCGTTCTGGGGAAACCTTATTCACTCGTTTGGAAGGTTAACAAACATCAGCCGTTGCTGATACTTTCAACAACTGCAGACTTCCGTGGGCACAAAGGAAAATTAAGCTTAAAGTCCATCTCAATAAATAAGTCTACCATGAAAGCTTTCTCAGAAATACACGAGGAAATACTGCCCTATGATTAAAGTATGTTAATGGTTCAGTGAATCATGCAAAATTCAGATGCTTTGTGAGTTTAATTGTGATTACGTATTTTAACTCAAGTTTGCCATGTGAAGGATGATAGCATTCAGCTATAAATCTTTTTTTGTCCTTTTTGGTTTGGGGGCTCTTCAGACCTGTGGAGTTTACCCCAGTTTTTTAATTACCAGCTTTGATTAGGTGCGTAGTTGTGCTTCTGCCAGCACTTCTGACATATGCTCATATGTTGGATTGCAGATGTCCCTTTCAGCTGTCAATTAAAAACACATTTGATGAATCTTTCTCTTTTCATACAGAACTGTGAAATGATACCACAGTTTCGAAAACTGTATTGTCACATTTATCAGTGAAACTGCCTAAATGATTGGCCACAAATTATGAGCTACAGTTTTCAATTGTTGCCAAGTAGTTTTTATCGCAGTGTCAGCAATCAGGAGATGGAACAGTGGGGTTGTGATAGAGGCCAAAAAGCACTGGTGTGCTTTCACCCAGGTAAGCTGTATCGGCACAGCAGCATTAATGCAGCCCTTGCAGAGCATTTGTGTTTCTGCAGGAGCTTTGAGACAGAGCGTGATGGAAGGAAAAATCCCACTTTGTCCTGGAACAGGGTAGCAATGGCATTGTGAGATTTCAGACTTGTCGTGTCTTTCCTGGTCTTTGTTTTAGGAAAGAACTGACATCGCTTACTGGAGAAGGCAGGAGAAAAAGTAAAATGATGTATTATCTCTTGTGTCCACTTGGGATCATTAGTAATGTTGTAAGACATGCAAAGTTAACTGGGTTTAGGAGTAAGAACTGTGTTTGGCGTTTAATTAATGCAGGAAAAAATTCTGTTTGAGGGAACTTCAAAGAACCAATCAGATGTGCTTTTCTTTTTAATTTGTAAGATCTGTTGCAGTCTGAGTCAGCATGGCAGATGCAGATGGCTTTCTTAGCACAGCTTTTGTCACTTTGAAGTTCACAGTTTTTAACTGGGGGATGGGGAGGGACAACTGGACAAAGCTGAAAGTCAGACGCGAGCAGAGCATTACTCAGAAAGCTTCTTTTTTTAATCTCCCGTCATTGACATGCAGAGCATTTTTATAGGTGGTGGTTATATCTGATAAGTAGAGGATAAGTCACCAAATACTCAAAGTAGGAGTTCATATAGGGTGTAGGGTGGAAAGCCTTGTTTAACGTGATGAGCATGTGGGGTTTAGTTCTCATTTATAAAATGCCTTCTTTGTACTGCACCTGTATTATTTATTAGTCATATGTCCTGCAGTTGTGTAATGGGAAATACTGGAGCAAGCATTTCGTTAACTGTGACACTGTTAATTGGTATTGCTGCCGCCTGGAATTACTTTCCCTGTTTGAATACATGGAAGTATGAATCAGAGTGTAGTGAATTAGCCAGGGAGAGGAAGACGGGCATCTCTGCGTGGTAGGCTGTATGGGTAGAGCAGCTGATCTCATGTGTCTTCCTGGGCTGTGAAGTCCTTCTCAGACTTACATCACTGCAGTATTCAGAACGGTACATATATATATATTTCCCATCATCGCATTTAGTTGTATCATTATGATTAAGCTTTGAAATTTCAGTTAGATATTTTGGGACATGCTTTTTCCTGCGGGATTACATCTGTTGCTGAAGCTTTTTTTTTGCTTTTTTTTTTTCTTCTTTCTTTTTTCTTTTTCTTTTTTGAGCTATTAAAGCCAACCTTTTTTGGATATTTATACACTGAAATTCCTGGATGCCTCTGATCTGAAGAACTGTGCTTTGTACTGCGTAGAAAAGCCTTCTCTCCAGCAACAGAAGTTCTGCTCATTTATCTGTGCACACCATGACTCAGCTGATATGCCCTGAAGGAATGTCACAGTGCTGACAATGAGCCCCATGGTGCAATTAAGTGCCAAACTTCAGGTTTGACAACAGTCAAAATTGTTGATATTCAGTGCTCTAGCAGATATATATATATATATATATATATATATATATATATACACAGCAGTTGTAGCTCAGGAGCAGAATGCTGTTGAAATCCCTTGAACGGTTACAGCTATTCTTGAGCAATACGATTCTTTTTGAGAGACGGACTCATACAATGCAACTTTGTAGAACGAGTTGTGAAATTTTCTTTTCATTTGCCACATAAAGTGCCAGATAAATGTTTGCAATAAAAATACAAGCCTGGGAAGAATGTGTTTTGCCAATTACAGCACAACGCGAGCTACAAAGAAGGGTTCAGAGAGGCGTTCAGTGTGGATTTCAGTGTTTGGTTTCAGCGGGGAAAATGGGGCACGAATTCGCCCAACACTGTTGGGATTTCACCCCACGTTTGCAAAGAAGATGATTGCCTTTGGGAGAGGGGGGCTGGGGCTCTGCACACCGAGCAGGGTGAGGGCAGTGAGTGGCACTGCTGGCACTGCGGGGCGCAGATTGGCGCTGCTGTGCCACTGCTGCATTTGTCTCTGCTTGGCCCGTGCTGGGCCCGGGGGTGGTGACAATTCGGGGGCCCTTTCTCCTGTTGCTCAAGAGCGGTGTGATTCACCCTCTTCCCTTTTTCTGAGTTTCACATCACAGAGAACAGAGTTATTTTTCAGCACAACTTTTACTTCGGCCTAAAGTTAGGTACCGAAACGCTGCGGCCCGGCCGCGCTCTGCCCCGAAGCCAGGAGGCAGAAAGGCACAAAGGAGCCGAGCGCCCCGCGTCTCCCAGGCGGCTCTGCGCCCCCCTTTGCTCAGAGCCACCTGCTCTGCCGGGATGGCGATGCCTCATCCGCATGGAATCGGCGCGCAGCAGCCGGCCAAGAGGCAGCGGCGTGTGTGAGTGAGCGAGAGGGGATCCTGCCGGCCTTTATATACCGGGGTTATTTTTAACCACAGCCTCCATGCTTATTACAGTGTTTCCTCTCTCAGACGCTCAGGAAGCCCACTTGGCTCTGTTTCCTGCTAACATGCGGCCCTGGCTCGCAAAATCTCTGAGAACAACAGGCTTGAGACTGCTCGGCTCCATTAAAAAAGCTGGCAGCTTGTCAAGGCCTGACAGAAAACCTTTGAAAGCTCTGGATTTCCTCCAGCGAACGTATGAGGCTCCTACATCAGTGACAAATTAGACTGAAACAGCACAAAACGCTCCTATGTAAATAAGCCCTTTTTCTCTACGCTCACCCTTTTAATAGTTCGAACATTATTTATAGTTATTGCTCTGGATGGAAAAATATTTTCATGTTTTTCCAAAGATGGGTTCTCGTGAAACGTTTTCCCTGTTTGTTTGGTGGGTTGTGTGTGGGGTTGGTTGTTTTTTTTTTTTCCTTTTTTCCTTCGAGATTTTTGTGATGGTTTTCTTAAGCTCTGGGAGCAACTTTTCCTTCCTGGAAACGCACAGCACGGCGTTGTGAGCTGCTCTCCAACCGCTGCCGTTCCACCGCCGCTCCAGGAGGGCCAAACACCCCTCTGGCCGCTCATTTCCTCGGGGGCTGCAGGACAGGTCTGCTGCACTCCATCAGTGCCTTCACCTCTGTGTTCCACGCACAGCGTTGGCCCTCTGTGGGTTTTTCTCCTCTGACTTCTCTCTGCGATTCCAAGGCGAATCATCCTTCCAGAAATGCTTTCCAGTGTCAGAAGAGATGTGACCTTCAAAACGGAGGATGCTGCTTTCTTCTGAGCTGACATTTTCCAGTACGTTACATACTGTATGTTAACCTCACCACCAGCATCTTCCCATGTCCGGCGGTAGCGACGACCTGGAATCGTAGATGCTAACTCCAGAACAGTGGAGCTCAGTGATCTGCTAATTTTTGAGAAGCATTTCCATCATTACCTGGGCCATCACCAGCCTGAGGTTATCCATGTACCCGAGACATGAATGAGAACCTGCTGTGCCTCATCCCAGAGCTGGGAGACACAGACATGGCCGCCGCAGGTTCACTGTGGTGCGGTGATTTCCCTGCCCTTTTATTTCCTTGCTGGGAAGTGATGTTTATTCTCCCGCAGATTTAAGCACTCACAGCTTGGTCATGTAGGAACTGCAGGACCCTGTTTGCACATAAAGGAGGGTGTGGTGGACAGTTCATCCCGTTCTGAGGTGGTATGGCCAGTTCTGAGCCAGGGAAATTACATTGAACACCACTCCAGCTCTACTGATTTGTGGAATTCCCTCCTATTTTCACTTTCTTTCTTAAAGGACTCTCTTCAGTCCTTCATTATCCTCAGTCACGTCCTGAATCATTACATTAGATTATGCCTTATAAAAATAAAAATGTATATAAGATTCTGATTTTGGGTTGACCATCTCTGTCATTTCTGTATGGCAGAGGTGTTTTTGTTATAGTGTGTAGGCCGTGGCTATTGTGTGAAGGCATCTCCAGTGGCAAATACCATGTACAGCACGAGGAAGAGAGTAAAATTAGCACCTATTTTACTGGTATCGATAACACTGCTTGAGCAGCTGTGGTTTGCTACATCAGTATTTCATCAGACAGTGAAATACTGAGCTGGGAGCTGGTTGTATCAAGCATGATCTTGAATGAGTAACTACCAGCATCTCTCAGATGACCCTTATTCTGATTGAAATCATTTCATTCCCAAAGTTATCTACATTTCACACAGATGTGGTTAACTTTTGCAGTTGAAAATTACTGCTGTGAGACAAGAAAAATGTAAACAGTTTCTAGAAGTGAAAGAGATTAATTCCACGATTTGCAGTTTTAGCAAAGTGTTCTGTTGTTCATTCACTGCTCGTTTGGGGCTTTTATCTCAAGCCATACCCAACAACTGGGCTCTGGGCATGCCAGGGGCACCCCCCCTTTGGTGGATCTTGGCAGGAAAATCTTTTAAATTCAAAGAATCATTTTGGCAAGCAATCTTTACTTTGCAAATGCAATCTTTGTAGTTCTAATCACAGTTCTTAGCATTTTCCACTTTACCTGTTGGTGTAGTTTATGGAAAAAGTGGTGTGCAATAGCAGATTCACATTTATTTCCAGGCAGGAAACCAAAAGTGCAAAACTGCATCATGAACTGAAGGGTCAGGGTGAAGGCTTTTTAAAAAAGAATTGAGGTGGTTGGGTTGCATTTATCAGGCGCAGTCAAGCGGTCTAAAATTGACTTGTTTTGATGCTATTTAGAGCTCAGTGTAATGAAAAACTGACTTTGTGCAGATTGACTTTCTGCGTCACAGCCCGTCTTGGGATAGTAATACCAACAAGGACAATTAGTTTAACTGTCGTTCACAATTGCTGTTTGTTTGTACTGGATGGTTTATGGTAGAAACTGCAGCACAGCCTTCCATTGCAGCCCATGCCAGCGGCCTCAGTAATTGCCTGGTAGTCACTGAAGGATGGACTCACCGAGGGCTTTCAAAGCTAACCTACCCTCCTTCAAATATAACTGAAATTTATAGCTAGCAGCTTCAAAAATAACTCACATCTCTACCACCTCCAAAAACAGCTCTGGGACCATGTGGCCTTGTGGTTATGGCTCTGGGGTTGTGGTGATGAAGTCAGAGATTCAAATCCAGTTGTAGGGAGATAAAAAAGCTTCAAAGAAAGTGAAACCATTTTCGCCTCGATTATGTGGAAATAATAACATTTAATTTTACTCAGACCTGAAAATAAAGCAAAATTCATAGCTGAAAATAGGGTATGGAGCTGTAGTGTCCTGCTGGCGTGATAAGAGCACGTGGCTGCTGGGAAGGGAGTGCATCCAGTCTGCTGTGTCAGAGGGGCTTGCATCTCTTCAGTACATCATACTGAGGTCAGGGTGATAAGTCAGGCCGAAACCTCTGTGTAAACAGGATAGATAGGGGCCACCTGGATTTTTCAGGGTACCCTTCATCTGACGGGTTTGGATTTGTGCTTGTCTGAGCTCATAGTGGTCAGTCACAGCACATGGAAGGTGCTGTGTAAGAATTCTAGGATGCTCCCTGGAAATTGTTACTATGGTACAATAATTAGTACAAGGAAATTGGATAATAGCTGTGCAATGGTACTTTGTACAGGCTCGGGGTGGACAGGGTGTTTTCAGCTGTTAGAAAGCTGCTTTCCCAGGCTGCAGTGTCTGTGTTATCTGCCATGTAAGGGTCTCTGTGCTGTGGGGTCCTGTAGTTTTAAGGTCTGACCTGCTTCAGGGTGAGGATGCAAGAGACTGCCCAATGGCTCATGGCTAAAGCCTTGGGACTGAAGCGGTGCCTTGGAGAAAGATGTGTGAATATTTGTGCATACAATATGTTTTCAAGTGCCTTGGGCCAAAAAGGAATCTAAATTTGGGCTGAAGGGAATTAAATAACTGCCATGTTGTTGGCACATGAGAGCACATGAATCCTTGCAGCTGGAAAGCTCTGACTTCCCCTCAGTATGCAGAATGATGACCAAGCCTTTGCAGTCCTGCTGGGCTGCTCCTACAGCCGGTGGATGTTTTGGGGATTTTGCTGAGGAATCCTTGAGGGAACCTCCTTCAAAACCTGGACCATCTCTGACCCTCCCCCACTAAAAGACGCAAAAAATGATCCTTATGATGTTGATGTTCAGGTTTGGGATCTCTCACTGATTCTTTTCTAAGTTCCCTCTGTTTACACACAGAACGAGAGGATTTTTAGCTTGAACTGAGGGCGAATATCAGGTTGCAGCCTCACTCCTTCATACGTGAAGGTGTAAATGTGAAGGTGTATTTCAAGGCATAGCCTACAGACTGCTGCAGGCCACGACAGGAAGATCCAGGCTGACATCAGTCCCAACAATTGCTGCTATTTGTTATATTAGTTATGATGATATCTGGAAGCCCCAAGTGAAGCTGTCACATTTTTCTCATTTAGTAACATTTCAGTGGAAAAACACAGAGATGGTAATGAGCATCAGAGGTCCGTGCTTTCCCCGTGATGCACAGGGGGTTGTCCAAACCTGATTCACCAGGGACGAGCTCAGCAGATTATTTCCCAAACTACACCAAGGTTTAGTCTGCAGCAGAGACAAGTTGCTGACAGAGAACTGATGTTTCTGCTGTTGGAATCCAGTGGATATCAAAGATGTCTTTGAATTTCTACAATTAGAAGCAGCCAAATAAAAACCAAATAACTTTCCAAGCAGATGGCCTTAGTCCTCGATACCAAAATTATCGAACTCCCCAGGCAGTGGTTTTGAGATGGATGTTAATGGATCTTCGAGCAAGAAGCATTAGTGATCTGGACTATAGCAACATTTTAATTAAGAAGTTGTACAATAACAGACTCAAAATGTAAACTTCAAAACATTTAAAGCCTAAATTACCCTGGGTTAAGAATTGGCATTGAGCATGTAATTTTTAACATTCCAGACTGCCTTCATTATAGTTCAAGAAGCCACAGAAATACACCGTTACGAGCCAGGAATAGTTCTTCCTTTTATTTGGAAAGAGAATTACAGAGGGAGCTATTGGGAACTGAAGTTTAGTTCCTAAAGCAGGAGCAGGCTGCAATATTTTTACACAGAGCTGCAACCACAGACTTGCACTCGCTCAAACATGCCGGACTAAACGGTGCCGGCTGTATAAATACTCAGCGCTAAGTTAAAACACAGGTTCTTTTTTATTTCAGCTTTGAAGGTTTATCATGCTATTTCTACTTTTGCAATATCGTTTAAAGCCTAGATGCCATATATATACAGAAAGCAGAAAGTGCTGGTAACTGAAACCTACACATTAAGACGGTGGTTCCTCAGTAGGTTTGGAGAAGGGCTGATTCTGTTCCGGCCATTGTTGATAGGCACAATTCTCACTTTCATTTGTGAACATGCACTTAAAATTAAAAAGCAAAGCCTTCTGGCTTTCTTGGTTTTTGGTGTTTTTTTTTTTTTTTTTTTTTTTTTTTTTCCAGCGGGTTACTCCTCAACTGCATCATAATGCTCACATAATCTCTTTTTCAGAAATTGGACTCACATAACTAGTTGGTATGCAAAATATGTAAGGCCCCAGTCTGCTCCGAATTACACCCATGCAAACCGTTGAAACTTAAAAGGGAATTTAAAATATGCATGAGTAAGGAGAACAAATGGCGCCTCAATTTGCAAAAAGTGCTTTGAGGAGATGCTTCAGAAGATGGTGTTGTGGGTGTTGTGCACTTCCTTACCTGTGCCCTCGGGACGGGGAGGGGAGAGGCTCTGATTTTTAAACCAGGAGAGCCAAAAACTGTGTTTTGTTGGTGCTTTTGGTGAATCAAAAGGAGTAGAAGCAGCCATTGTTGCTCACTAATGTTCTTAATTAACTATAATTTATTGAAAAGCTCCCATGGAACAGCATCCTAAATCTCACGGTTTGTCAGAAGTCAAATGTTGCATTGTTTTGTCAAGAACAGTAAATAAAGTCAACATGGATAGACAAGAAGGGCTCTGTGGAAGTGAGTGGCTGCGACGGTGCTGCTCAGGAAGGTGCTTTGCAGTTGCTTTTCCCCATGTTGCTGTAATGGGGTGGGAACTGATTGACTTTGTGGCCTTCGTTGATGTGAGCACATGGAGCTGTGCTTCTGAAGCCTTCATCCCAGGACAGAGCGCTTTTTGCATACTTTATAAATTGTTTTGACTGCTTTTAGATTAACTATTGAACCACAGTGGAAGCGTATGGATTCAAGATATTTCTGGTGATTGTGTAACTGGAAAAAACTGCCCTGATTTTAAAGTATTTTTGGCATACGAATGAAAGTAAATAAGCAATTCTAGAGACTCACTGGAAAGTAATGGCTCCTGCAGGACACTAGCTGTGCCAGGAACTCTGGCAGATGCACTGAGCCTTTGCTATTAAGCTTCAAATGAAAGCGTTTTTAAAGCAAAAGATCAAAATTGAGGATATATAATCTAAAATGTAAGGAATTTGGAAAGAACTGCGAAGGGAAATGTCCAGCTGTATGAGCTGCGTTAGGAGCGCTGTGGAGGGAAACCTGGCGAGCTCCTGGGACAGCTGTGGTGACCCTGGGCTGATCGGAGCTGCAAATGTTGGCCCAGCTGAATTTCTGATGGCGATGGTGTGTTAGGAAGCAGGAAAAGAGCAGCACCTTCTGTTGGGTGACAGGGAACCACTGGGCTGGCGGCCTTTGGACAGGAACAGTTTGTCCCTGCACTTCCATCCATGATTCACCAGTGTGAAGGAGTCATCAAAGCACCACTGTCAGTGAATGTGTCATTAGAGGAAGTGTTCTGCTTTTTTCCTAAACAAGAAGTTAACAAAGCATTATTTTTCACCGCCTTCGTGCTCTGAGCAGTGTTTCAGAGACTGGAGCTCCTGTTCTTTGTTGTTGCTCTGTTTGCTCATTTCAAAGCCATAACTGAGTCCCCCGGGCTGCTCTGCAAGTGATGCATCTCTAAGATGTGCTGCTTTTAGCTTCAGCAGCCTAACAGCTCATCAGTAAATCTCAAGGGGCTGTGGACAGCCACATTCTTGGTAGTAAAGGACATCAGTGATTTTGAAACTGAAGCCACCTGCAGAAAAATCTTCAAGAGATGAAGATCCCCACCTCTCTCACCCCAACTCTTGTTTTTGTTTTCTTTGTTTCTTTGTTTCTTTCTTTTCCATCAATGTATGCTCAATCTGACCTTTTTCTGTGTTCCCAGCCTGGGGATCATGGCATAGAAATGGCATTTCATGAAACAGATGTATCCCAGATCTTTGTAGACACCCACTTGTCCATCATACCACATCCAAAGATGCCTTCCTGAGATGCTCAGAATACTTCAGTACGGGGTAACAGATGAAATAAAGCACTGCTAAGCTTCATGATGTCTTTAGAGTTTGTAGCTGGATCCAATCAAGGTAGTACCGGAGTATTAAATCAAGTGAACAAGCATGAGTTCTCCACTTATTCTAACTGGACATTCAGTTCACTTCTTACGTAAACCAGGATGGGAAAGAGGGCAGCTTCTGGAGACAGAAATGTATAGATAAAAATGAGGGTTTTATTTGAGAGATGCATTGGTGGAAAGCTTCAGTAAGACTCTTGACTCTATAGACAGAGATGTCTGTGCAAAGACATCTCTTGGAATTAAATGTTTTATTGTATTTCCTTTAATTCATTGCACTGCACAGGCTTCCCAGAGAGCTGTGGGTGCCCCATTCCTGGAGGTGCTCAGAGCCATGGATGGGGCTTTGTGCAGCCTGTTCTAAAGGCAGGTGTCCCTGCCCATGGCAGGAGGTTGGAACAGGATGGTCTGTAGGGTCCTTTCAAACCCAACCATTCTGTGATTCTATGACTTTAAGGAGGAAAAAAAAATGCACTCCCAGACCCTAACTTAGCAGCAGGGGTGTGAAGAGTCATTCTAGGGGCACGGGATGGGCTGTGCTCTGCTCTGCGTACCGGCGTTTCCTCGGCCTGTTTGGTTGGGGTTTGCCAAGATCACAGCTGACTTTTCAACTCCTCCACACTTCGCTATCAACTGAACAGTCGTTAGAAACCACTGAAACTCCAACCTCCATGAAAGCAACGCTCCCACGAGCCGTGGGCTGCCATACGGCGCCTGATGTGGGGTCTGAGCTGACACAGCACCAACCAAGAGGTTGTGGCAGTGCTCATTATCGATGCTGGGTCAGGCAGTGGGACTGGGTGCTGCCATCCCCTCCTGGTGGTCCCTGAGAACACAAGGAACCGTTTCTGTAGCAGTGCCATTCTCAGACATCGTCACATTTGAAACTGCTGTCTGAGAACACACAGAGCACCCCACATCTCACTGGTGATGAAAAAAGAGATTAAAGCCCATCTGGGCTTAGAGGTGGGCTTAGGTTTAGAGGTGAGTGAGAAGTGAGCTTTTTAGGGCAAGGGCTGCCTTTTCTCTGTGGTGTTCATTCACTTTGATGCATGGAGATTTGGGCCTTCTGGATACCACAGCACAAGCCAGTGCCCATAAGATAACATGGATCAGAGTGGGTCAGTGTGAGAGCTGTTCGAGAGGTGGGTGCTGTAAGAAACAGCAGCTCTCTGAGATTTGCATGCTGCAGGCAGGCGCAATGGGATTGCTGCAGGAAGCAGTGGCTGAAATCCTTCAGGCTCCTCATGTGGGTCTGAGGAGGAACCTCAGCACTCTTTGAGTTCAGCATCTATTTGCCTCCATGTTTCTCTTGGCTCCTCCATTTCTGCAGCTGATAAGGACATGCTATGGGGCAACCCCTGCAGGCACTTCGTGTTTTGAAATGTGCTGCTCAGTGAAGCAAAATAGCTGACGTCCCACTGCAAAAAAAAAAAAAAAAAGGGTCCAGGAATAATATCTTAAAGCCAAATCAGGAGTCTGCCAGGGAACTAATACCCTTGGGTGGATGTTACTGATATTGTATTTGTTATATTAGGCAAGAGAGGTCAGCTTATTCTTTAGAATAAGTTACAGTAAACAGGAGGGATAGCTGAGCCCTACAGAGTTTCATGACTGATGAGTTTAAACGTTAAGAGCTCCTATCGTATGAATCTTGATCAAGGGAAAGATAAATGTGCTGTTTTTTAGCATTTCACTACAAACACGGTGTTTGTGCCAACTGACACAATGATTAAATATGATCCTCTCTTCTCAGAAATGAGGAGAACTGTAACCGCACTGAGCTCTCCGCCACTGATACAAGATAAAGGAGTCAAATCGTGTGTGGTTTCCTTCAGACCAAGCTTGTGGTGCAGAGTTTCATGAATGATGTTGTCCAAAGTCAAAATAATCTGGTTCACCCAAAGGTATTTCTACAAGGACTGTAAGGCTGCAGATTTCTACAGAATAGGTCGATTTGTCCTTAGCGCTGTGCTCAGCCTTGGCCCAGTGCACTTGGAGGATAAATGCCCTAAGAATTAATAGACACCCGGCTGTTGATCTAAAGATAGCTAGTAAGGCAATCCAGCTCTAAAATGGGCAAGTTTCATATTATTATTGTTGCAAATTATAATCAGAACATTTCCCCATCAGTGTGTCCCGGCTGCTCTCTCTGCTCATGGGGGTTTTTGTCCCACTGCTGTGTCTGTGTGGTGACACTGATGGCACAGGGACGCAGGGCTGTCCAGCTTCATGCAGCCCAATGGCCGAGCCCCACTGAGGCCCTGGTGCTGGCTGAGAAAATCAAGAGCAGCTGCTTGTTTCTTTTCAAGAGTATCAGAAAAACAAGACAGTTCCCTCCCAATGTGCACCAAAGGCTTCTTCGTCCTTCTCACTTTCAACCACATGAATGGTCATCATTTCTCTTTGGAGCTTTTCCAGAGTATTGCACTGATGCTCTGCAGGTCCCTAAGAATTAGCTACAAGTGGTCTTCCCTTGCTGTAGACCAACATAAAAGCAGTGATGGAGCAGTGCCCCCCAACCCTTCCAAGAAAAAGAGGTTAAGAATCGCAGCCCCAGACTCCTCCCTGCACTGAGGTGCTTCATACACGGCGCTCTGCAGCCTCCCAGAGCCCTGCAGAAGGCTTGGTTTGCTCGCCCTAAATAAGACGCCTCGCCCTCCCCGTGAGCACAGCACAACCATGGTCTGCATGCTGCCCTTGGATTACTGCAGCCAGGTTTGCCGTGTTCCACCAAAAGCTGCCCTTTGCTTGGCCATGCCCCATTCCTCAGTCTCTGTTGGGTTTGTCCTGAGTCCTCCAGGCTCTGCTGTGTAGGGCTGCGTGTGGTGCAGAAACCAGCTCTGCAAATACGCTCACATCACTGTGGTGTCCTCCATGTCATGGCGGATGTCTGTTGTGAATGACACCTGCTGATTCCTGACTGGGCCCCAGAGCCACAACACTGGGCTCAGAACCTTTCTTCTGCTGAGGAAGCTTTTAATGGCTCTGGACTGGAGGCTGTCACCACGTGGCTGATGAGATGTTGGACCATACAGAAATGCACAAAGGATGCAGGGAAGAGAAACTGTAATACCGGTAGTCTCTCTCACACTGAAGGAATGGGGAGAACAAATGGTCAGGAGCCAGGAGACCAGCATGCCCCACGCAACACAAAGCCAACAGCTTCTGTCCCATACGGCCAAGGGTAGGCAACCACTGTTCTGGAGGGGAAAAGGGGAAGGTAGCTGGCACTCAGCCCAAAACAGAGCTGGAATTCCCAACTGTGATGTGTTTATGTGGATTGAGAAGGAGGAAGCAGCACATTTCTGGTGCCAGCTGCCCAACGGGGTGGGATGGGGCAGCTCCTGAGCCTCCATGTCTTCATACGGCCACCACTCTCACTAGGATCAGCACAGGAAACACGGGTGAGAGTTCCCCGGGTGTGCTCCTGCCCACGTTGGCAGCCTGGGGACGTCCCAGGGCGCTGCAGGAAGCCCCGCTGAGCGTGGAGGTGTGCGGTTCTTGCGAGGGCAGAGCTTTGATGAGCTCAGCGAGGGAAAAACCTTCTAGGAAGGATTACTCTGAAGTTTAGGAGGCACGGGGACCGCTGTTTGTAGTGAAACACTGCTCACAACTCACTGCTCGGAGCTGCCTTTGTGCTGCGGCAGAGCTCCAGGGCTGCATCTCCTGGAGGTGCCCCAGCTACATGCAGGGAGCCCTGAGCTCCTCCACATCAGCTCTGTCGGCAGCAGCACGTGCATGCGGACACACACATTGTGCTGGAAGCAAAATCTTCTTTTCTAGCTTGATTTTGGCTGGCTCTATCTTCCAACCATTGCAGCTGCTGCTTTTTGCTGCTGCATTCGTGTTCCTTCCCTCCATCCAAAAAAGAAGAAAGATTTTATGTTTGATGCAGAGAAAATTCGCTTTATTTATCTCAAGCCTTCTGGCCATACTGTCACAAAGCAGGAAAAAAAAAAGAGCTGTTTCATCACAACAGAGCTCAGTTACTTCAGAAAGGACCAAAACATTCCCATTCACCTCTGCCAGCGTGTTGCAAAAGTGAGCAAGACAGGAAAACAGAGCCCTTGCACCGTCCGTCCCCACAGTGTGTCAGTTCTGCTGAAATAACTCCTGCTGTCATCAGCCCTTGATATTTTTGGGTTCTGACATCACGCATGGAGATAAGCCTGGGGATAGAAGTTTTGAGCCATCAGAGCATGGCAGCTCCCCATGATGGGAGGAGGACAGCACAGGGCACTGCTGGTGCCCATGTTGGTGGTGCGACTGAGAGCTGCAAAGCTGAAAGCAGCAGAGGGTTTTGTGCTGAAGAATGAAAGCAAAATGCCAACTTTTCACACTCCACCAGTCTTTTCAAGAACAAAGTGATTCCTTCACCCATCCCTACCAAAGCGGTTGCTGTATAGAAACAACACTATTTCTGAACTCTAGAGAGATGGGAGAAATTTCTGGCAAGATTTCAAAAATCTGACCTGCTTCGCTTCAGTTTAAGTGAAGTTGAAACTGGTCACTGTGGAGAATTAAAAAGAACCTCCTGTTATCAGAACCTTCCATTATACGCTTCCCAGGACCCACTTCGGGCTGCGGTTGCTGGTGTTGGGTTTGCTGTCCTTCCTCTTTTTCAGTGGTTACGGTTACTTTGGATCCAAACAGTGATGGCAGCTATGGAAAAAAACACTGCAGCTTTGTCATGTGGTCCAAATGAGGTTTGCTTTCATCAGAGTGGTGTAATTCTGTACAGAATATTAATTGCACTATTGGCCACCTTCCCACTCAGCTCTTCGCAGCTCCATTAAGCGCTGCTGACTCGGATCTCACACTCATTGGAGAGTTATTGGGCTCTGCCACGAGGGCCATTCCTTTCAACACAGATCGCTCAGTGCAATGAGCGCTTCTTATTTCAGAGACCAAATGGAGCACTTAATCATCTGGAGAAATCTGAAATAGGCTTGGAAGGAGCTCAGTCCCACACCATAGAAGTCTGTGAGTGTTTCACAAAAGCTCTTCGAGGCCCCCGTTTGTATGATTTAGGGCTTTGCTGTTTATTTGCTAAAGGCTTCTATACAAGACTTGTATCACCATGTTAATTACTTTAAGTACATCCATCTGTGCTCAAATAATAAAAATATACGTCTGAACCGTAAGGAAACGTCGCCCTGAACCATGCTGGGCCAGAAAAAAATCATTTATGCTGCAACTATAGCAACTACTAAAATAGCAAAGCACACTGATTTCTCACATGAACCTGTTCCTAATGTCCAAGAGACACTGTGTGCTGTGCGCCTTATATACCAGCTCCCAAAATATCCGAGTCCTGATAGGATGAGAAAACGCTGTCATGTTCCGCACCAGGCCAATTACAAAGCTGTAGTTCCTGTGCTGGTAAAGATGTTTCCTGTTGATAACGCAAAAGGACAACATTGCGCCGAGCTGCTAATGTTATCTGGGACCCCTGTGACCTCTCGGAAACTTTAACAATTGTAGAGCACACAACACGTAGAAGCTCTCTGTCTTGTGCTTTTATTTTAATAAATAAGCAAGAAGGAAAATAAACACAGGTCTTGTGGCTGGGCACTTGCTGGTGGTCGGGGCTGGTTGGGGGCTGGAAGGTGCAGCCCTGTCAAAGGGCAAACTGCTGCCCCAGGCAGCGCTTTGCTGCGTCCCTTCCTAAAGCAATGCTGGGAGAAGGAGCAATTTCACATTGATTTCTCTTTTCTATCAGTTCTAGATGTACTCCCCTTCCATTTTAGACTCTTTTTATTTTAATGTTTGAGGATTAAAAAGCAGTCCAAGCAATTCCAGTCTAAGCAGCTCTGATGGACGCATTGATTCGTAGCTCAATGGCTTGAAGATTCATTATCCCTAATTGCTGAATTTAGCCTGGTCTGTCTAATTTGCCCAAATATTTGTCTGCCCTTCGCCATCCGTGGTGCAACACCCACCCTACTGGAAACAACCTGAGAGCTGAATACACGAGGTGCATAGAATACACCTTCTGGCCTTACAAAGGACAGTGTGTCCTTACAAAAGGTAGAATTCTAAACAAAAGTCCTACAGCTAATTACTTTAAAAACCTTATAATTGAGTATCTGGGCTCAGCTCTGTGCTGCCAGTGCTTCCAGTAACCCGCAGTCCCACCTGGAGGAGCATTGCTGGGCTTCTCCCGGCTGTTTCTGCTGGAAGGAGGCAGAACCCCCACCATGGTTTCCTTTGAGCAGTGCTTATTCACAGCAAGTCACAGTGGGAGAGGGTGGGAGGCAGAGTTCATTCATTTTTGAAGCATAACATAGAGCAGATTGTGTTTGGATTTCACCAGATATTTGTTGTTTTATGTTTCCTTGCTTTATATTGGAGAAGGGCCTGCAAGAAAACTTTGATCCAAGGTACAAATCCACAGCCAAGATGTGAAGTAAGCTTGCACAACGTTCTGCAGAACAGGCTGCAGCCCAGCACTCTGCTTTGGGAGCTGCGCTCCGTGCGCTGCTGCTCAGCTGTTTGAGCTGCAATGGGCTGTGCAGACATCTGCCATCCCTGCCCGTGGTATTTTGGACAGTGAAGTGCGTGAGTGCAACGTTACCAACTGCCAGGGGAAGCAATGGGCCTGGAGGCATTGAGCACAGCACCAAAGGCTTCGGGTCCAGTCAGCCTGCCAGCAGCCACAGAGCTGCAGTGGGGAAGGCATGCTCAGTTCCAAGGCCCGTCTTTAAGAACCCATCAGCCCGTTGTTGTGTAGGAGCCAGGTGCATGGAGTGCAGGTCCAAAGGCTGCCCTTGGGGAAAGGCCCGCAGCCACACACAGACCCAGGGAGAGCAGAAACACACTGGTGCACAAAGACTTCACCCTGCGGACTGATAACAGTGAGGTGAGTGCAGCCCGGAGCCTCCCAGGTGCGAGTGGGAGCGTGGCTGACGCACACTGTGCTTCCACAAACCCGAGTCATGGCAACACACCCCGGCCACAGGAGAAACGGGTTTATCAGTGCCTGACCCGCGTAACACTCCGCATTACACAGAATTCATTGGAAAAAGTGTTACAGCCATCCATCCGTCCTGCAGCATAAACAAAGCTGCTGTGTAATTAATTACCGCCGCCATTAAAGTCACCCTCGCTGTCCCTCAGCGCTGAGGCCACCCCCCTGTCACAGCACTGCTGCCGCAGTGACAAACAGCGCTGGGTGTCAACCACGGGGAAAACATCAGCAAGCGGATTGCAACACAGCGTTTGGCACATGGGAGAAACGGAGGTGCCAAGGTTCAGCCTCTCTCTCATCACGGCTCTGAAGTCAGAAACAAGCAGGTGCAATCCCTCAGCCTGAGCAAACCCACGTGGGTAGAAGCCCCGCTGTGTCTTTACGAGCCAGGTTTTACTGACAAGGGGCGGCTGAGATGAGGGGCAGGAAGCAGAGGCAGAGGGATGGGGCATGGAATGAGGAGACACGGGCAAGATGAAAACAGCGACAGAACCCCACCAAAATACGGAGCGGGAACGAAGCTTTTCCAGCAGTGCTTTTCTGTTTATCAGGGAGGAAGGCTGCGGCTCCTTTCACTCCAACAGAGCTGAGTTTTCTCTGGGGGTAATCAGGCGAGCAGGAGGTGCTGCTTCGCACATCACAGAGGGGCGCTCGGAGCGGCTGCTGAGTCCTGAAGCTGCGAGCACAGCAGGCGGCAGCCTCACAGCGCCCAGCGCCTCCGCTTGCAGCCCGACAGCGGCACGCGGCGCCGAGCGGCTGCTCTGCAGCACCGCAGCTCCAGCAGCGCTGCTGGTGGCACTGGGCGCGTGGCGGTAGGTGGAAGCGACAGCGTGAAGAGGAAACGTCGAACTGAAGTTACCGAAGAACCCAAAACACAACACAACGGCAAAAAACACCCCGAGGAACCCCACCGTGCTGCGTTGTTTGTTTGTTTGTAAATAAATAGCTATACCGCGCAACCCGAAACGTGCACAGGAGCACAGACCCCTTCACTGCGTCCATTTCTGTCACCAAATGGAAACCACAGCTCGGAACGCAGCGTCCTCGCAGTGCCACCTGCTGGCAGCACCGGCGCTTAGAAACAAACCGGCAGCTGCTGTCTCTGAGCCACTCGGTACCAACACACCGCTACAGAAGTGAAGCGGCCATCGAGGCCAGTAGGGAAGCGCTGCTGTCAGACCTCGCTGCACTGCTAGGTAACTGTTTATCGATAAAGTAGCAGGCAGACGAAGCTGTGCCCTGCAGGGGGAAAAGGCTTCGCCCTCTCGGAGCACTGTGAGCTGTCCTGCGCTAAGGAGAGAGAACACATTTCATCTTACTGAGAAAAAATACCGCCAAGTGCAAAACCAAGACTGCAGAGAACATCTCAACGCTGCTGGCTTTGTACTACGGACAGATGTGTTTTCAGAGCACTGAAGAAGTTCAGCCTTCCAGGTACGGCAGCGACAAAATCAGCCCAAGCTGAAGAGCCGAGGCCGTCTCTCTGCTTCGGCAGAATTATGCAAATCGCCTTCAGAAAGTATTCTATATCAGGCAGTTGTGTGTAACGTTGGCAGACCATCAAATTTACATTTTCCCCACATCAGGTAGAGAGCAGAAGCCGCCACGATAACAAAGGTAGCAGCTGCTCTAAGAACGAAACTTATTTACGGAATAGAATTTACTCCTTGAACAAATATTCACAGCAGTAATATCACGCCTCTATTTCTGCCTTTCTATGCATGCTGGGACCCCACATCTTAATAACAAAGTTGGTTTTTACTTTTTCTTGATCTCTTTGTTCCCCTCCCCCCTTCCTGCAATATTGGCTGCTCACAAGCACTGGTTTGCAGAGAATGAAAGCACAGCAAGAGTTCTCTGTATTCAGTATACAAATCAGGAACTTCGATGAAGCTCAGTTCCACTCATCCAAGCCTCATGTTAGACTAACTGAAGGCACACCAGGATTAGAGGCTGCACAATACTGTAGATTAAAGTGGAAAAGAAAGAGGGAGTGATGTGCAATTGACTCAATGAGCTTTTTTGTCCTTTATTACTTCCTGGACAAGTAGGGCTGATAACTCACCATCAAAGCCAACTCAAACTGCAGAATGTAAGAAAAACACTGGTCTGCAAGATACATCCTTCAACAGGAAAACAAATGGAGCTTTTGAGAGTCACATTTTACAGGCAAATAATGAAAATAAACATTGTGAAGAATGGAGCCACCGGGTAAAGTGATTTGTCAACCAGTTACAGTTTTAATATAAAATATTTAGTCCAGTCATAAGCTCAATGGTTCAACTGAAAATGAGCACTGGAACCAAAACCTTGGACAAGATGATTTGTTTCGACATCAAGCTTGTTGGGGTGACAAACACAGCCATCTTACCCCAGAAAATACACGTCTGCTCCAAGCACGGCCCAGCCAGCTCACTGCCTCACTGCTGCACAGCACCTCCAGCCGCCGGTCAATTCTGCAACTCATCCTTCTGTAACATTACAGCAGCTGCATTCCAGGGGAACTCTGATGATTTATTTAATTTACTAATCAGACACACTGTATACAAAGGTAGATACACAGACTACAAGGATTTAGTGGGGACAGTATCTTTTCAACTTTGTGGGAGAGTCAAGAACCGTCAAGAAAGTAGTGCAGGGAACCTTGCACACAGGAGATGTGTCACATCTTTAGCTCTGAATGGCTTACATTTAGCATCTGACTCAAATACTAAATTCAAACCAAACCATTCCAAAAACTGTTTAAAGAAAATACTGATAGCTGTTAATGTATTTTTCTGAAATCAAAGTATGTACACCCAAATGAACCTCAGCTTCTCAGGAAAATGAAACAGCATGTAAAAAAAATAATACCTTTATGTATGACGTCCTCACCTGCTGTCCATTCTGCCACAAAGTTCTAAGAATAATTGCTTACAAATGGAGGAGACTAAGACAGCAACCTCTTCAGGGCAAACAAAGTTAAGCAATGCTAACAAGTTACAGCAAAAAAAAAAGATTTGCCCTAAATGAACAAGAAGGCAAGCCTGAAGAACAGTAATGATATTTCCATCAGCTTCTCTGTAAACACCAATCAACTGTCAAGAATAGGCAGGATTATATCACTTACCTAGGAAGGGGAATAGTAATAATTATAAGGAGAATTATAAAGTCTTCCCACCAAATTTTATGGCTGACAAAGTCAGTCCTTTTTTTTTTTTTTTTAAATTAAAGACACTTCATAGTTTTATATTTGTATTACAAATAGAAATAAAAAGCAAATGTTAGTTAATTGGCGTAGGGTTTTCACACCCAAGGGGTATAACAGGGTTGAAACTTTTCAGTGTGCACCTCAGCTCCTAAGAACTAGCCACAGAGATGCTCCTGCAGACACTTCCCACAATCTCTTGTTCTCAGACATCTTGGCCTCCAACACTTATTTATACATAAGCCCACAGCTTGTTCTGTCAGATGAATTGGTTTGACGCCATGCAAAGAAGAACAAAGAGTATTTTTGGACCCCTGATAATTTTAGCTCAGATTTTGTAGAATTTCATAAGTTAACAGAGAATGAGTTAAGGCACCCATATGCCCAGAACAAAAATAATAAATACCTTGGGCTAAATACAACTCACTGTTAAGCAGTCATGTAATTGCACAGTTGTTTCCCTATTTTGTCGGGTAACACTACCAACATCTTCAAAGATCCTAAAATATGAACACTAAATCTTTGTGAATACAATGGACAAGGCATTGACAAGACATTCTCAAGGTTCATTCTGTACTCCTGGCTCCTCAAGGTACTACTAATGTAATTAGCATTTAGCAGCAAGATCAGCATGTTCTAAGAATGAAATAAATATTCACACAATCAATACTAATGGTTCAAACACATCATTAAAAATGGTAAATTTCCCATCTTTCTCTCGCCCAATCTGAGTATGCAGAGACAAGACCCTTGGCAACAACATTCACAGCTCTCAGTACCACAGAAGCTTCTGCAAACAAATCCTAGGCCTGAAGCATTGTCATCTGTGGTGCCTGCAAGGCGTCTTACTGTGTTCGAAGCTGGTAGTCTGTAAAGGAATAACAAAAACAAGACCAGTTTTAGTACACTTTCACTAACCACAGTAAAACGGATCAGCAAACTGTCATGAAGTAATATAAATCAGAGATGATCAGATCTTCATATAGAATAACCAAGAACACAGGCTTTAAAGCAGTTAAGATAATTACAAGCTTCCAAGCCAGAAACAGCATAACCGCTTTGAACAGAAAAATGAGTAACAATGAAAAGAAGCAAAAAAAGTGTTTGTTTTTTTTTCCCTTTAAAAGACCTGGTAGCTCTCAGCCAGCCCAAAGCTAGCAAAATGTTATGTACCAATCAGTTCTTTTTTAGTTCCTATTCCCCCCAGATTTAAGTATTTCATAATGAACGCCAGATTCAGTGAACAACTGCTGTCTAAACGGATGATTCAATAAGATAGTTCAGTAAAAAAAAACTAGAAAAAGCAGCAAGCATTAATGTCACATATATGTACTGCAGAGTTTAATACTGAAACATAAGACCAGTTTGCTCATATCTTCAATTTGCTGGTGTATGCTGGAGAAATAAAGTATGTGAAGATAGAGATTATTTACAGTTCATTGCTTTCGATTTACCTCCATTCTGGGTAATGTAACGAACCCATGGGAGAGCTTGATAGCCACTCTTCTCAATTATCTTTAAGTATCGAACCTGGGAAGAAAGAAATGTTATACATGAGTCTCCCATGGCAACCAAGCATCATTTAGCAAAAAAAATAATAATAAAAAAAAAAATCAATAAAATCAGGGATGGGTGGGTGGGTAGCGGTGATCAGAAGTGCATTCTGTAGATAACAATAACAGGAATTATCTAGATGTGCAAAACTTTCAGATGTAAATACAAATCCTTGTCACTTGCATTAACAGCATCTTTCCATCTGAAATTATGCAGCCAGTCCTATCATTCTCTTTACAAGATTCCCTTAAAGCAGGAAAAACCAGACTTGCCTCAGCAATAAACAAACACTTGTGGTACTTCAAATTGAGGGGCAAGAAGACGTACATGAACGAGACAATGACAGCCAGGACAAGCAGGACAGAAACAAAAGCAAAAAGACACCAAACCATGGAACAATGGAAGTAAGGGCAAGGCAGACAAAGCTACAAAGCTGGGCTGCATCAGTTGGTGTGTCAGGAGCCTGGCACAGCCGCCCTCTGTATTTCTGTTTTCAACTACCAACCTGGATTCCTGAAGTGGTGAAATATGGAATCTCAAATTTGACACTAATGGGAGGTTTCCCTTCCTTGTCTTCAGCTTCAACACTTGGAAGTCCAAAGTGAGCTCTCATCAGATATTCTTTCCCACCCTTACAAAAAAAAAAAAAAAAAAAGAACAGATTTTTTTCTTGAAACATGAAAAATTTCCAATCATTTCAAATCTTTTCTGGGACTTAAGAGGAAGAACATTTTTTTAAATTTAAAAGTAGGTGTTTTGTTTGTTTTTTTGTTTTTGTTTTTGCTTTTTAAATGCAGATCAACTTGAGACCAGTTTGATGCATAATTCATCTTCTTCCAGTCTTACCCCGAAGGAGAACATTAGAAGTTTGGTTTTCTTTCTGATCATTTTTGTCACATAGCACAATAGTTGTACTATCACCATGGGACATTTGATGCTGTTAGAATTTGCTTTAGGCTGAGTCATAAACCATTAACTGTAAGTAATTATTGTAATATTGGGTGAGAAGACTACAAACAGCACTTACTGGAAAAGATTTAATGGACCACACAATTTCACTGTTCTCTGGAACCCATTTGACACTTCCAACAGTGGTTTTAAACTTTGGTGAGTCTGCATCATTTGGAACTGGAATGTGAATCTCCACATTGTTGGCAGTTGATCTACGCTTAAACTGACTTTTTGCCTAAAGAAAAGTGAGAAAAATCACATCTCTAAGCATGTAGACTATGCATGTAAATTCAGAGAGCTGCCACACAATTTCTCTCTACCACAATCTACTGAGAAACAGCACAACACAGAACATAAACTTACAAATCAACTTTTCTAAAGAGACAAGTCCCAGGGAAACAGGAGGTGTTTGTGTAAGAAGGTACATGCTGCTGGTGAAGCACTGAAAACAAACAAAAGAGAAGACAAACCAGCCATAATTATTTTAGAACTTCTGACCTTGATCATGTACTCGATGCGGCTGTGGGAATGTTTTTCAATCACGGATTCAATCCAGATCAGTGGCTTTACCTGATGGGAAAGATATTTTACAGTTGTAGACTTTACTTTGGCATGGTCACAAAACTGTCATTTCCTCATAAAACTACACTGAATACATGAATTCCATAAGAAAGGACTGACACACAAGCAGAAAGTAGCAAAAATTAGCAGGCATTAGGGGAAAAAAAATAAAGTATTTCTCACATTAGTTCCTAACATCTTCAGCTGTCAAACATTTTTCCACGTATGTGCACGCTTTTCTGGTTTGCTTTCTTTAACTGCTGCTGGCCTCCTGTCACAGCTGACAATTATAGATTTCCTCTATACTAAATATTTCCTTTCCTAAAGAAATGTTAATTTACACAGTAGCTGTTACCTTGAGGAGCCACAATTGCTAAACACTCTAAGAAATATTAGAGGACAAATGAACGTTGTCAAGCACAACAAATTGCCACACTAATTGTATTGGGTGATTAGCTTAAAAATGAACTGATTAGTGTTTCGAAAACAGTTTCAATAGTAGCTGAAAAGATAGAGATTTACTGCCAAGTTATTTCTAAACTCCAAAAAGAGCGAGCACAAAGCTTTGCTATTAATGGTTGACTTCACAACTACTATGCTGCCCATACTTAAAGAAAAAAACAAAACACATTAAGGGAAAGCCATTAGCAGATCTACCTACAGACTAATGATTCTCATTAAAAACTGCTGTAGTTCAGACCCAAACACCCAGACTTACGTGGGTATTGAGACGATAGGACATGAGTTCAAACTCTCCATCAGGTGGAATGAAAGAAATCGTCCTGTCGTTTTCAAAGCGAGAGAGACGCACGCACTGATGGAACTTCACATCCTCCAGTTCTACTGATTTACTTTTGCCACCTATCAGAAAACACACACGCCAAGACTTCAAATCATGACTCCCATTACATCCGAGGTCACATTGCAGCGTTATGTAGCAAAGCAGATGTCTGCTGATATCCTCCTTGGTTTAGCCCAGTAGTTTTTCTATGACTCCAACAGTCCCAGCAGATGAGGCAATGAAGCCCAGATGGAATACCACAGTGAGCATGGAAACCATCTTCTCTTGGTATTGGCACAGAAGACCTAACATGGTTTTCTACATAGGTAAAACAAGTATTTTCATCACAGAATCGATTATTTCACTTGAACCTCACTTAAAGTTGCTGGGAACACCCATCACAACTTGGAAGACATTGCTGAAATACTCACGGCCTGTGTTATCAAAGAGAACTTTGTCATTTAAACCAAGGCGAAGCTCTGGCATTCCTGAGAGAAAGACTCTCATTTTAATGGACCCAACTATTTCACTCCGTAATACATTTCCATTGGCACTGACCTGAAGGGCAATGAGAAAGAAAGATAAAGGTTGCCATGACACGATATGATGTGAGATCAAACAGCAATCCCACCCCGTCCTCATCCCCCAGCTCTCCAGGGATGCCTTTCTTCCAAGCAACCAATCCAGTACAGTACAATTAGACCAAGGACAAGGTGGGATTAGACTGAAGGATGCAGGAAGGACATGTCAGAAACCAGCTTTGGGACTACTGAGCACAGAGCACAAATTCCAGTAAAGGATTATTTATCTATGGACATTACAGATTGTCAGTCCTAATGACAGACAGCATCCCAGTGCACCAATCATGGATAGGCTGACTTTTTATTATATCCTTGTAGGCTTTCAGACTGTAAATTCTTCTCAAGACTTCTACTAATCATTCTCATTACAAGTTCAAGTAAAAGGTACCCACCAAAAGGTTAACAGACTCTATAACATCCAAGAACACTTCATTCTTCCTATATTTTATCCCTTCTGATCTCCATGAAACAGCATTTGTAACAGTGGCAGGTGGACGTGGAGCTCCAGTTTCAAGTTTGTGACCTTCCTGAGTGATGTACCTTTATAAGAACATAATTAGAACAACAACAACAACAAAATAATAATTATACTCTGAAACGTTTGCAGTCTTTTGTATCAGATTCACATCATTTATAAATCAGTTGGATATTACAAGGCTACTATATTAAATATTTTGATAACTAGAGGAGAAAGCCAAAACATTTGTTTGTACACAGAAAACGTAACACTTTCCCAAGGACCTTACAAATGGAAGCAGTACAGACAGATACTTACTCTTGTAAAATTTTACTATCAGTGGTTTGTGGGTAACCAAAATCCATAAGCTCATCTAACAACTCATAAATAATAACAAAATTATCCCTAATGCTCTCTTCTTCCAACTCCTTGAAATATTCAGAAAAAACCTGAAACAACAAAAACAAAGAGGGAGGGGAAAAAGGGACATCAGCTGAGGAACTACAGTACATCTGAATGTATTCCTGTAACTAAGAAGAATTTGGAGGAAAAAAAAAAAGAAATAAAATCACCAAAACAATTTCTATAATTCCCAAAAAGCATTCTGTTCAGATTAGCAGCAGGAAACCCACCTCAAGTTGGAGAGAGTTACAGAGCCCTAGAAATAACTCTAAGGATTAAAAAACATATTTATATAGCGGAGAACAGTTGTGATGCCAGGTCCAAATTAACCAAACACAGAATCTACAGATGGCACTACTCATGCATCAGCGTTTTCCTCTGCATTCTCAAGTCTCATGCAACTTCTCACAGCACTGTGTCACATCCTCTGCCTACTCAGTCATAAAATATCAATTCCATTATTAGTAGTTAGGAAGACATTGCTATAAAATAATAAAATATAAAAGAAAAATACAATTACTACAGATTCTTTTTAAAAAAGTGAAAGCTCTATATATTTTTATGTATAAGATATAAATTATATGTTACACTAATAAATAGATAGGAGTTACATCTCAAATTTCCTACTCACCTGAACTACTTTATATAAAAATGAAAACACCAGTGATACACAAGCATTCTTCTTAGAAGTTGCAACAACTAATAAAGGATGTTCAGGAACACGCATTCAGAGTCATCGTGGGGTGAAAAAAACTGACTGTGTTTTTAAAAGCATTGTAAAAGGGGCAGCCTGACCTGCTGCCTGACTTAGCAGTGGGCAGCCCTGGCTGAGGCAGCAGGGGTGGGACTGAATGATCTTCGAGGTCCCTTTGACCCAAGCTGCTTTGTGATTCATTCAACCATCTGCCTGCGGCACAAAGGATACGATAGAGGTTGTTATGTTTAATCCACATGAAACGAACTCCTCCATGTGCCAGAATTGGAGAAAGCGTTCCCTCTTCTTCCTTTTCCATGAGGATTGGCATAAAATGCTCCACCTCTGACATGTCCACATCCCCGCGGTAATTCCGACAGATGAGAACCTATGGGAAGAACAATTCCTTACACTTCTCCTTCGAGATACGATGTCACCATGCAGGACCAGCACACGGGATACTAAAAGTGCCTCTTCAACTGAACAACTCCAACACCAAGCTTCGGTCGGGTCTACGCATACCACAAACGCAAACCACAAAGCCAACATACGTCACGATTTGAATGCAAATCCCCAAGCTCGCAGTCGCATCTCCTAGCGTTACCCTCACGTACGGCGGCAGACACCCCGTTGAAGATGGAAAAACGCGTCACTCTCCTGGGACAAACCGCCTCCCATGAGGGCAGGGATTCACTACCGCGGGCGGGATGCTCGGGAGCCCAGGCAGGGCCGCCCCCGACTCCTCCTTCAGCACCCGTAGCCGCCAGCAGCGGACACGGCGGGGCCGCCCCGCAGCTGGGCGCGCGGCGAACAGCGGGCGGGAAGGGGAAGCGGCGGCCGCAGGGCAGCGAGGCCGGGGAGCCCCACCGTGCCGGGCCCTCGGAGCCCAGCGCCGCCCGACGCTCAGAGCAGCTCGGCTCTCGTGCAGCCCGCGGCCCCGGAGCCGCAGCGCGGCCTCACCTTCCCCTTCAGGTCCAGCACGTAAACGGCGCTGGCCGACATCGCGCCGCCCGGGGCCGCCGCGCCCGATCACAGCCACGGCGACTTCCGCTTCCGGCCGGCACTTCCGGCGGGAAGCGGCCGCACGAGGCCCGGCCGCGCGGAGGGATACGCGCGGTGATCCGCCCGCAGCACAGTGCCGCCTTGTCGGTCCTGCGCTGCTGTTAAGTAGTCCGCGGCCCGCAGAGGAGTCAGGGAGGCCGAGGGGCCCCGGGAATCAGCGGGAAAACGGTTGGGTGGAAGAGGTGCGTGGGGGGTTGTGATGCGACTCACATCACCTCTGGGCGGGGGCTGTGAGTGCCGGCACACGGCCGGAGTGCAGAGCGCCGCCTGCTGGGCAGGAAAAGGAGCAGCAAAGTAACGGAGGAAAGCGGCGTTTTAATAAATCACACCAAGGATACAAGGATTGTAGAGTACAGCAGACACCACAGCCCCGCCTCTGAGCGATTTCAGACAGAAATTACACAGCTCTGCAGTTTACGGGAGCAGCTGACACAACGTAACACAGACAATCCTGCTTCCAACGAGACCTGCAGGCACGGGACGAACGAAGGGACGATTCCTGCCGCTCACTGCAATCGGGTTTGGCCTCAGCGTGGCGCTGGGCACAGAAAAACACCCCGCTGCACCCCCGTGAGTCAACGGCCAGGAAGAGACTTAGTTGAGTATGCTGAGGCGGAGACAGGACACAGTACAGGGCCACAAATGCTCGCGGGTACGCTGAGCATTCAGTACACAGCGCGCAGATGTTGGCGCGGCCGCCGTGTCTGACGGAGCCACAACTCCCCGTCCAAACGCCGCCGGTTCACTTGGTCCAGCTGACTTTGGGAATGTCGTAATGCTCGGTCAGGGTGTCCAGGTGCCTGTTGAAGTCCTGCGGGGCAGAAGAGGCGCACAGCGCTCAGAGCCGCGGCGCCCGCCGGCGCTCAGCCCCCCCTGCGGCTCCGCCCCCTGAGCCCCGGCTGGCGCCGCTCACCTCAACCCTCTGCTTGTGGGTTTTCGAGGCCTTCTTCAGGATCCTCTCCATTTGCTGTCAGGAGACACAACAGCGGCGTTATTGGCGCCCCGGGCCCAGACCCGAGACGTCAAAAGCCGGCCGCCCTACCCGCTTCTCCTGCATCTTCTCGTAGGCCACCTGCGCCGGGGTCCGCTTATCCGGGCCGCGCTTCTTCTCCTCGTCCTGCTTCTTGCCGCTCACGATCTGCTCCAGGATCTGCGCCTTGTCCTTCGCCTTCTTCTTCTTCCTGCGGACAGACGCGGCTCAGCGCCCGGCCCCGGCCCACCTCCGGCTTCCCCCCCGCCCCGCCGCTCACCGCTTCCCGGCCCCCAGCCCCGCGCCGCCGCCCTTCAGCCGCAGCGGCCCGCGCTGCACCGCCTCGTAGTCCGCCATGCCTCGCCAGTGCCGGGCCGCGGCGCCCCCTGGCGGCAGCGCGCGGGAACAGCGCCGCCGTGGCGCGGAGTTAAAAGCCGTCCCCGCCCGGCCCCCGAGCGAACCGTCGTCGCTTGTTTGAGGCGCCGGGCCGAGTGGGGGTGGGCTCTGCCCTCGGCGCTGCCCTCGGCGCTGCCCTCGTGTCTCGCAGTTAATTCACAGCCCGGTTTTCACGTATGAACAACGCGTTCCCTGGTACTGTCGGTGTAAAAGGGCTGTGTGCGCCGCCGGCCGTTTGCTGTGGGTAACACGGGGCCGAGGGACCCCGCACGCATCGCCCCGAGGGCAGCAGTGCAGCAGCTGCACGAGTGCAGGACGGGCAGAGGCGGGCGACGCTGCGGCCAACGGCCAACGGCGGGCGTTGGGCGCCCGCGCTCAGCGAGGGCCGGGAACGGACGCAGCCGTGCCGTGTGAAGGCGGCCGGCGGCGCACAGACGCCAGCAGCCTCAGCCGCGTGGCTCAGGGCCGGGACGCGAGGCGCTGCGTAACGCGGCTGAGCGGTGCTGGATGAGAGCCGCGAGGGGCCGTCCGGAGATCCGACGAAGGGCTGCTATGGTGGCTCTCTGCAGCCCGTGGGACGGGCAGGCCGGTTACCTGATCCCCTGCTTTACCCGAACCTCATTGTTGCAGCTTTTCATATCTCAATATCCAGGCCTCCTATAAAGGTGGCTTTGAGGAGGGAATGATGGGACAAGGAGCAGCGGTCAGAGCTGGAAATGGGCAACAAGCAAACCGTCTTCACTCCAGAGCAACTGGATGCATACCAGGTACAACAGAAACGAAACGAGCCTTTAGACAGAGCACCGAATGCTGCTGCTGCTGCTTTAAACGATCTCTTTAAAAATTAGTAAGAGCATTGAATTACGGTGAAGATTTTAGTAGGATACTTCAGTAAGATTCTTACATCAAGAAAGGTTATAAAGTATTCCTAATTATGTACAAAAAGAAAGACTGCTGACGGTTGGCCACATGTTGTTGTTTGAGTCCCTGTAGTGGAAGTCAGGGCCAACGAGTGCTAAAACTGGCATTACATACAGTGTCTTGTTTCATAGGACTGCACGTTCTTTACAAGGAAAGAAATTCTGAGGTGAGTCTTGTGAGTGTGTTGTGTGTGTGTAAAATACACAGATTGCTACGGAATAGATAATATAAAAGATGAAGTGCATTTAAAAATGTTTTTAATGCATTTATACAAAGTTGAAGTCATACGGTGGACAATCTGAGCTTTTTTCTTTTTTTAATGTACAAAAACCATCTATGCAGCCTATCCTAAATTAAGCCAGAGTTTTAAATTTTCTGGGAAGGTTACATCTCTACACCATAAATGTAACAAAGCGTATTTTAGTGTATATTTTGCTGCTGCCATCTGTGTTCCCCTCACTTTGTTTTAGGACAAGTGCTTCAAAGCGTCCTGCTGTACCTTGGGACCTGTTGCCTGTTTTAAGAAATCATGAATGATTGTATCACATTTTACTCACATTTCCTTCATGTAAATAATCAGCAGCAGTTACCTGGAGGTGCTTTCTTCTCAAAGCCTTTGTGAACTTCATCAAATACTCCATTTAACCTCTGGCCAAAGGATCTGCCAAAGGCAGGTTTGGTGTTTCTCTGTTTCTCTAAGACTGACTTTTCACTGCAAATAACTCTTCAGTTTCTGCACCTCTCAAATGGTCATCAGGCATTGCTTACTAATTTCTCTGAGGCATGGAGTATGAGTGGCAGTTTTGTACAGAATATCCCCCTTTAGAACTGGGATATCTTGGTATGAATTAAATATGGAATAAAATATGAAAGATTCTGTAATAACTGAAATTTAAATCTGCCTTTCCTTGAAGTAAGTAGATGCCAGAGCCATAAGTGTGTCATGAATAAGACATTTATTATTGATAAGAATCCCTTTTAAAATTCTAACCTATTGTTTTGTTGATAACAGCAATGAATGGGATCTTCACACACACAAAGGGATGAGGAAAATAGCAAGCTGACAAAGTACCAGTACATCCAGATGACTGTGCATACATTCTGTCTCCTGAACTTGACTACTGTGGAAAAAATAGAGATACCTGTGGTGACTAAAAACTTGTTGAGTTGTTCTGAAAGCCTGAGGACTTTGTGTTTATCACCAGTTTCACTACGCTGCTTTTTTAGTGTTGTCTCTTCCAGTAAGGTCTACTACAGAGCATAATAAATGTTATTTAGGGACTGATACCATCCTGGTAAAGGATGCAGAGTGTGAAGAATAGGTAAGGCAAACACGTTGTTCTCAGAGGTCTAAATAACTTGTTCCCTAAATGAGCTTTTCTTCCTCTTTCAGGCTGTTCTACAGATACCGAGACCTGGCCCCGCAGCTCGTCCCACTCGACTACACCAACAAACCCAGCGTGACTCTTCCCTACGAGCTCATTGGCAGCATGCCAGAGCTGAAGGTACAGAGCAGGGAGCACAGCTAGAATCGAGTGACACAATTCAGTTTAATCTACCATTTTTAATAATTCATCCAGTACTGATTACTGAGGGGATGAAATACAAATAAATTTGGCTTCCTAAAGTCAAGCCTTTCTGGAACCTTCTAATGATTTCCTGAAAACACCCTGAAAGTGCACTGAGGTTAAAGAAGGCAGCAGCTGTGCCTAACAGATTAGACAAAAACATAATAGCAGAGAAAAAGGAGTATTTGACAAAAAGGGGTTACAACAAAAATTATTGGGCACCAGTTTTCTTATCTGCACTGTAATCAATGCTGATAAGGACGACCTTCCCTCAGTGCTGTGCTCTGTTTCCCAGGACAATCCGTTCCGCCAGCGGATAGCAGAGGTTTTCTCAGAGAGCGGAGATGGCAATATGACTTTGGATGATTTTCTGGACATGTTTTCTGTGCTGAGTGAGATGGCTCCCAGAGACCTAAAGGCTTATTATGCTTTTAAAATTTATGGTGAGTGACACAGGCAAACAAAACCAAGAACAAAAGAAGTAAATGTTGAGGAAAAGCTGTAGCTGCACACAGGAACGCAAAATAATCCATTTTGTGACTGTAATGGTTTCTAGTTAGGTATGTTTTAATACAGCATTTCTCTGTGCTTACATTTGAATGCCCACTCTTTCTCCTAGAAACTTCTGGTCCCTATTATCCCATTGTCTCTTATTTATTTGGGATTAGGATTTACTAAAAAATTTGCAACCTGAAAGTATCTGCAGCTTTCAGGAACGGATAAAACATTTAAGAAACAGTTCTGTCTGAGAAGCTGCTTTGAAAATTGAAAGGGGAGGGATTTGGCTGCCCACGGAGCGGTGGGGTTTGGGCTGGGTTTGGCTGTGTGGGGGAGATGACTCTTCCAGCAGTTTTCTCTAAGGACAAGTTCATTTTCTTTTTCCACAGCAATTTTTTTGTTATTTTCCCTAGGATCAGCCAGAGCCAAACAACGTAACACAAAAAAACCCAACAACCAACTGAAACAAAACAAAAACCCACAAAACAACTTTTTTTTTTTAAATTAAATAGTACCTGATTCAGCAGAGTCTTTAAGTGAACCCCCACCAAAACAGGACAGCCCATTATCTTCCCTTCTGCTATTTCGTGCCTCTAGTTCAGCAGTGCTCATTTGCTAGAATGATTTAATTATGGCTTGGCTATAATTACCTACCACGTTATTTATGACTGCTACCTTTGGTACAACAGGGAGACGTAAGATTTTAATTTTGTTGTTACGTTTCTATACAAACACACATCACTTCCTTTCTCATTTGAACGTTCTAAAACAAATATATTACTAGCCTGGAAACCAAACCCTTCCTATTAGGTCGTGGCAGTCAGCCATGTGAAGTACTGTTTTTTCTCACTTTGAATTCTTTTTGTTTCTTCTGACAGATTTTAACAATGATGATTACATATGCAAATCAGACTTGGAGAAAACTGTGAACAAATTAACCCGCAATGAACTCACCCCAGAAGAAGTTAGCCTTGCATGTGAGAAGGTGATTTATGAAGCTGATCTGGACAACGACGGAAAGCTTTCTTTGGAAGACTTTCAGCATATGATAATTCGAGCTCCAGATTTCCTCAGGTAATACTTGATTTCAGTTTATAACACCCAGTTGCTCTTCTGGAAGCTGTGAAACACACTTGGGCTGCTCAATGGTTACAGATCTCTGCTCTTCCCCAGCAGATTTGATAGAAAACTAGAAAACTCCCCCAGCAGTTTGGCCCACCACAAACACTGGGAAAACACATGCATGAGAAAGCATGAAGGCTTGCATTTGTATTTCACTATTGCTTTTCAAACCTCCTGTGTCCTTTTTACATGATTAAAACTCATAGTAGCTGAAAAAGTTAATATTAGCATGCAGGCTCCACTGATAAACACCTGAGATTAGCTCATTCCATGCACAGTGTGGTCCAAGCATGCTTTCTGATTTACATAAAACATCATTCCAAATCTTGCATTTATTTAATATAACAGTTCTTTGCAAGTGATTGGAAAAATAGTTTCCATCTTAAGCTACAGTTTTAGGGTAATTTAGAATGAATCCCTTTGAATGGAGGAAGGTGATTCGTAAGTGATGTTTGCTTCCTTTTTTAACAGCACATTTCACATTCGAATCTGAACCTAGCAAAACATAAAGATGAAAGCGCTGCTTCTTGAACAGTTTCTGGAAATGGAACCAGTCACAGAACTCTCTTATTTACCTCTTTAAAAGGAAAAGTTCATCTTTACTGAATTTTCCCTGTTATTCCACAAAAGGTGTGTTTCTATTTTTTTTTTTTTTTTGAATTGCCTGTTCCCACCTCCTTCCCTCACTAAAGCACTGATGTGGAAAAAAATTATGTATTTTAAGTTCAGGTACCACCAGGTAGGGGGTTGTGTGAAATTACAGCTTCTTAAACAAAGACCCTATGAAAACACCCTATATGCATTAGAAACCCCACGTTGTTATAGACTCATGCTTGGTTTTCCTTAGAAAACACACACTGAGAACGTGCTTAGCTCAACTTCTGAGGTTCACAGAATGCCACTACTTCAGAAGTAGATTCAAAAACATGATGGTTAATCTAAATTGTGTAACCAACTCCTCCGCTGTCCTTTAACAGCCTTAACAAATTATTCAGTCAATCAACTGGCCCAAGTATTCCCTCAGAGTGTCACTGAAGCCTGATACAGGTTCTAAGGTGGATAAAGGGAAAATTTATTCAGAATTTACAATGAAAAGTCAGCTTAAACAACAAAAAAACCCAACAGAACCAGATCCTGTCCCATGTTCTTGGCACTCTTCCCTGTTTTTGGCAATAGTTTTCCACAAAAGGATCTGTGTGTTTTAATGATGAACCGGACTGACAAACTACATTTTTTAAGTTCTCTTTTCATAAGAACTTTATTTCTGCAGTGTTCAGGGTCCTGTACAGAGTAAAAACATACATATTGTAATAAACAACCATTCTGTTTTTTATACAAACATCAAAATCAATGAGAAGTGTTTAAGAAAGCAGTGGTAACGTGGGAAGGTGGCAGCCAAGAGTGGTCCTAAACATAGTTTACAGTTGCTTACGAAAATATTGGGATATGTTAAGTTCCCCTCAGAACAAAGTCATGAGTCCCAGCTCACGCCCAGCTTAGAGCACAGTTCCTGCAGGGGCTGGAGAGCAGCCTGCTGCACTTTGATCAGCTTCAGAAGACAAAAACTCCAAGCATCAGTGAAAGAAATGGGTCAAAGAATAAAGCAGCCTGAAATAATCAGACTGCACCTTACCATTAATGTTCAATTGAACAGATCTTTATTTCATCTATAAATGAAGACACATGTTAGTCATCATTTTTTCCCAACCCCTGTGAACTTCTAGCAGAAATGGAGACCATTCTTTCAGCAGTCATTTGTCCATTTGCCCTCCAGCATAACCTCCATCCATTTCATGTCCAAGAAAACAAGGAATCCCGGCAGTTTTGAGCATGAGCATCAGCCAAACCACCACCACAGCAATAAAACCCCTTACAGTTGTCAGTAAGATGATTACTATCCCACACGAAAGGAGACCAAATAATTCCCAGCAGCAGTAATGAGACTTACAATAATCCATAGGATTTATAAATCTGAGGCTGAACGTCTGATGGTAGCACGAGGCTCTGATGTTGTGGAACATGAGAACTGGACAGCCAACGTCAGCACTGAAGCAGCAGTTCCAGCATGCATTGGCAAATCAGCTGACAGGTCTGCACCCGAAAGGGTGGAATCTATCCAGCATACTGCAACCAGCCTCAAAAGTAAGGTCAACCACAGAATTCTATGATCCTCATCAAAGTAAAGGAATTTGAGAACATGCTCAAAAATGGGTTTGTTTCTCTACAAACCAAGTGTTAAGTGATTACCTGGCATTTTAGTGGTATTCAGACATAGAAAATGTGTGGCAAGCACATTCTCAGCTTCTCAGATCTACTTAAATTCCTGTTTTATAGATTCTGTATCCAATTTCAGATGTTCTGTCTTAGTTAATGAAAGCTTACATATAAATGCATTCCTGTATTCAGTGACACAGTACCTTTTTTTGAACATTGTGTTTTTGTAATAGTCGTGCTTAAAAAACCACAGTAATTAAATTATGTGATGGAAATATCAACTGCATGTTGTATTTATGCCAGATTTCATGTCAGTATTTGGCAACACGTAGCCAAGCAGAAATGCCACTGTGGTGTCTTTAAGCTTTTCCTATATTTGCATTCTAGGTTTCATATTGTTCACACTGATTCAGTTTCTGCATAGAGTCTGCATACCGTAGGAGCACAGCGATGACTGCAGGTCACAGTAACTGCACAAAACTTCCTGAGATTGGGCAGTAACACAGCTGTTCACTGAGCAAAACCCATCAGTTCAGAAAAGGAAATCATGCTGTAAGTTATATTATATTGACACAGGCAACAGCCAGCATGAGTTTGAACAAAGGTGTTCACAGACAAAGAGCTTTTAATGCAAAAGGGTAACATAAGATTTAGCAAATGGAGGCTGGCAAACGATTTGGTTTGGAAGTTAATGTGGTATTTCTTTCCTAGCTCAAGACAAACAGTTGAGATGCTGTCGATGGGCAAGACATCAAACAATTGAGATGCTGTCATGGTGGACAGCCTGGTGACAGCAGGGCAGACTTAGCACTGATTTTCCCAGTCACCTCCTGAAGTAACTCTGGCTGCAACATCTGGCTACGTTAAGAGGTGGCTAGATGTGAGACAATCCACGTGTACCACTCAGCCAGAAACAAAACATGAAGCAGACCTGATTTGTGCAGGAGAACAGCATTAGACCATTCCTTAAGCACCTCAACTTGGCACCAGTGAGTCCTTGAAGCAGTCTTTTTTTTATATATAAAAAAAAAACAACAAAACATTCTTATCTCTGGCTGGCAGCATTGCTTGTCCAGTCTCTAGCTCTGCAGGAACTGTCCTTTGAAGCACCAGAAGGTTTTTCAGTGCCTTTATGTGATTTTATCCTACCAGTACATCTGTGTGCCATGGACTGCTGCACTGTCACCAAGTCCTCACACTAAAAAGCCACAAGCAAACAAAACAAACATTACAAGGTTCTGCTTAGAGGAAGGTTTCACATATAAGTTTAATAATGAACAGAGCTCATTTTAATCTGCTAGCTATTTAAAAAAAAAAAAGTTGGTGGCATTTAAAATGCATTTTTTAAGCTAGTAACTTACACAGTACAATTTCCTTTTTCCTTTTAGAAAAGCAGGCAGTATTCCTGTTGAGCTCAGTTGCTGCAGATAAATTTAAAAATCTATCAGATTTATAGTTAACTGCAGTAACATTTAGGAGTGCTCCTCTGAGGCCAAGACAGATTACCAGAAAACTGAAGAAAACGAAGCTGGTAAGTAATCATTATTAAATCATTAACTTTAAAGTGAGCTTTAATTTTATCCTTAAGTGCAGTTTTCAATGTAAACAAAGCAGCACATGAACAATTCCAGTGAGTTGCAGGACACAGCTGATATGTTCATTTGGGTTAAATATACCATAACTCCAATTACTGACAGCAGACTTCTAAGCAGATTGCTCTTACTGGCTCCTTTTATTAATCTAATTAGTCAGGCTTACAGCCTCTCAAATGAGAGCAATTAGTTACCTAGGTGCTTTACTAGGCTGTTACATTTTATACAATGGAATGTAATGGAGTGTGTTTATAAGAATAAATATTTCCACTGAGGACTAAACATCACCTGCATTGATGCATGCTACTAACAGGTTTGCTGCTGCTTGAAATCTGCAATGATCAACACATGGCAGCAAGGCAAATCTCAGCTTTAAAAGTTTGTTTTCAGAAAGTGTTCATATGTGCAACATTTATTTGCATATGTGAGCAAGTGTGCATAAGAACACACAACTGGAAGCAGTGCAATACATTTTCTTGTCACGGTTTGTAACTAGCTACCACATCGTGACAGATCGGGGGCCATTTCAGCTAGAGAAGGAAGAGCTGTGCCCTGGGATGTTCAGTGTGGGATACGTGGCCCTGGGGGCTGTTTCTCTAAAAACTGAGTGCAGAACCTCTGCAGCTCTCCTGCTGGAGGTGCAGACCATGTAATTAAGCGTGGTCGTCTGTAACCTGGCGAAAGGAACTCCTGGCAGTAAGGAACCAGCACACCTACAGCACACTTTGCCGCTTCTAAAAAAATAGAGATTCCTTTGAATAAACTCCAGTTGTACTCATGGATTGTCTACAACAACACAGCTGAGTAAGAACAGCAGATCAAAGAACTGTTTCTCTAGTAGCAAAAAGGAGTTATGGAGAAAGCTTCCTTGTGCCTCTGGGAAGGCGCAGCCCGGGCTGCCTACGTAAGTGCATTTATTGGTTGTTTTGATGCAGCTGCTTTATATGCATCCAGACACAGATCTGCAGATGTATCAAGTACATGTACCTGTACTTTATTAATATTGGCATTTCAGTTTCTGACTTTGATTATAACTTAATGTTTCTAATTTGGATACGTTAGGTAGACAAACAGTGAGATTGAAGCCTGCCAGCAGAGGTGCTCTTACAGCTCACATTCGATCTGTACTCCCTCTGCTACACAATGCCTGCCCAGTGGCAATCTGACAAAAATAAACTTGTTTCATCTCCAAAATTGAAGAGTCAGACAATTACTAAAATAAACAATTTCTTATTCAGATGGTCACAGAGTGACAAGGTTTGCTGGAAACGCTAGAGTCCACAGACAGAGGAGTCTCACTCAGAACAGGCACAGTCCAGGTGGGCTGAGCAGGCGCTCAGATTAAGGCTGTGTCCCTCACAGAAGAACACATCGGAAAAAGCTGCTTTTCTTTTGCTGGTCTGGTGTGATTTTGACTCCCTGGTTGCTGCCCTGTGGGCTATTGCCTTCCTGAAGATGCAAAGAATTCCAGTTACTTATTTGTACTGAACAGCTTCTACTGCCTATACTTCGTCTGTACGTTTTGATGAATCAACTCTGTAATTATACAAAAAATATTACTAAAAATCAGCAGGAGCTTTCACTCATTTATTTGACCCTTCAGTTGCATCAGCCTGTGTGAGAAGTCAGAGAGCTGTGCGTTTTACTTTTGGCTTTGACCAGCAGGTACAGAGCCTGCTCTCCTTTCCATCAAACCAAAGACAGCAGAGACCAGAAAAATTACGGGATATGTTTGGTTTGTGCTCAGCACTTCAGGGTGTCAGTACGAGTAGAAGTGATTGGATTTTCTTCATGAAATGAAGCTAGCAAAGTGTGAAGCAGGCCTTCCATATCTAAACTTCTACAATTCACTTTTCCTGACTGCAGGAGCAAGAAATACCATTAAGCAGCTCTCCTCTACCACTCACATGGCTTTCTAAAAAACACATAGAAAAATTCTGTTCAGAGAACATCAACCACTGCAGCTGATTCCTGAAATGCAGACACAATGCTTTATAAGCCATGGGCAGAGCACAGCTCACTGAAAGTAAAAACAAACCTCTGTGACCTTCAGTGCATTCCGGTCAGAGGCCACGAGAGGCCATTTGCTGTGATGCAGTTCTTGGTGTTAATTCTTACGTTTTTTTCTCTCCATTTAAATACAGCTTAGCCTAAACAGAAGTCACTTACCAACTTCTTGTCCATTTTTGCTTTGATGTCTCTGGCAAGAGTGAAAAATGCCTGCATAAGTAGAACAGTTGAAGGAACAGAGTTAATAAAATACACTCTTAGCTGTTCTGTTTAATAATAACCTGCCCTCCTGACTTCAGTAGCCCACATGAAGTATCAGCAGTTGAGTTTCACACCCAGTCAGGGTGGGCAACTGCTCTCACTGCTGATCTGCACACTTTATAAGATAGTAAATACAAGAGAAAGGTTGCAGTACTTACATTCTCTATGTTTATATTTGCTTTTGCGCTGGTCTCCATGAATTTAATTCCAAAACTCGCTGCAAGCTGAACAAAAGCAGGTTTGGTGTTAGTTGGGTGCTGCAGGAATAGCCATAACTGTACTGAACGGCGCGGGATCTCCTCCACAGATCAGGAGCTGAACTGCATTGCTATTGGCATCTGTTCTTACAGGGCTCTGTTCCTCTGTTTCATACTTCGTGCACATTTTCATCTGCTTCTTTGTCTTTAAATATATACGTATATTTTTAACAGACACCTTGCCAGTTTTGTAACATCTGCCCTACACAGAAGTACTTTCTCTACTTTGACTGACATCCAATGCCAGAAAAAACAGTCCTGTCTACCTTTGTTTCACAAAAAGGGCCATTCCTAAGTGATTTTCTTTCTTTGGCTGAGAATTCAGCTGGTTACTTTGCATCTAACACATCTCCAGCAGATAATCCATCAGCATTCTAAACAGACTCATCTTTTCGTGGGACTGGGAAAATATTTTGCAACTACAGCTTGGGAAAGATTCAGTAGCTCCCTTCAGAAGTACCACTGAGCCACTGAGGAAGCACACAGACAGTAATGAATGCTGCTGTTACACTCTGAAAGCTCTCAGTCAGCACAACTTAAAGCAGGGACACTGTGGGGCAGGAGGTGCATTTACTGCATCAAACCTTATACACAAACCAGGAAATGATGATGTAGCAGTAATGACTGCTTCAAAAGTGGAAAATTAATGAATAAAAGGTATCTTAATATTCATAAAGAGGACTTCATTGCTCAGCTCAGGACAAAATGCATAAAGGCTGAATCCAAGAGGGAGCATCACCATGCCTCAGTTCTGTCAGAAGCACTGCATCGCTTCAGATCAGGTTCTCCTGAGGCTGCAGCACAGACTGCTTCTGCTCAGGCAGCAACTGCATCAGTGCTGGCAGGAAGGAACTCAGCAGCTTTACAGACACCCCAGGAGCACCGACTTTACGTGCTGCCTTCGCCCCCAGCATCCAGGCGCAGCACGATGGGGCGCAGCCTGTGACACTTACCTTCTCGCCTTGCTCTCTAGAAACTTGTCTTTTGTCATTTGCATCACATTTGTTCCCAAGGATCATTTTTTCGACGTCTGGAGAGGCATGCTGAGATAGAAACAAATGAAAGAAAGGACTTCTGCTTATGTCTGACAAGTACTGCCAAAAGATGGGGTGCATATCGATTTTAAGTTCTTGATGGGCCGGTGCTAAGCACCCTCTGCAGGTTTCTGAGCTGCACCCGAGCAGCATCTGATCCCCGCACTGCACTGCAGGCACCAACCGCTCTGTGAGCATCCTGCGTCCGTCAGCTCTGAGCTCACTTGTGCCAGAAAAGGAAATCACAAGCACGCTCTGTGCGCACGCACAACAAATTACTGTTGGCCAATGCATTCCAGCAGTTATTCCTGATTTTTGTTTCATTTATTTTCTACTTGGAGTTTGAAAGCAACATTTCTAAAGCGTTTAATTTCTAAGTGCTTTTGGAAGGAGAAACAGCACCTTTAGCATCAAGTCAACACAGAAATTACCTCTTCAATGTTCCTGACCCAGTTCCGAATATTTTCAAAAGACTTTTCATTGGTGATGTCGTAGACTAACATGATGCCCTAAGGAATAAGGAGACAGATACTTCTTTCAGCTATCATCCGTGTAAGCAACAGTTAAAGACCCGTCCGTGTCAGAGAGGACAGATAAAGAAGAGCTGTTTCAGCACAACCCGGAACGTCGGCGCGCGTTCCGCGATGCGGCGCAGGGCCGTGAGCTCGCACTGAGTCACTGCGGCCGCCCAGCGCCCAGCGCCCGCCGGCACTCGGCCAACTCCAGGGCGGTTCCGCCCGCCGGCCGCGCCGCTCCGCTGGGGCCGAGCCGCCCGAGCCGCGCTCCTACCATGGCTCCTCTGTAGTACGCCGTCGTGATGGTGCGGAACCGCTCCTGGCCGGCGGTGTCCCTGCGAACAGACAGAACGCGGCGCTCGCTCACCTCCGGCGGCGCCGTTCACGTGCGCTAAAACGGCTTTTGTTTTTGCGGCACCGCCGACTGCCGGGGAGCAAAGCCGCAGGCAGAACAAACGGCGCGGCGCTGCAGCACCGACACCGGCTGTCAGCGCGCCGAACTCATGAAGGAGCCTCACCAAATCTGCAGCTTGATTCTCTTGCCGTCCAGCTCTATCGTCCTAATCTTAAAATCAATGCCTGGAACGAGAAACCACCGCATTACTTCTAATTTCTGCCCAGAACCAAACGAGGTTTTCCCTCCGGCTCCCCCGCCCGGCTTTGCCGCCTTCCCACGAGGGAAGCGAGCGGAGGCCGCGCGCCCGGCCGGCCGTCGGGCAGCGGCTCAGCGCCCGCAGGGAGCGAGGCGGCCCGCAGCGCACAGCCCGGCAGAGCCGCCCGCGGGGGCTGCGGCAGCGCTCGGCCCCGCGCACCGATGGTGGAGATGAAGGTGGCGTTGAAGGCATCCTCGGAGAAGCGGAAGAGCGCGCACGTCTTCCCCACGCCCGAGTCGCCGATGAGCAGCAGCTTGAACAGATAGTCGTACGTCTTCGCCATGTTCCCGGGCGCCGCCCCTGCGGCACCGCCCGCCCCCCGCGCCGCCTCACGGGCCGCACCCGCCGCCCATCACCGCCCGCAGCGCGCTGATTGGTCGAGCTGAGCGGAGCGCCGCGTCGCCGCCGAGCCCGGGGGGCGGAGCCCCGAGCCGCCCCTCCATTGGACTCCGCTCGCGGCGTAAGCGGCCGCCCCATTGGTCGCGCGCCCCGCTGCGCGTGCCCGGCGCGACGTCACTTCCTGCCCCGGGCGGAAGGAGCTCGTGGCCGCGCGGGTCGAAGCCGGAGGGAGGAGCCGGAGCGCGGGCAGCGTCACGTGGCGTGCCGGCTCGTGACGTCACCCGAGGGGCGGCGCGGCGCAAGGAGCGGAGCGTCGGGACTGCGAGAAAGCGTTTAATGCGCGCGGCGCCCCGCGGAGCGCAGAGCCGCGCCGGGCTCCGGGCTGCGGTCCGACGGAGCGCTGAGGGCGGCGGGGACGCGCTGAGGGCTGACGGCGCTTTCAGGCCGCGGGGTTCCGCTCGGGGTCATATACAGTTCAGTTCGTTTAGCGTCTGGTCCAGCGTCTGGTGCAGCCCCAGGTTCTCCTCCTTTGCTTGAGCGAGTTTGTCTGGGGAAAAGGGAGAAAAGAACGGGCTTAAAACGGACGATGCGGCTTCACTCCTAGAATTGAAAACGTACCGTGTGATGCACGGGAAACAACGTGGCTTTTCTTTTTGCGGTTGCCCTCATAATGAGGTGCTGCCCGGCGAGCACCGAGCTGCATTTACTTACAGTGTCATCACTGCTGCATTTTCAATGGGTTATAAGGAAAGAAAGCCCCAAAGCTGAAAGGTAGAGGGATCTGAATTTTATTGAGTTCTTACAGAGAAGGATCAGACCAAAGGGTCTCTTTTAGGGCTGCACAGAATGGCAGGAATTACAGGCAAGGAGAGCGTAAGAGATGCAGCAGATGGAGCGCCGCCGAGGCACAAACTACAGCGAGGTCATATCATTGAGCGCGTGGTCCAGCTCCTCGCTGATCGCTTTGTACTTCAGCTTCTGAGCGTACAGCTCATCTGCCGGGCAGCGGAGAGCAGCCCAGAGGGAAAGGCGGACAGCAGAGGGCCCGAGGACAGGAGGAGGCAGCAAGCAAAGCAGTTGGAGGGGAAAACAAAAGAAGAAAACAGATCTGTGAGCGAGCAGCAGCGCGAAAGTAGAAATACCTGCAACTGCCAGGTCAGGCATTTCTTTTAAATAAATCTCACAGTTATTTCTCAGTCATCAGGCTGATTTTGTTACTAATTGAAATGGTTCTTAAGGTTCTATGTGTGTGAGTTGGCCGAGAAGTTTATTGTTCACAAGATTTTGAAAGAGAATCTCTTCCACAGCAATTCTCCCCGGCCACGAGGCAGCACAGCCCTGCGCAGCCCGCCGGGATGGCAGGCAGATGCTCCTGTCCTTTCCCAGTAAGATACAACACCCATTTTAAAAGCAATGTGTAACTTCATACCTTCCAGATCATCAATGGACTTTTCCAGTTTGGCAACCGTTCTCTCAGCAAACTCAGCACGAGTTTCAGCCTAGGAATATTAAATAGAATAACTGAGTGCTGTTAAAAAACGCCACCAAAACAGCCTGGGGAGGGACGGACTCACTTCTTTAAGCTTGTCAGAGAGAATCTTGATTTCCTCTTCATACTTATCTTCCTTTTCTGAGTACTGTGGAAACAATACACCCTCCTGAAGGGCAGTTGCAGCAGCAATAGATGTTTATGGAAACATGATCTATTTACAGCTGCTTTCCTTTTCACAACAGCTGCGTGCACTTTGCACACTTTTCTCTGAGACATCTCAGACTGATTTCTGTACCATCACTGTGAACTGGTGATGTCCAAATCACTTCATGTATCAATTTAGACTTTATTTTCTTGTGCAGCGCAAAACAGCTGAATGTGCAAAGAGAAATGGTGCAGCATTATTGATGGGCTCTTGGAAGAGGAAGGCAGGTAACCCCTCTCTTAATATCTTTGTATTCCGGGAGTATTTCTGTCCATTTTAATTACAGGTTTTGACTTTGTCCCCATCCCATAGGTTACTGAAAGAACCAACCTTTTCAGATTGAGCTTCCAAAGACTTCAGATTGTTTGTAACGTTCTTCAACTCCTCTTCGAGGTCACTACATTTACTACAGGCAAAAAAAGAAAGAAGTGGAGGTCACCACTCTGTTGTGGTTTGATTTTACTTAGAAGAAGTCTAAAAATATGTGGTAAAAGAATAGTTAAGTTTGAAAGCAGGAAGTTGGGTACACAGGGCACAAAGCCATTTCCAAGCACACACTGTGCTCCCCCACAAGTAGACTTTTCCCTTGAGATGTTTTAACCCCCATTCTAAACCTCCAGGTGTGTAAAGCCACTCACACTTCAGACACCTCTGCGCGCTCTTCAGCTCTTTCCAACTCCCCCTCCAGAATCACCAGCTTGCGGGCAACCTGAGAAGAGAGCACAGCATTCACACGGTGCCAATCTGCAGCCCTGCCTGCGCTTTGCTTCTGAGCGATGCCAGCGCAGCAGAACGTTTGTGCACAAATGTGACACCTTTTCTCCCAAAGTCAGACCTTGCAGTTTTTATAGAATCAAATACCTACAATGCTGCAAAAGTCACAATTAAAATTACTCCTTTTTGGGAGTATTCTACAGTTGTGCCATCACAGTGTGAAAAACATACAAAAAATGATCAAGGGGAAGAACAACAAAGTTGTTCTTGGTTCTCCCGTAATTCTATCAGCTCCCTTATTTACACATTCCTCACCTCTTCGTATTTGCGGTCGGCCTCCTCAGCAATATGCTTGGCCTCCTTCAGCTGCATTTCCTGAATTTCCATTTTTTCTTCATCTTTCATTGCTCTGTTCTCAATAACTTTCATTCCTCTGCAGAAGCCAAAGCAATTATGCTGACCGTAGAAACAGTTTAGCAATTTTGTATCAAAAGCCTCAAAGTGGAATTCAATATTTGTAACCAAAAAGGGCCCCATTACAACCAACCCTCAGGTTCTTCCAAGCTGATAGAATTACTCACTTAAAGTAGTTTTAAGAGAGAAAAAAAAGGCACCTCAAGTTCAGTCTCTGCAATGCACGTTAGCACACGCAGATGCTGGAATGTTCTGTGTATATTTGATTTTATTCCTTACACAAAATGAAAGAACAAAAGAAGGAAAGAGAGAAAGCAAGGGAAGCCCGAAGGGGAGGTTACCTCTCGCTCTCATCCGCCGCTTTTTCGGCCTCCTCCAGTTTCTGCAGGGCTGTGGCCAGGCGCTCCTGGGCCCGGTCCAGCTCCTCTTCCACCAGCTGGATGCGTCTGTTGAGCGCCGCCACCTCGCCTTCCGCCTGCAGACACAGCAGGGAGCTGAGCCCCGCGCTGCCCCACGGCTCCCCCCACTGCAGCACAGCGGCTCTGAAACCCTTTTCCTCTCTCCCCGCTTTTTGTTTGTTTAAGCAATGGCATCTCAGGAATGTCAAGGTACACAGCAGTGCTTCCCCCTTCTTTTTTTTCCTTTTGCTGGTACTCCTCATTCCTGGCACACAACAAAGGACTGAGCACTGATAAACACAGCCAGATCTACCTGTAGAACTCAAACTTAAATGTAATGGCTTGTTCCAAAACCTTCATGTCTGGCTGTAAACTCTTGGTTCCAACACAGATTGTGATGATACCAGCCCTGCACAATGAGCTGCAAATGCTGCTCAGTGGGGCAGGGCTGGCTGCAGCACTTTGTACCAGAAATAGGGCAAAATTAAATATGTTCTGAAAGTAAATCCTTTCCTTTTCCATCACTTCCTGTGGTACTTAAGGAACTGTGCAGCAAACAGTCTGGAACTGAGGTTGGTGTTATTCAGAAAGCCAAGCAGCACTTAACTGCTCGTTGCAAAATCACTACACAACAAATGGAGAGATGCCGGCCTATGCACGATGCGAACAGATGAGCCTTCATAAATACATCGTGTTTATTAAGACACGGCTCCTTTAATCGCTCCCTATTTGAAGAGAAAAGCCATACTTAAGTAACGGCCAGGGTCGCTCAGCTAATTAGCGTGTGTGTCCCTAACCCTGCCTGCCCCCTTCCCACAGAGCGGTGCCGGGGGCTGCGGGCAGAGCGCCCCTCGCTAAGGCTGCGCGGACTCCCGTGGCGGAGCAGCTGCAGCTCCCCGCAGTTTCCAGCCGCTCCTCAGCCCCAGGATGCGGTTTCCCCTCGGAAGGGCGCTGGGAGGAGCTCCGCGGCCGACACAGCTGGCAGCCGACGCCCGACTCCGGTCCCGAGCCGCGCGGCCTCTGGTTCGCTCCGTGTTTGACTTACTGGCTTCACACACAAGGCATCGCTCACGCTGCACTCTGGCATCCGGTCCGAGCACCGCCGCTTCTGGCTCCGGCCGGGCCGCTCCCACTGACCGCGGTCCCGGAGCCGCGGAGCGGAGCGGAGCCTCGGGAGCCGCCCGGCCCCACCTCTGCCGCAGCCCGCGCTCCTTATACGGTAAAACTAACTCGCTGACATGCGATAAAACAGCAGGAAGATGCCGGGCAGGCCGATCGCACACAGACCTAAATGAAACCAGCTGTCCGGCCCCGGGAGAGCGGCACGCTGCTGGAGAGCTCCCATTTCTCAGGGAAAACCGGGAGGGAAAAGTTATTTTCCAGCAGTTCGGACATTTCCCAGCTGTGCCTGAGCCGGCGGCGCGGCGCCGGGGCGGGACCTCCCCGCCCGTTGTCATGCAGCGCTTTTTCCCAGCGAGCGGCCGCCCCGCCCGCAGCCCGCAGCCCGAGCCCGGCGCGGTGCCCGCGGCGGAGAGCGGAGCGCGGGGAGGTGCGGGGCGCGCCGGGCGCAGCCAGAGAGAGAGCCAGAGACAGGAAGGAAGGAGCGGGGCAGCCCGGAGAGAGCGACCGAGAGAGGCGAGCGGGCAGCCGGCGGTCTCACTTTCTCCCGCAGGTCCCGTTCCAGGTCCAGCTCCCGCTGCAGGACCTGGGCGCGATCCTCCGCCTCGTCCGCCTGCTGCTGCAGGCATTGGATCTTCCTCTTCACCGCTTCCAGGGAGCTCGGCGCGGCCATGGGCGCGGCGGGCAGGGCGCGCGGTGCTGCACGTGGCGGCGCGCGGCCCCGCGCCTTTCAATGGGCCGATGACGTCACGCGGCGGGAGGTGGGGTGGTGACGTCAGCGGAGGAGCGGCGCGCGGGAGCTCCGGCACGGCCGCGCCCCGAGGACGCCCAAGCGATCCCGGCCCGGGGCGGCCGTCCGCGCGCGTCTGGGCCCGCGCTGGGGCGGGAGGAGCGGGACCGGGCCCGGCAGCTCCGGGCCGGGCGGTGCGGTGCAGTGCAGCCCTGCGCCGAGCGGAGCCGTGCGCCAAGCGGGGCCCCGGAGCATCGCTCGCTATCACAGAACGCCTCCCGGCGGCCGAACGGCGCCGTCCCTCCCCGCCCGGCGCCCCGTGCAGAGCCGTGCGCCGCTGCGGCAGCGCGAGGTGCGGAGCGGGCAGCGCAGCGGGCGGCAGCCGGACGTACCTGAAACGTAGCGCTGCTTCCCCATCCCCTGACCGAGGTACTGCAACAAACAACGCCCCGTGATTCACACCGGCCCCGTCCCACGCACACAGCAAAGCCGAGCGCAGCCGGCTGTGGGTACGTACATCCGTGGCCTTCTTTTCAGCCTGCTCCAGCTTTTCCTGGGCATCTTTCAGAGCCTCGGAGTATTTATCCAGCTCATCCTCGGTTCCTTTCAGTTTTTTCTGCAGAGCTACCAGCTCATCCTCGACCTTTCAAGAGAAAAAAAAAGGAATTTGGACGGATTACCACGGAGACGTGGCTAAAACTTCTCCCTCTTAGTTTTCATATCATGGAGTCCCAGGAGACCCAGGCCGGCAGCGTCTGCCTGGCAGCGGATCCCAGGGAAGATGATTAAAGCACGCTGTCCTCCAGCAGCACAGGATGTGGCACAATACAGAACTTGGCATCGTCCCCTTTACACCTCATTTCTGTTTTGGACTCCACAACATCCTGCAGTTCTGCAGCGTATTTTACAATGTTTTAAAATTATCTCTAACTCACAACCTGCTAGGAAACCCTGTGATCGTGGCACAGTTATAAGAACAGGGCGGCCGTTCCCTGCTGCAGCTCTGCACATCACAACGACGTGCTGCGCTGGGACGGAGCCGCAGTGCCCACTGCTGGGGGGGGGGGGGTCAGATGGCCCCAAAAAGCCCCAGCCTCACCATCCCAAGTCCAACCCAGCCATCGAGGTGCTCTCCATCCCACACCATACAAATCCATACTGTGCACTACACAGAACTATTTATACCCTGAAGGGAGAACAGTTAGTGACAAACTGCCTCATGCTCCCCAGGAATTTGCATTATCAGGAGCTGCTGCTGATAAGGGTGTGCCTGCAGCCCATCTGCTCCCGCCTGCCATTTGCAATACAAAGCAGTTCAGCCCGTAGAGAAAACCGATTTAACCATTTGACTCTGCTTCCACCTAAATTTAGGCTGTCAAAACAGTTCACTCAAAACAGTTCATATTTCAGTATGTGTATCTTCTTCATTCTAGCATCAAGGCAGCTTTACCAGCATTCCTGGCAGCGAGCTGTTCTTCAATACCATCACATTGCTACACTTTCATTGCGAGTAACCACCGTGTGAGAGAACTGAACACCCTCCCCCAGGGCTTCAGCAGGGAACGGCAAGCAGGAGGAAGTGATGTTCATGTATGACATTAAAATCCCTACCACGGTGTGTGTTAAAAAAAATAGCAATAAAAGAGGTGGAAAACTGGGGAGAATTCAGAGAAGAGAAGGAGGATCGAAGCCTTATTTCCTCTTTCGCTTTTTGTTGCAGATTACCCTCATACTTAACAGTTCCCAAAGAACACCCGTTCAGTCTGTAGGAAGTCACCTTTGCTAACTACATGCGAAGGAGGGCTAAGCATTCCATCAGCACTGAGCTCTGAACACCCATCTGCTGGGGCTGCTATGCCACTGAGCTCAGGAAGGGGGCCGGTGCGGCCCGGCAGAACCACATCTGGGCTGCACGTCTCAGGCTATGGAAGAAACAGCGACCACATCCACGCGGTGCTGCGTGGAGCCTGGAGCAGCTCTGAGCGCAACAAAGAGATGAAGCTTTCTGTGAGCTGGGGTGGAGCAGGAAGGCGGCAGCACTTCACCCTTTTGGAAACTTTTTTTTTTTTGCGGTGCTTTAGCTACATGGACGGCCAATTAAAAATGTAATTACATCACCCAAAGATCTCAGATTGGACAGAAGAAACACATGGCCAAATAATAATGCACACGGCAATCTGGAAGAAGTAGCAGAAAGAAACACGTTTAGAGAATATAAAAAGATATGAACATTTTCTTATATAAGCTCAGTAGCAAATTGGAACGTGGTGAGCAACACATTTAAAGATCATTCTGAAAGGATTACAGCTCAGAATTGAGGTAGGCACCCAGAATAAAGAACAGCAAAAAGCAGTAGAATATGCAAATGCTATCAGTATAATTCAATTAAAATCAGGGCTTTCAAATTAAGATATTTCTGATCATTGCTGACAAATCACTAACACAGCACACCTACTGGCGAGGCGCAGCAGGCACCTCCAAGGGCACTGCGGGACCACAGACAAGTCAGCAGAACTTCATTAATTCACTTCAAGGAGAGGCTCAATTAACATCGGCTGACTTCAGACAGCATTAACTCTGTTCCTACACGTGTTCAATCTACAGCTTTGACTTGAAGTTTTTCATGTCCTTTCAATGGAATCACGAGTGAAAGAAAATTAAAGCAATTATATATGATTTAAGAAAACAGACAAAATAGTCTTAAAAATCTGTAGCCAGTGCTAGCTCTGCAAAGACAGAAGAAACAATCATTAATACCTAGCAGTGGCTGTACGAGTTTAACATTATAAAAAGGCAAAAGATTCAAAACACATTGATGGGGAACTCAAGTTCAAGTTTTGTTCTCGGGATCAGAGTGCAGCACAGCACTTCATTACACCGATTTCCACAACACGTGCACAGTGTATGATTTTATTTCTACTTGCCTGCTTGCATTTGTCCTCAGCTGCCTTCTTATCCGTTTCAGCCTGCTCAGCTCTATCAATTGCATTCTCCTTGTCCAGCTTCAACATCTGCATCTTTTTCTTGATAGCTTCCATTTTTGCTGAAGGACAGCTGGGTTTGTCACGCAACCAAAGGAGTTCTGAAGAGTAAAGCTTTATGTTTTGGGGGCAGAGAAGTTGTGCCCAGCCGAGTCACCAGGAAACTGAGCCAAAGCGGCGGGAGGGAGCTTTAAACCTGGAGACCCCTGGACAAAACCCAGATCTGCAGGCCTCTATCTTTCACACGCAGCCTTTGTAAGGAATGGGCTGGAACGGTCGCTGGAGGAATCCTCGCCACTCCATCATCTCCTTATTTGGGCCCTGCTTTCTTAAAGAGAGCACTGTTTCCATTTTTAAGCTTCTGACAAAGCAGAAGTGTTGACATACGAGTGTTTGATACGAGTGCAGGCTCGAAGGGAAGCTGCTCAGCGCAGCTCCGTGCTGTGGGCTCCGCACAGCAGCGCGGCTGTGAGGGGACCTCCTTGCATTGCTGCAAACAAACCCACGCGTTGCAAAGCAAAGCAAAGCAAAGCAAAGCAAAGCAAAGCAAAGCAAAGCAAAGCACGGGGCGGCCCCCAGGAGGCGCCTCGGGACGGAGGGGGGGGGGGGGGGGGGGCAGCAGCGACCACAGGCCTTTATTAATCTGAGCCCCATGCAGAACAGACGGCAGGCAAACGCCGCACAGCGCCCACAGGAGAAGCCAGCACCTCGCAGGCACCACCAGGGCTGCTCAGCTCGCTTTTCTCAGGGATCCTCAGCTTTCCTAATTCTAAATAAAAGCAACGCCTTCACTGCCGCAAAAACCAACCCCCCCGCCCCGCCGATCCCCGCCGATCCCCGCCGCCGCCTCGCGAGGCGGCGTCGCCCCCGACCCAAGATGGCGGCCGGGGAGCGGCGCGGGGCGGCGTCCTGGCGGCGCCAAGATGGCGGATGGGGACGGTGGAACTACAGCTCCCGGAGCGCCGTGCGCGCCCCGCCCGCCGCTGTGCTGAGCCTGCGGGAGCGGTGTGGGGAGCCGCAGCCGTAGGGTGGCTGATGGCAGCACGGAGCTCAGAGCTTTAGGTACATCGTGTGCCGTGTGCTGGCCGCCCGCTCGGCTCTCGCCGCCTGGGTCCGTCCACGGCCACGGGGCACCCGCAGCTCTGGGCGCTGCCTGCGCCTCGCCACCCTCGGTATGCGGGATTTCATTTCCCCTGTCCCGTCGCTGTCACACCGCGTGCAGTCCCTCCACTGCCCGCTCACAAGCTGCCTCATGGCACTGAAGGCCACACCGAGGTCCCTCTCCGAGCTGGAGAAGCCCGGCTCCCTCAGCCTCTCTCCGCAAGGAAGGTGCTGTTGCCCATGGGCAGCCAGGAGGGCAGCGGGCTGAGCAGCCCCCGGCCTCGCTGCAGTGCTGAGACGTGCAGGCAGCCACCATTGCAGTGCCCCTGTTTTGGGAACCGCAGCAATCCGTGCTAGCTCCCTTTGGAGCAACGTGTATCTTCAGTAACTCTTTGTCCACCGCTGCAGCTCAGGCTCTGTGTTCAGTGAGGTCGGCCATGCTCTGTGCCTCCTTCAGGCTCCACGCGGGCTGGGTGTGCTGCAGGCTTTGTTTGTAGTTCCTTTCTGAAGAGGCAGGCTGTGGGGCACAGCTCTGGAAACGAGTGGAGGAGAAAGCGGGAGGATGGTGCTCGGTCACCCTACCTGACCCAGCACCTGTGGGAACGCATAGCATGGAGGCAGCTGCAAGAGCACACACGCCTTTCCCTGGGTCTGCAGCTGCATGCAGCCTTCGGCAGGCTTCAGCCTGCTTCTGCCACGGCTCTTGCAGCCTCTGTGTCGTTTGCAACTGCTGAGGGAGTGGAGGAGGCTTTCCAGCCAGCCCCCCTACCCTTCTCCCACTGCAGGCTCAGAGTCAGGGCTGAGCACTCAGAACTGAACAAGGCTTTTTTGCTGCCATTTCTACTACAGGAAGAATGTTTTTCTGATCACCTCTGTAGCATGACTCAGAGCCATTTTAGAAAGGAACATCTAGGAACAAATCATCCTGTGCAGTCCATCAACTGGGTTCATTCCCCTTCTTTCCCTCCCTGCTTCACAAACTGGAGAGAAATACCTGAAAAATCCTCTCTGGTCCTTCAGCCTCTGGCTTTCTTTAACTTGTGAAGTGGCGAGCAACCAAGAAAGGAAAAAGCCCTGCAGACCACGCATTTATTGAGCAGCTGGGTCAGTAGGTGTTCAGTAGGTTGAGACCCCTTGTTTATCCCTTTTCTTTCAGCAGGATTGTTTGGGCCTCGCAAGGCTTGGCAAGACCATGTGTAAATAGGAGAGGGTACAAGGAGGAAACGAAGCTGGATGGTTCGACAGTGTGCTCATTTCTTTGGCAGCACGCTGTGTGGGAAGCTTGTTGCAGCAGGCATTGTAACAGACAGGGGTGGTTCTTTTGGTCCTGTGGACTGAAGTCAATTTTTTCAGTACTCTCAATCCCTACTCTGTTTTGTTTTTTTTCCAGAATTTAGTTGGAATGAACACCATGACCCATTTGCCCATGTGAAAGGAGCAGACACTTTACATCCTCAGCCTCTCCCCAAGCTCCTGCTCCATTTGAAACTCCCAAACATTGAATATCACCTTCCCCTCTTGCAATAAGTTCCAACTCCTCTTCATATGTATGTGTGTCAAGACTAGAAATGTGTCAAAGTTGAAGGAAGCGGCTGCTGACAATCCTTTCTCAAGTTTCCTTTGGTTTCCTAATGTAATTATCTCCTAATAGACAACTCTCTCTTGTAGAGTTTCTGTTCTAGGAACTATATAATATGGTGCATCATTAGCAGTGCTCTGTAATGAAGGTGGCACTAGAATGAACATCAAACTTGTCTCTTCCTGTCATCTCCGTTTAAATGTTCAGTTAGAAATGACAAAATCCATAAAATCTCACATCTCACTGCATTTTCTTTGTAGGATTTCCCTGCAGGACTGTGTCTCAGCATGAAGGATAAGGCAGGGTAATATCAATCTGTACTATTGAATTTCTGATACTTTCTCTTACGTATCCACAAGATGCTGGGCTAGGTGCAGCCAAAAGGACAGATCTATCCTTCCCAAGCCTATATCCAAGAATATACCTCTTTTCTTGTCTAACCCTGGTTATCTGTATTTTTCAACAGGGTGCTGAACACCTGAGATGCTGAGTGAAGTGTTTTGAATAGGATGGCGGGATTCACTCAGAACCCCAAATGTGCACCTGCGTGGGAAGCCTGTCCATGTGGTACACCAGAGGAAAGAAATCTCACCCCACGTTCACGTTCCTGGCAAAGACACTAGAGTGGATGCCAGAAGATGAAGAATCAATAGCCTAATCCCAAGGCTTTGGTACCCTTCCCTTACCTGGGCTAGCTGTATTGCCTTCACTGGGGACCACCGTTCTGTTGCAGAGAAGGATTTGCCTTGAACCAAAGGATAATAATCACTGTAGACCATGCCATCCTCGGTTACTGCTATTATAGATAGTTTCTGTGCAGCGCTGAAAGCTGTAAGCTGATCCTCGCCATTAGATGGCAATGTAGATCCACAAATCTTTCTTCCTTCAGCCCGTGGAAAACCATCTTGCTGCTGGTGGGTAGAACCTCAAATCTTCTGTTTCCGCCTACTTCACCATTTAAGACTGAAGCATCCTGGATTTGTTTTGCCTACAAACAAATGGAGCTGGCTGCCTGGGAGGCCAGCTCCTCTGGAGTCCCCAGTGGCACCAGTGCTTGCTCTCTGAATCGAGGCCCCCCCTTTGCGCACAGAGGTTTGTTTTTTCACTCTTCCAGCAGTTAATTCATCTCTTGTTTTGCTGTTTCCACAAGACATTTTGCTATCTTGCTTGTTTCTCAGCTTACTGCCAAACCTGGCAGGCGTGTGAGTCATGGGCTGCCGCAGGCCAAACCCTGGAGCGTACAGACTGCTTCCTAGGGTCATGAATCTCCCATCTGGGACGTTATAAAGAACTGCAGCAAGAAATAACTACACCGCAAAATGCTTTCCCCCATATCCATTTTTCAGCTTTCCATTGTTCGCAGTTGACTGGTTCATTTAACATGTGCGTTGCTGTTTTTTATTCTTTTCCTTCACATTTCCCTTTTCCACCAGAAATTGTTACCAGCTCACATCCAACTTACACTCAGAAAACTTGCAGTTCCAAACCCAGGCAAGTTTGCTCCTTCAAAGCTGAAGATACACAGCTTTTTCTGACACCTATTTTAACTCCCATCTCATTGTCCAGCAGCCCCCACCAATGCAATATTGATGCAGGGCAGCAAGCAAGGGAAGTTGTGGGGCCTTTTGGAGTCAAATACAGACACCACAGCAGGACCTGTCTGGCTCGGTAACTTTAGCAGTGTTAGCAGCAGAAATCCTTGTTTGTACCAATGAGAATGCAACCAGGATCAACCCCCCCTTTTTGTGACATTAAAAAAAAAAAAAAAAATCTGTTATGCTGCTGAAGCAGATGGAGAGAGCCTGACTGTTGTCTGGAGCAGGGCAGGATGAAAAGGCATTTTCTCTTTGCCAGCCAAGAATGGGAGATGGTGGGTGAGAATCCAATGGAACAGAGAGGATGTCTGGCCTGGGAGCACAGGACCCTATGACGTGACAGGCAGATAACAGGGCAGGGTCAATGCAAACATGTCAGCTTGCTCTCATCACTCACATCTCCCAGTATGTGCTACTATAGGCGCCTTCTAGTTTTTTCTGGATTTCAAATGGCCTAAACAATGAGGAATTTGCCCTTATCCCGAGGAGAGAATTGCTCTTCCTTCACAGAAAGGTTCTCTTTATTCCTGGTGCACAAGATGTTAATAATATTTCTAAGCACTCTTGCAGATGTGAGTAGCATGCTGTAGATAAGTCATATCAGAAGAATTGTTATCGCTTGAGCTTACATGTTTTGTGCTTTTCCACTGCACTCTAAAATGCTGTTGCATTTAATTAGCCATTTTTCAAAGCATTTATTAATCATTTATTAGCTCTTTGTTCATTTGCTGTAGATGTATCTTGACATCTAAAGTGAGCCCAGTCATTTTATAACCAAGCGCTGGGTGATAGAAAAGGCCTTACTCATCCTTCTTATCTGCAAAGCACTTGGCACATGGTGGTGCAGCTCTAGCTGGGGCCTCTGGGTATTTCAGGAATATAAATACCAGCACCTTAAGCTGCCCCATTGCCTATCAGGAGCACTGGATGAATTAAATGGCAGGCTGCATTTTGGACTGGAGATTTCTAGCTGTAGGTTATCACTGTCAAACCTTGGGATTCACTGCCAGGGAGTGAACCCTTCCCAGGCCCGTGCTCCCCAGCAGCCAGCGTGGCCCCAGAGCTCTCACCACTGCACCTCCCTCTGCACTGCTGAGTAACAGAGCAGGAGAGCTCCAGTCATAGCACAGGGGCCGTGCTCTCCCACAGGATTGTGGACATAGAGAAATTTAACACAAAACCCTTCTTTGGTACCTAGTGACACACAGCTGCAGGCACAACATGGTAAACCTGACCAGTCATCTCTAATGCCTCGTCCCTTGCTTTCTGTCCTTCTAACCACAAACTCACCCTAAGCAAACAGAGGAAAAAGCAAAGTTTTCAACTTTACTGAGTGCTGGGATCAGACGGTGTCAAGAATCAGCAAAGAATCTCCCTTACCTGAAAGGGCAGGGCTGGCAGGCTGCCTTCCCCAAGGACTTACAGGCAGGGGAATCAGGGCTGTATTTTTCCCAGATGCTGCAATTTCCATACGACTGCTACCAAGAAATGGAGAAACCTTTCTCTTCTCGTTGAGAAACATCCCACTTTTCTGTCCTCCTCTGCAAGGACAGCAGCACAGCAGGTAGCAAAACACAGTCATTGCCAAAAAAAGGCTAAGAAATATGTGTCTCTATTCTGGTAGTATAAGAAGATATTATACGGCCTAGGATTACCTCAACCAACAAGAGACATGTTAATGAAGCACCTAATTTAAGCAGGTGTTTCTCTTTTGCTGTAGTCAATGGAGTACAGAGGAGAGAGCAGAGGAGATGTTTTATTAAATGCAGTTGCTTTAGTTCTTAAAAAAAATAAAATCATAGCCCACCTAGCTTTTAAATGGCTTTTGAGGCTTTCCTAATGAATGTTTCTCAAGTGTTTGCACATTTTCTGTTTGCCCTCAATATGAGGAGATGCTTAAGTCAATAGGTTTTTATTTGATTTATAAATAATGCCAGGGCGACACATTATTGCAGATTCTCAGGACTCTGACTCCATGTCTTGTCCTCCAGATATGACATGCCAGAGATATCGCCCAATTAGGGCAGGGCAGAGGATGAGGATTAAAATAACTTTAAGAAAAGGCCATCTAGAACTTCATCCTGCACTTCTGTTTAGCCCACAGACCGTCAGGAGCTTGTGAAATAATTGCTTTGGACAGATAATAAAACATCCTCCAGCAAAACTAAGGTACTTAATATACTGCCCAAGTCAATTTCCCTTATTTCTTCTGTCCTCTTGCTTTTAATAATGGTTTAATGAAAAATTCAAAATTAATTGGAACTGGCATTAGCCACTCACGTGTTCCAGTGAGGGTTTCACTGCTTCAATATTTCATAAGCTGACTTCACTGCTACGCCTCGCCTTCTCCTGGCTTTCACAGGCTAAAACATCACCTCTGTTTTCGAAAGGAATGGTCCTAACAGGGGGTAGGGGTAGGTGAGAAAGTTTGCAATCACACCATAGGCAAAGAAATAATAAAACTAATGGCCATTGTGTTTTTCTTTTTGTGACCATCTCCACTTTCTATGTAATTATACACATCTGAGCCTTATCTGGAAAGAGCTGTCCTAAAAATAAACAGGAGCCGTCTGAAAGGTGTCTGAGGGAGGTATCTGGCAGCTGTCAGGCTGTCATGTATGCGAGAAGGATGGAGCTGATGGACTCGCTGACACCAGACGGGCTCTGCCGAAATAAGAATGCCTTATGCTTCCCTTGGCACTCACTGGGCAAATTCTGTTGGCTGGAGCCATTAGACCTCAGCGTGTCTGGGGCGTGATCCAGGTCCGACTGCCGTCAATGAGAGTCTGCCCTTGGATGGCAATGGGAATTGGATCAGACCTTCTCTTTACCCCCAAGACTCTGGCATTACAACAGGGATAAATTTTGGCTCCTCGAGTGAGTGTCACCCCAATGGAGAAGGATGCAACACCTCCAGATTTGCAGGCTTCTGTTGTTCTCTGAAAATGCAGCTTTTCACTGAGATTCCTAGACATGGGGACAAGAGCCCAACTTTTGACTTCTTTTTTTAACAGCTTTGTACTGCTCTGTGCCTCAGATTCCCCTCTCTAATAATGGTGGTGGTGTCCTGTCTTCAAGAAAATTATTGATATATCTGTAGATCCATTCTGTTTTTTAATTGCTGCCATGCAGGAGAGCGTGACTGTGCTAAAAGCTGTTCCTATTTCCCACAAGGTGCTTAAAGGACACATGTTAACACCATGCAGCAATGACACGATGAGCATGAAGGCATGACATGACTCATCTCAAGCCTTTGCAGCAACTCAGTGGCAGAGTGAGGATCCAAGAATTCCAGTCCCCACCAAAACAATCATACCTTTACAATGACTGAATCTGGAAAGGAACACTTGGTAGCAGAAGCTTCATTTCCTATCAAGTGCACAGGGAAATCTCCATTGCCTGTAGAATAGTTGAAGACATTTGCTGCTGTTCTTGGTGAAGATATAATGCACTGGGGAGAGAAAAGAGAAATGAGGTGAGAAAACCGGGCAGAAATCTTCTTGCTTCTCAGTGGGAAAGGGGATGCACCTCTTGTTCTCAATGGGAGCTGACTGCTGCCATATCTGAAAATCTGTCAATTTGTTTCATTATCTAATAGGCAAGAAAATGCCCTTTTTAGTGAAGAACAGTGTCTTAGCACAACTATCTTGCAGTACTTTGGTCTGAAAATACCAGTCTGTGTGAGAAGAATGGACAAGGGAGTTAATTCCTGTAATATGGGCTGCAGGAAATTACCTACAAGATAAGAGTGACTTGATCTTTTTGAGAAAAAGAAAAAAAAAAAAGACTTCCTTATCTTGATGATGTTTGCTCTGAAGTATCATCTTGTGACTGCCAGCGTCTGCCTTGCGGGATCGTTCAATTACAGCCAGCTCCTGCGGCGGGCATCGCTTCCTTCCCTCTGGAGCTATCACTGCATCTACCAAAGCAGTGCTTGCTCCCGAGGCCTCTGCTGTCGCCTTTCTGCGTGGTGAGCCTGCAGCCCCGTGATGCCATCTCTGCCCACGTGCTAGAGCAGGATACAACCAATACTTCAATTAGGCAGAGATCTGTGAGGGACAGGAAATCAAGCCGATGAACCACCCAGGAGCATGTGTGAGTGAGCACTAGATGTGACGGTTCGCGGAGCAATGAATCCTACCCCTTCTGGAGGCTCCCAGCCCATTCTCCTACAACACAGATCTCCTAGGGCAAAACAGCACTGCAGTTCACACCAGCCGGGCTCTAAATGTCCTTCCATATGCCGTGGCTCTCCCCCATGAGGAAGTTTTCACTACGCAGAGTATTCTTCTCAATTAAAATGATTATGTTAAATAGCTGAGAGGTTCCTCAGTGTCTACTTTTTGAACTGAGCTATGCCACAGTTGGCAGCTTTTGAGAACTGCAGACATGAGGTTACTAAACCCATTCATTTCTCAAACGCACCCACATTTCTAATGGCTACAGAGGTCCATCTTTAAAGTCCTCTGAGACCCATTGGAATGAAGGGCACTTTGTGAGGACGCAGTAATTATTATGGGATTTAGAGGTGCGTGGAAATGATTCACAGAGGCATTTCCCAGCCAGTACTACTGGAGCCAGGTGAGCTCTTCCCTGGAATGTGAAGCATGCAGTGCAGCAACTGGGAGGAACAGGTTTGGCAGGACATTTTAAGCTGTGCAGGCAGCCTCCTCAGAGCCACATCCCTGCTCTGCCTGCCTCCCAGCTGGATGCTCCTCTCTGCCGCACCGTCCCTGGAGAGCCGGAGAGGATGGACACGCTGCGAAGGAGCCTTTCCCGCTGGAAGAGGTACCACATCAAGGTGCACTTGGCTGATGAGGACCTGATGATGCCGCTGACCGTCAAGCCCAGAGACACAGTGATGGACCTGCGGGCTTACCTCGTACGGGAGGGCGTCACTTCCTGGAAGAAGACATTTTATTACAACTCCAGGCAGCTCGAAGAGCATGAGACTCTGAAAGAAGCCAATATCCAGAATGGCTCAGTCCTGCTTCTTGTCAGCAACAAAAGGTAGGCACCGAGCTCATCTGCAGCGGGGGCGGTGCAAGGGAAGGGGAATGCTCTGTGCATCTCAGCCATGGGACGCTTTCCTGCTCTGTGCATCTCAGCCATGGGACGCTTTCCTGCTCTGTGCATCTCAGCCATGGGACGCTTTCCCATTGGAGTTTGCAGAAAGCAGATCAGGAGCTGAAACCCTGAGATTTCCAGCAGGCAGAGTGAGATTTAAGCCTCCTCAGCTCCAGATGGGCTGAAGTGTGAAGTAAGGGAGGTTGAGGAGGAGGCAGTCCGGCTGATATCTCCCCTTTGGTCTCTGATCAGGCCTCGGTCTCCTGAAAACATGGTCAAGCACAGAGGGATGGAGAAGACGTGCAAAAGGGAGCTTGTGCGAGTCAGGGTGTGCTCCGGGAGCCTCTCCCTTGTCCTCAACTCTGTCTGTGGTGCCTGGCTCTTACCATTTCTTGTTAGTGTTTACCTTCTGCAAGTGCTTGTGGTGCTGCTGTCCTGCAGAGCCGTGCGCTGCCCATCTGCTTACAGCAAAGCCCAGTGGGTGCTGGACACAGACGGTCAGAGGCTGCAGCTTCCCAAAACACAGTGAGATCTCAGCACGAAGCAGAGACATCAGTGGTTTCCAGGACAGGCAGTGAAAAGGAAACTCGGTGAATCTTTTCAGTCATGGCAACTCCTACCTGTCAGTGCGAATGCAAATGGAGATAATGGAGCTGAGACCTGTTGGCTGGTTAGGATTCAGTGGGGTGCATTTATGTTCAGCTGTGTTGCCTTCCCAATGCCTGGCTTGTTGCACGGTTCCTTCTGTGAAGCACTTTGGGGGATACTGTGTGTAGGAGAGGTGCACAGCAGAGCACAGGTGTACTGTGTCTAATTCAGCTTTTTGAGTGCTGAGGCCTGAGTTACTTGTCTATGCTGATCAGTCTTCTCTGCAGAAAAGCCTGCACTAAAGACTTCAGTTCTGATTAGGTGCCACACGGAATGGTCCTGTTTTCCAGTCCAGATACAGCTTGAAATCTCACACAAAGAAGATTTAATAAAGCATTTCCTTTCAGAGCTCAGGCAGATACAAGAGATTTCACAATGCTTGGCTGACTGCAAACCCCACGTCACCCACAGCCCCTTTCTACAACATCTCATTTCAACTCTCTTATTAACTTTGCACAGCTCCTCCCTTTCACCTTGTTTTTAATGGCAGGAGCACATATATTTGTTGTTGTAGGATAGGACTCAGAGGGACTCTGATGGACCACACATGCTTATGCTCCATAACGTGCTGTGGACCTTTCCACATTCTTCAAAAACACAGTGTTTAAATGCAGCATTGCAAAACTCACCAGGAGGTCCCAACCCCAGTGTGCTGAGTTCAGGGTATCTCTGAAAGTTTGCTCAGTTTTGAAAATTTAAAGCCTCTTGCTCAGTGTTTGGGCTCAATTTTTGTGAGTATGAGAAGGAAGGAGCAGGATTTATAATGTTGTTGTGGTTGTTGCTTTTTTTTTGTCTTTAATTTCATTGAAACGTTCCCAGCTCTTAAGCAAGCACCTCTGTGTATTCTCTTATTCCTTTTCCCAGGGCTGGGAGCACTGTGGTGGGCAGACAGTCTCTCCCTTAACTCACATCTTTCCTCATGTTATTGCACATGACGGATACTTGGGCCATGACAACCTCGGCCACTTCCAGATTATTTTGTGCGGCATGACCGCCAAGTGTGCCCAGGTGCTGGGATACCTTTCTGCAGCAGCTCAGGGAGATACTCAGAGCGCACAACCTCCACTTGCTGTCTCTGGGATGTGCTGTGTGGCTTGGCAGCAGTCCGCACCCCGCTTGGTGCCTGGCCCTGGGCTGAGCACAGCCTCCGTGACTCAGCACCCTGCCAGATCCTCAGCACACAGGGCTGGTTCTGAGGGTGCTCTCTATCAATTAAGCTGGGCATTAGGAAATACAGGGCGGGAGAAGGCAGGTGCTGCATTGCAGCTTAGATTACAGCACCATTTCAAGCCTTAAGATGATCAGGCCAGATCTTTAGGTATTATAAAACCATGCTGGCTGTTTAGCCTCCAGAAGGGAAGGCTCCAGGGAGTCCTTAGTTCAGCTTTTCAATACCTAAAGTGGGCTTGTGAAAAAGATGGGGGAAGACTTTTTACTAGGGCCTGCAGTGATAGGACAAGGGGGAATGGATTTGAACTAAAAGGGGAGATTTAGGTTACATATAAGGAAGAAATTCTTCATTTGGAGAGAGGTGAGGCCCTTGCACAGGCTGCCCAGAAGAGCTGGAGGTGCCTCATCCCTGGAGGTGCCCATCCCAGCTGCATGTGCCTTTGGTCTACAGGGAGCTGTCACTGCCCATGGCAAGGGGTGGGGGCTGGATGGTCTGTAAGGTCCCTTCCAACCCAAACTCTTCCGTGATCCCATTCTGTGTCACTCCAGTACTGTCTGTGGGATGTACTACTCTTAATCAACAGTGGGAAACTGTAGGGAATAAGGGCCACAGGAGCAGAGAACCCAGCAACCCAAGGATTTAAGAGATGGTTTTAGTGTTTCGTTGACTCAGTGAAGCATGGACCCCCACCATCAAATGTCAGCATCTGTTCTTAAGTTCTCCCTGAAAATCTTGGTGTCCCTACCTAATGTTTTGCACTGAGAGGCCAGCCAAGCAGAGCTGTATTCATTCCCAAAGTGGAATTGCTCTGATTGCCAAGGTCTGCAGCTCAGTGTTGTGCCTATAAATATGAATGGTCACTCTGTTTGCTGTGTGTTCCTATAAGGGGTTCATGAGACAGTTTACTTTAACTTGAGAAAACATGAAAATGACCCTATTTTTCATCCCTCCACCCTTAATGCCTTTGTAGATAATTGGCATTTAGCAAAGGCCAACTCAGCAGTTCTACTTCTTGCTCATGTTTTCTAGGGTTTATAACTTAGCCATAAAAATTCACTTAAGGTTTCAGCTTGGCAGGAAAGGGATCAGCATAGCAGCTCATGCTGGAAATTCATTTGGATCTGAGTGCTCAAAAGTTTGAGTGAACTGTTCTGGAGTTCAGTCAACACGACCTCTCGGCCCAAGAAAACACACGGACAGGCCAGAACTGGGCAAATCACATCCACTAGGGATGCAATTCCCACTTGTGCAGAAGCTTGTTAATCACATCACTGCTGCACTGATTAAGATTGCAATCCTGTTGCAGTAGAAGCCTAGCAAAGAACACGCGGAAGAACAGCTTCCGCCCTAGAGAGCTACATATTAGAATAACACAGCTTCCAAGTGGGCAAAACAAGCAAGGCAAGACCTGAAACGTGAATGAACTTTGCAGAGGTAAAATCCCTCCAGCTCGGCGGCCTTGCGGTGTTGGAACCATCGGTGTCCACGTAGGGGGGACCACCTGGGAGCCTCAGGATGCAAAGAGCAGCCATGCAGCACAGACTGCAGCATCCACGAGGGCAGGCAGCAGGCTGTCCCAGCTGCCCGAGGCACCATCAGTGCTGGCACTGCGGACCACGCCAGGGCAGAACCAGTTTGTCTCGCTGCGGAAGCGAGGCCCCAGCGCCAGGCAGCTGCTCGGCGGGTCCGTGGGGATGTGGGAGTTCCTGAAACTGGCGCGGCTCCTCCTGAGCTGTGCAGAGAGCTGCCCTGCTGCTCCGTGCACCAACCCACAGGGCTCCCTGGGCTGGGAGCGGCTGTAAGGCACCGCCTGCTCCTTGTTGGTAAGCTTATGGCTTGCACTGGGATGTTAGATGTGAGGTGAGGGGTGCTGCCCCACATGCACAGCATAAGCCATGGAGGCTTTCAGCTTCGTGACCTCTGGGGTTGTTTCTAATAGAGGACAGCAACGGGTGATCCAAGCAAATCCCAGACACGCTGAGCTCCTGTTGCTGACTGTCCCTGAGGATGCACGGCTCCAGCTGGCTGTGGACATGGGACAGGCATGACTGACAGCGCCTTTGCTCCTTCCTTGCGTGTGACCGCTTTCGGTCAACCTCTGTGCTGAGGAATCAGCAGAGCCAGGGCTGCTTTCTGTTACACTGCTGGAGTATTCTGGCCCACTCCACGTGTTCTGTCTGGATGTGACCACACAGGTTTGGAGGGTAGGAATTTGCTATGAAAACAGTAGCCATTCAGTCCCAGGCACACTTATTTTACTGGCACAGACTCAGCTGAAGCACATGGGAACCCCTCAGTCTTTTGAAAGACAAAGTTCATTGAGGCCAAGCAGCTATTTTCATCATTCGTGGTTTGCCCGGAGAATGGAGTTCAGTAAGTCACTGGTGAATAGGTTAAATAAAGTAGATGCCATCACTGAATTTAGCAGAAGTCTATTATCTGGAATCTCTTGGTGTCGAATTTCTGGCCCGAAGCCACCTGAAAACATCCATCTGGGGGCATTAGCTCAGTTACCATAACAACTCATCTAGGAACGCTCCTGAGAGTTCCCAGCACAGCGAGGTGCCACGGGCTGTGTAAGCCACTCTTAGGTCAAGAAAGCACACCCAGGATTCCCCCTCTTCTGCAATGCAGCCCCGTTGCCCCTGGTGAGCAGCACTGCTCATGTGAGCCTTCATTTGCTTGGGACTCTGCTTTAGCTCTCAGACGCTGCTCAGCCAGCTTTCCAAAGGTCCAAAGGAGTTACCTCCTGGCAGAGCAGCAGAACCATCCATCTGCGGGGAACCCAGCTAATTCCCACATTGCCATTCAGTTTACAGTTTGTGATTTTTGGCTTCATAAATTATAACTTGGCATGAAAGCTATGACTGAGCCACCTGCATAATGTCCAGTTTAGCTGATGCTAAGAAACTGCTGCCTACATTTGACTCCCCCAGTGGCATAAGGATCAATGTTCTGCACAGACACTCAGCAATAGCTCACTCCGGGCTTGCAGCTCTCCGCTGTCCTGTCACCTCCGCTCACACTCACTGGAATCACAGGCTGCTGCAGGTACTGCTGGTCTCCAGAGGGAAATCAGAAAAATAATGGGGTCTACACAGCCTGACCCCATTCAGAAAGCCAGCATTACAGCCCAGGCATGAATTAAATCCCTTAGCGCTGGATTTCAGAGTGATTTTGTGATGCCTGCTCCTTGCACTGACCTTGCAGCACCTGGGGTTGCTCAGCTCTTGCTCCTCCGTGTGGAGGGGAGATGTCCCACTCCCATACAACTGCAGGGCCGCCGTCTTAAGCTGAGACTTAGCAGCAGGCTCCAAGGCATCTCACATCAGGATAACAATCCTTTAAATAGCACTGGGAGTCTCTCTTCTCAGGGAGAACTAATTAAGTTCCTCAGCACATGCTTAAACATATGTTGACCTGGTATGGCCTTAGCAGGTCTGCTTCCATCTACTGGATAAATAACACTGGCTTAAAGAACATCCTCCTAGAGATACGTTACTGAGGCAACAGCCAGGTGGGAGACTGACTTCTCCATCTCTGCGGCTAAAAGTAATACTTATGTGCATTACTCACGGCCAAGCTCTCTGCTGGTGTAAATTCCTGAAATCAGTTAAAAGATTTTTAAGTTCTGAAAGGAGCACTGCAGTTGTCCCTGCTGACCTCCAGCACAGCGCAGGCCAGAAAACAGCACCGGTGTTCAGCTGAGCTGCCTACTGGTGAGCCCATGAAGTTCATTTAATGAAAGCAGAGGGCTTCATCACAGAGAACATCGTCCAGAGAGTCTGAATTCCTTTCCTGTGCAGTTGCATGGGATTTCAGAAGATGAAACTGAGCTAACAGGTGTCCCCTGGTGGCAGGAGGTGTCTGTCTTGGCTCTAGGCAAAAAAATGAATTATTTGAAAGCATATTCTAAACCAGATTCTTTTCTGGTGTAACACGGCACAGCCTCCTGGACTTCTTTGTAGCTGTGCTGATTTGTATCAGCAGGGGATTTCACCCAGTTGGGATAAATGCTCTCTCCTCTGTCCCACAGTCCCCTGAAATGTCAACTGAATAACCAAGTGCTGCAACATGAATGTTGTTTGGTGTTTCTGCAGAAAACTCAGACAACAGTTATAATCAGCCGAGGCCATCCCAAATGTCCTGTGCTGGGACCCAATGAAAGCCCCCTCATAAACCTTGAGCTTCTTGAAGTTCTCATCAAACTCAGCACAAACTCAGTTTCTGCATAATTGGAAAGAACAATTCACAGGGATCAGGAGACTCAGCCCTGCACTTACTGGCTCAGCAGGGCAGGTTGGTGCCTGGCAGAGCTGCTGCCTGTGGGCCCCAGGTATTTTGGTTGCATTCCAAGCCAGGATAATGAGCTCTCTAAGCAAATGCTGGTCCTGAAGGGTACCCCTAGAAATTTTCAAGAGCTTCAGCCTGTGTTCTGGAGACGCCAGGGGATTGTCCTAGATGATTCCTAAGGATCCTCAGAAGAGTAACTTAGGAAGTAATCCTACTTTTGCTAAGCTTACGTATTCTATGTGGGGTCTGTACCCCTGTCAGAAAATGTTTATGGCACCGTAACCCAGAAAGGCTGAAAAGGACTGTTTAGTGCTAATGCACAGTGGTGAGTGTGCCTTGAGAAACTCAAGCTGTCTCACTGTAAACATCCTTGATATGCTCCTAAAGCTGTGGGCTGCTCTGTTCTGAGATGAAAAATGGATTTCCAGGAGCTTTGCTTCCGGGGAAAAAAGCTCCCAGGCAGCTGCAGATGGTCACAAGCAGGGGTGAGGGCAAATTCCGCAGAAGGAAAAGCAGGTGTGAAACCCTGGAAGTGGCTTAGATTGATTGGAAAAACAAACCCATCAGAGGATCAGGTTTATATTCTACCTCTGCCTGGGTCAGTGCCTCCTTGGGCAAATGCCATTTTTGATTGCATGTCTACAATGCTCCAAGTACTTGCATCTTTCTTATGCAGATAATGCCAAAGAGCACAGCAAAAGCCATGGGAGACGGGGAGCGTGACAAGGGCTGAAAGGAAGCAGATGGAAGGGAGCCTGGCCATGGAACGGCAGCGTGGCCATGGGCGCTGGTAAGTCCTTCCCTGCACGCCAGCTCCAGGACTGTTCAAAAGCAGCTCTGCGTGTTTTAAGCACAGTGCCTATGAATAATTAACCCCCAAACAACTACAAGTAACATTTCCTCATCAGCGACCCTGTGGTCTGAGCTGCCCAAGGAGAAGCGTGGGTTAGGCTGACTCAGCTCCCGAGGGCAATGAATCAGAGTGAAATGCCCGTGAAAGGGTAAATCCTGCCTGGTGGTGAAGCAAGAAGGAGCTGAGGTGAGCTTTGCTGAGGGCCTCTGATGGGAATGGTTGACATCCGAGCCTCCTTCCAACCCCCTCACAGGATTCCTCAGTAAGTTGGCCTTTGTTTTCCTATGTGCAAGTCTGAGATAATTTGTTCCTTTTCCACTCTTTGTCCACCGAACTGTGAGAGGCTCAGGGTAGGGACTGTTTGTGCTTCTGAGCAGTTCCTACGTGGCCCTGAATTCCAGGCTGAAAGCTCTGTCCAGCAAACAAGTGTTACGTGCACTCAGAACAGTCCTGGTGCTTCACAGCCTTTATGTATCCCAAGGACAGAGGCTGGCTTGTCGCTGTTATGGAGGCTGCTTTGCCTGACATTAAGGCCACGCTGTTAAACCAAAACAACCTTATTTTGAGATGGGGCTTATAGAGCAGCAAACCTCCTTGTGTTGTTCTCCCGTCTCTGTGCCAGTGCCCCAACTCCTGAACCAGCTGACCTGACTGTACCCAGGTTGACAGAAAGGTCTCACAGATCCAAGATTCCTGCAATTTTTGTGAAGAAGCAGCAGCTGGATAGAAGGCAGATATTTAAGTTAATATCCTATTGCAGGAGAGGTAATTGCATCTCCGCTCCTGTCTGGTTTGAGGCGCAGCAGCCGGGTCAGCTGGCATTTAATAGTGGCTCAATCAGTGCCTCTCCGCACAGCGGTGCTGCGCTGCGCCATGCCTGCAGGGCAGGGGCTGCTGGGAGAGCTGCAGGCTTTGCTGGGGAGGGGATGAGGGTCCCCTGGAGACACTGGGAGCACCAAGAAGGGGAGTAAAACAAAAGCAGCTGTAACACATAAATCAGGTGAATGGGTTTCACCAGTCCCCTGCTGACAGAACAACTCACACTTCGGTTCAAACTTATTTTCAGGACAGAACGAATGTTTCTTTAAGCACTGCAGTACATTCCCCAGAAAGTTTTAGTGATTAACAACTGTGCACCGAACCCCTAAACCTGCATTCTGTGTTGCTCCACTGAAGAACATGCCTTTCCAGATTTTTTTGGTGACAAGAAAAAGTTTGATTTGAAGAAACACCATAGAAAATGGAGCTTCTCATTTTCCAGGACTTTCTTTCCCCGTTTTTCCTACAAACAACAGTATTTCCCCACGCACTTCCTTGGACTTTGCACTGAAAGAGATTCTGCGGTAGACAAAGAGAGGTGAGCACAGCCATGGCTGAGGAGCTTTAGCCCAAGCAGCAAAGATGGACAACGGGAGGGATGTGCCTTTCCAAGGTCACCCAACACGCAGTGCTGGTGCAGGTGGGTCGGCATTGCTGCCACTTCACCACGCGGCGCCTCTCCTGTCTGTCTGTCCTGCAGTAATGAGCCTTCTGGAGCACAGCCAGTGCTTCTCTGAGAGCCTGAAAAGTGCCTTGCGCAGCCCAGGTGCAGCCATAAATAGTAATTTAAATTTAACAATAATATTAAAGTGGAGGCATGCCACTGCAGATGGACACGTTCAGCAACATTCAGAACCCCAAACCAATGTCTGTCTTCTGGTGAAATGTACAGTTTGTCTCCCAGAGTCTGGGAGATCGCTATTTACTTCCCCGGTCCTGATGATCACAGCTGTGTCTCTGCAGAAGGCAAAGTCTGACCTGAGTAGCATTCTGCCCAGTCTCTGCTCTGACACCGCGTGCCTGCAGGTAGCAGCTTTGGTCAGTGCTGGAAGTCTTTCTGCAGCTCAGGAGAATATCTGGAAAGAATAAATTAACTGTGGTGGTGTATGGAGCTGCTTGGAATAATGTTTTTTGCAGAGATAGGCTTTGATTGACATTTCAGATCTGCCTGACAATCTTTTTTTCTAAGTGCAGTTGCTGCCTTTCTTCAGAGCAAGAAAAGCTGGTTTGGTTGCTGTCCTTCAAATGATGGATCTTATCACATGGGAAAAAGAAGAAAAAAAGCAAACCACCTCCAAACAGCCACAGGTATAGCACGAAAAGAGGTAAAACTAACTGGATCTATTTGAGGTGTCTCTGTTTTTTCCCTCTATGGAATAATCCAGTGCAAGATATAAAAGAAAAGAGGCTGTGCTCTGAGGAACAAGAGCTGACTGTTCTTTTTCTTTGACTATTGTTCTTCCCTTCAGGAGATTTTTAATGCTTTGCAGGTAGGACTGTGCCACCTCCCAGGGATGGGAGGACCAGGGAGCACCAGGAAGGCAATCCTGTCTCTTACTCACTTGTTCCCTCTGCATCTTTACTGCCCATCCCCCCCACATTACCTCTTACTCCTCAATTTCAGGCATCCCCAGTGATTGCTGAATGCTGTGATCACACCATTCAGCAGCTCACAGAAGAGGCGAGCTCTTTTTACACATTTTACAATGTAATTTAGACCTTTGGGGTTTACTCGAGTCTGGTCAAGAAGCAGATTGGGTCTCCAAAGGGCCAAAGACATGCTTTAAATCTTCTGAGCACCACTCAGGTGGTGAAACGGGTCTCACGTGAGATGTCCTGACTCTCTTTGCTCACCTTGGTCCATAAAAAACACAGCCAGGCTCTCCAGCTGCAGAGGACAGGGCTGCTCTTGTATGTGCAAATACCAGGAAAGTTGCTGATAGCAAGAACAGCTCTGAAATAGATGTCTCCCTTTTTCTCTGTGAACACAGGTATGGACAAGACTGAGGACTGAAGCTGAAAGGTGTGCAAGCTCCCATCTGCGTGCCAGCCTGGGCGTACTGTAAGGTGGAGACATCTGCAGCTTCATGTGCAGCACCACGGATGGGCTTTCTTCTTGTCAGGAGTGTTTATCTTCGGGATCCTCCCATTGTTGGGGCATCCCCAGTGGGACCAGAGGATTACTGTTCGCTCTTTGCTGCTGCATTCACCTCTACTCACAACTGCAGCCAGGCCTTCCCAACCAGCTGCTCTTCCTGAGCTGCAGGAGCAGAACACAAGCCCAGGCAGGGCCATCTGCAGCAGCTGCTGTGCTCCAGCAGGGCAGTCAGGCTGAGGCACGCTGCAGTTCTGCTTCGCTCCTCTGCCCGCGTCGTGGATGCATCGAGCGCTTCTGTTTACAGGGCCATCAGTCTGGCAGCTTTCCTCGACACTAAATTTACTTTTTGAAGTTACATCAGTGTTGTACCCAGAGGGAACGGAGGAACAGATGCAGCCTGTGAAGTCTGGCTTTAATTCACCTGCCTCATTTAATTTCCTGCCCTGCCTTCTAATCAATGAGTCTGCACTGGCAGCCTGGGAATACAGAGGTTTTCTCACATACAGGAGACCTCGATGTGGTGGATCTCAGGGTCTCCAGCAGGCTGTGTCCCGTCTCTTTGAGGCTTTCTGTGCCCCAGGTGCACTGCACACACGTAGTGGCTGCATTTCCTCCATGGGGCCGCTGGTGGTCCTCCACCAGGACAGCAGCATTACATCACCTCAGAGCTGTTTGTCTCAGATAGTTGGGACTGTCAGGAAACACTGAAGGAAGAGGCCGGGGCATTTCTGCTTTGTGAGCAGGCTCCCACTGTCCTGTTTCTTTTTTTTTCTTTTTCTTGGGCTCATGTTAATTCCAGGCCCAGTTGCTTAATCAGCCAGTGTCTCCAACTGGGAGAGAAGAAGGCTGCCCTTGGCTGGCAGCTCTTATTTTGTGACGTGTCTGCTTCACCTCATGTATTATAATCTGTATCAGATTGCTTTTTGCTTGCTAAAATGGACAATTAGGATCCAGTTGTAATGCAAATTGCACAGTGGAATAAAAACCATGGGGAACAAAATCACAAATAAGTATTTATGTCAGCCTTTGTTACTGCATGATGGGTCCTGCTCAGTTACTGCTCACTGCGAAGCATTAGACAGAAGAGAACCCGGCGTGCCTTTGTGTTTTATGGGCACGAGCTGCTCTGTGTAAGACTGCCTGTAGGCACTCGCGGGCCCCGATAATGTGTGTGTGTGCAAACCTAACAGACAGATTGCCGCCTACACTGGAAATTTGATGATTGCCTTGTTTTTTCCACAGCTCTGTTTTCTATACTGCAGGCCAAACCCATGGGGTAATTTCCAGTCTCTCTGCACAGGGCTGAGATGACGTGGTGAGAGAAGTGTGGAGATGCTGAAATTTCAATCTGCCACATAATGTGCTCCTAATACTGATGTCCTTGTAAGCGTGTTGTTGACATTGGTGGTGTTGCTGTAGTTCTTGCCATTGTTGTCTGGTGCAAAGCATTATAAATTAAGAGAAATATTTAAATTTATAAAGGAAACCATAGTTTCTTTGAAATTAATCACACAGGAGTCCTGCAAATGCACATGGAAGAGGTGTGACTTCATTGAAAATGCCAAGCCTTATTGATATAAAGTGGTATGCTGCTGGTGTAGCTTCTTTTACTGCACATCAGCTTTGCATTTCCCCAGGCCCTGGGTAACAGAGTTGAGGTGCATGTTTTCATAGCAAGACTCATCTCTCAGCATTTGAAGGGGGACTATCCATGCTTCACACATTGACAGCTGATAGACAGAAGGCAAATTAAGGGTCTGTGCAGTACCTGTAAGATCCAGAGTGACAGTAATAACCTTTCTTGTCCCACTGAAACAGTGACTCCTAGAAGAGAGCAAGGAATAAGAGTGAGGCCATGAAGCCAGATGGACGAGCTGGAATCAAAGTCATCTGAGAAGCTATGGCAACACAGCTCGTACATCTACTCAGAAAAGCCTTTGCAACTGCCATTAATGACTCTAAATGGCCTTATTTTCCCAGTAGCAGTGAAATAAGCAGCTTCAGTGGGGAGAAGTGAATCCATCTGATGGCCCACGTTGCTGGAAATAAGCATCTTATTAGTTATTAGTAATAACCCGATCTATTGTGAGCAGTGTAGCCATCAGAACAGAGATAGCCTTATCTGCCAGAGAATCACCGTGCTGCTCCTAACGTTTTTAATTGCAGCTGAACAAGGGGAGTCGGAAAGGCCTCAGGGGAGGAAGCAAAAGGCAACATGGAGAACTTGGCTTAAAAATAACGTGTGTGACAAATGAAATATATCAGAGCCAATACATCGTTTGAAGAAGAGCTGTGCCAGGCAAGACTGAGCTCTTTCTGTTTTTATCTTCTAAGCCAACGCACAGTACTCATCCCTGGGTGATGGGATGGTGGCAGCGCTGGCTTGCGAGCTCATCTTCTGAAGGAGAGGGGCTTCTGCACCTCGGGTCTGCAGCACAGCAGCTGTCATGTCACACGCAGGGCTCCAGTCCAGGATTTAGATGAAAATTCTCCATGGAAATTGATGACAAAGCACCTGATCACTCCACCACGGCAGGGGTGTTCTCACATGGCAACGCCCTGGGAAATTCTCGCTGAGAATAGATCAGATTCTGCTCTCATTTATGCAATTATAAATCCAGTGTAGTTCCATTTGAAACAACTGTTTTCATCCAATGCAAATGAGATCAAAATCTGGCGCAGGCTGTTTTTGTACACAATGGAAACTGACTGAATTATGGAAAACAGGAAACAAATCTAATGTAAATCTAAATGGAAATATCGTGCTCTCTCTTACATCAGAATAAATTGGAAGCGAGTCTGTTGAATCTAATGGAATTCATCTGGATTTACACCAGACTGTGGCTCAGCATTTGTCAGTTGGTTGCACACCGACATCAAAACGCAAACCATGCACCTCATCTGAATAGCTTTGAACAATTCCTTCCTTTTCCTTTACATTTAAGCAATTGCCTCTGCATCCTGATAGCTGATTAGCCTTTTCAAACAAATAAACCCCTGCAAACAAACATCAACAAATAAGCCCTGCTCTTGCTAGCACTTTCAGAATATAAATGATGAGTCTCAAATATCACGCTTGGTTTTGGAGTCACTTAAACTTGCTCCTGTTCCTCTACGTTCAGAAAACAGTGAGGTAGATTGAGCTCAGGTAAAAGAGGACCACTGCTATTCCAGTTTCCTTAGCGTATCCTAGATTTGTCTTCCCAGCAGCAGCGCTCAGAGCCTGCTCTTCCCATGGATACACGGGAGGCTTTTTGCAGATAAGCAAAGCACGGCCACACTTCTGCTCTTGCTGCATTCAGATGGTCAGAACGGAGCTGTAACTCTTCCAAATGGATCCAAACAGGAAATCGTGTCTCTCTGTGTCCCCACAAATTTCTGCTCCTCTCTGTGCTTCTGTGCAGCTGGCAATGGGAACCTGTTGCTTGTGGGGAGAATGAGAATGCTAATTAATGTCTGAGCTGCAAACTACACTTCTGGGATGAAAGTCGCTGGAAAAGGACGGTGTCTGAGTGACACACAGCCATGGCCGCCCCTTTCCTAGAATATTAGGTACCCCAGCTCCTTACATAACTCGCGTTTTAATATGTGTTGTGTTTTCCTTTGGGTAATTAGAAAAGTGTACCTTAATTAAGACAAGAAGACACACAAACAAACTGAAGCCCTAATTTGATGTGACTCAGGAAGGGACAAAGCCATTATTCAAATAGAAATCCTGCTGGTAACCACCCAGAATAGTAATAACAGTTATGGAGAACGTTTCAAAGGTGAAGAGTTCAGTGAAAGTTAGGAAACCATTTGTTCGCACACCCTTCTTTCAAGGGCTCTGCTGCTCATCTGCAATCCATCCTGTGGGCAGCAGAGGTTGGGCAGCAGGGCTGTCAGCAAGGCTTTTTTCTGTTTCTCTCTTACTGTTTTTCTGAGGAAGTTAATTGGGCCAGTTTTTCACAAATGGTCCCTGTGTACGACTGCTCTCCTGTGTAGGTGTTCCACATGAGACGTGAGCAATCACGCTTTTCTAGGTCATTAGCAGCAAAGCACACATGGATCTCAACCAGCGCCTGAATGTGCCAGCTACTACCTCTCAGGGCCTTTATGTTCCCTTCTGTAAGTTGCTATAATAAATACTTGCCTGATTTTATAAAGCTATACAAGACTCTCTAACGAAACAGAGGCTTTAAAAGAGCTGTGATTATTATGGCTTATTCTTCCTTAGGCTTATTCCTGCAGGTCAGCTATACTTAATTTATAAGAGCTTTCTCACTGCTGGCACTGCAGATTTTCTGTGGCATGTAAAGTCTTGCTATCTCATTTCTGTTCTTCACAGAGTCACGTGGAATAAAAGCCCTGAGAGTTGTTGGTACACCCAAAAAAGCTCCAGTTAACTTGTTGCTCACAGTCTCTATAACTCTGTTTGCAGAGAGAAAGCAGAAGTGAGAAGTAAATGGGCCTCAGCCCAACCCCAGGCCTCTGCAAGAACGAACCACATGCAGTCCTGGGTAGCACTGGACTGCAAAGTGTAATGTAATCCTAAGGACCCAGTTAAAGCCAATCTGCCTGGCTCCCTGGAGAGGCTCAGCAGCATCACTGCTTTTTTCTCATTGACTGTAAATGATCCTAGTGCACATGGGGATAAAGCCTACACAGAGATGGGTGTAATAGGACCAGGAAAAGTAGAGTCAAGAGAGAATCGCAGTAGCAGAGACATCTTCTGCTCCAGCAGTACAGGAGATGAGGGTTGGGGGGGGATTATTTACTCCTACGGGGATAAAACTTTTTAGGCAAGAACTTTAAAAGTGGGGATAATTGAAATTTACAGCTCACACTGTGCAGAGGGGAATCGGGCTCACGGCTGTAATTACAACCTTTAGCTGAAAATACCGTGGACTGCACTGTGCTGCTGCACAGAGCTTTACAGAGTGGACACACTGATTTCACAACAGCTTTGCCCAACGTACAGCAGTGCTTCGTGCGAGCGTGGATCTGAGACCCTGTGCTTGATTCTGATCTCTCATTCTGAAAAATCAAGTGATTTTTGGTGAGTATACCTGACTTATTTGAATATGCCTGTGACCTGGCCTCAAGAGCCACTGCAACCTCGATAAGATTCTTATTAAGTTGTTCTTCTAATTAAAGCCTTTCTTTGTTGTGCAGAAACCTATTTATTTCAACATGGACGTGAGACTCAGTGTGAACACAGAGCTGTCAGAAATCAGGTTTGGCCGTAGTGGCAATGGAACAGGTTAGCCTATAAGCCCAAAGTAAATTTGCAAACTCTGTTTACAAAGAAGTGCATTAATAGATGAATGATCTCCTGAAAAGTCATTTGGTTAGTTCTGGCTGTTTTATTCCTGGGAAATTTAGGGAGTCTGCTGGCTGTTTACTTCCAAGGTCATTTTCAGAGAACAGTTTGAGTTAAAATATTTAATTGTGAAAGAAGTCACAATATGTTTTTTAAATACAAAGCCTTTGGTGACAGCTCTTGATTGTGAATCGAGGAGTGCTTACATGGAACAGTCTGGAATATTTTATGTGATTTTAGTGCTTCTGAAAGCAAGTGCTTGAAAACCTTATGCTGAGAACTGAACTGATAATGTGCATGGATCAATGTGTGCAGAGACTGTTGGGTACAGAGGGAGAAACAGGAACATAGGAGTGTCTCTCATAGACTGATGAGATACCAGCATTAGGAGTAAATGGAGAAAAATAGAGAGGAGGAGGAACTGGAGCCTTGTTTTACAGCCCTAAGCACTGAAAACCACTCTTACTGAAGGGCATCCTTCCATAGCACTACAGTGTGGTCCATTGGAAGGAGGCCTGGATCCCTCAGTACCACTCAGGGAGATGTTCAGAAGGGAGTCTGAACATGGTGTTATTTACTATGACTGTAGGACGATGAAGAGAATATAAAAACAACGTGGGGTTTGAGCTAGGGCTAGTTTAAGCTCTGGGTACACTAGGCTAGGCCTGCCCATTCCTGGTTTCTGACAACTTCCTCTGAAGCTTTTAGTGCAGCAAAAGGATTCTGGAAGAGAAGAGCCCTGCTGCTAAGCCTCCACCATCAGTGGGGAGGTGACTTTTTCTGTAGCTTAATAGTAAGTTGTCGGTTTTCAAGCCTGTCAGTGCAGTGCCTTTCTCCAACAGCAAGTAGCTCATTTCAGCCAGGAGTTATTCTGGTATATATGAAAGAGAAAAGAGCTTCCTTTTTTCTTTAAAGGAGGGAAGAAATTGTCTTCCTGGCAGAATCCTAGTCAAGAGTATCAAATGCTGGGAGAACTCCCTAAAAACATTAATTATGATAACAACAAAAGCAGAAGAACCTACCCTGAGAGATGGCACAGGGGTGTGCTTAGTGAGACGCAGGATCAGACCAACTGCAGGGATCTGAGGAAGGACCACCACACCAGGGGATGCTTGAATGGTTCCATTCTTTCCTATTCTGGCTTCTGGAGGCTCACACTCTTCAGCAACTCTTTTCTTCCCTGTCCTGTTAATTGCATTTTGTTATTATTTTCTTTCCCTGTGAACACGGAAAGGATGGAAAAGTGGTCTACAAGGCAATTTCCAACCTGTTTTCCTATCTGTCTCTCTGCTCTGTACAAAGTTGTTTTTCTTAGGGAAAAAGGCTGAAGATAATTCCTTTAAGTGGCAATTAAGCTCCAGGTGGCTGCAGAAAACTGTAGCTTTCCCCAGTTCCTGCAGAGAGACAGCCTGAGCCACAGGTTTCCCTAAACCAGGGCATTTTTTTCCTGTATTTGTTTTGTGCCTTTTGATGATTGCAGCCCCACTCCTGCATGGTAGCCCAAAGTGATCGGAGCAGTGGGGAGAATGACAAACCAAGGATGCTCCATAGACTGGCTGTGCCCCCTTTCAGAAATGCACTGATTTCAAAGAGCAGGGAATAGTCTCACAATCCTCATTTCATCTCTTTGTGTTTCACTGCACCGCCTGTTTCCAAGCAGAGTCCAGTGCAGTGTCTCCTTGTATTCTGCTATGCTGGCAAATACTGGAAGGAGGCCTTTGATCACGTTGGACTGATTACCATGGGCTAATGGGAGAAACTTGCGCTCCAAGACTCAAAGTGAGTCTCATCAGCAGAACTGTGTGATCTGTTTGGCTCATTAGTTAATGAGGTTAATGAGGACACCTGTATGAGCTGTCTGATACGGGAGGGGACGTGTCTAGTGATAGTGATTGCTCAAATTGACACAGAAAATGACTGGCAGAGCTGGGGGCAAACAGAGCACAGCATGGCACAACTTCGCTGCTCCAGGTCTGCAGCCCCCCAACCACCCTTCAGAGCCAATGGGAACAGCTGTGAGCAGCTTAGGTTGGAAGTATTCTCCATTATCAGCAAGGCTCATGAACCTTCAGAGAGCTTGCTATGCCTCCATTTGCAAAGGAACGTGAGCCACTGACTCAGCAGGTCTCCCTTTCACAGACAGGCTCAGTATCAACGGCATCAAATAATGGGATGTTACCATTTCTACCCAGTTTTAATGATTTAACACCCCTAAATTATGCACCATTGGTGACAGTAATTTTCCCTGATTTCGGCAGGTGGACAGAATTGCAGTTCTCTCTGTTTGGTGTGCTAACACAATCAGAATTAATATTTTGTCTTGTCTGGCTTATCTTAGCTAGACAGTTGCTATTATTTCACCTACTCTGTTTCTCTTCCTCCTCCCTGCTATAACTAAAATAATTTGATTCTGAGCTATGCTTGGAGCAGGACTCACCTCAAATCCAATTTCAAATTTCTTGACTGGAATCTGAGCCCAGTGCTGCCAACCTCCACCACCTCCAAGCGCAGTCAGGGACGCGGTGGGATGGGTCAAGCAGGGAGAACACATTTCGTGGGTCGCTGCAGAAACCTGTACACAATCATACAGAGTACTGGGGCCTCTGCTTAGATTCAAGCTAGCCCTGAGCACAGGGAGTGAGAAACTGCTGCCCACCTGCCAGCGCGGCCCCTGCTCCTGTGCCCCGCGGAGATGGTGGTTATGTCCCTGCCGCTGTCTGCAAACGGGCATTTCTGTGAGCCCTGCTGCGTGGCTCTGAACGCATCTGTGCACACCTTGCTCAGTGTGTGCTGGCAGGCAAGCTGTGAAAGCAGGGATTTGCTTACTCACAACGCCGTCCTTTCTTTTTCTTGTGTGTTCCCACTCGTGCTGAATTACAGTCACCAGGGCCGGGCTCTGCCTCCCAGTGTGGGATGCTGTGTTGTGTTAGATTCTATACATATTGCATTGTTTGCCTTCTTTTTTCTCTTCCTCTCTCTGCTCATGGTTGTTTGTTTTCTCTTCATGTGTGGCATCAAAAGGACGTTTGAACAGGAGCTACCCAATGTGAATGAAAGGGGACGCAGCTTTTGGAAGATCCAACAGAAGCCTGAGCAGAACAGATACTAAATTATGAATCAGATGGAGATTTTTCTTACCTCTTTTCTCTCTTTATTTTTCCTTGTTTTTATTTCCTCCCTTCTGTTTTCTTAACCCTAATTAAAATGTGCTGGGCACAGAAGTGTAAAGATAGGGCTGGACTCATCACTTTTGTTTATGACAAAACCCAAGCAGAACAGAACTCAAAATGGGCTCCGGTTGAGTCCCATCTCCCCTCATAAAGACAGTAATAAATACCTGTCACATTGATTTTCCTTTCCCATGAACCCTTTGCTATTTGTTCTGGGCACTGTGTTCTTCTCCGAGGTTTCTTTTGCTCTAACTGTTCTATTATCTGTTGTTGTTAATTTGTGTCGAGTTTCTAATTGAGATCCTAAGAAGGAGTTTAAGAGGAACCCCCTTGGGAAGACATCTGACCTACCTGAAGAAAGAGAAAAAATAAAAGAAATAACCCAAGCCATTGAGGCCAACTACTCCATTTAGCTGGTGGAGCCATTTCTTTTATCAAGGGCTCTCATCTGCCCCAGGCTCAGTTCTCTTTCTGTAATTAGTTCTGCCTATGTGTTTTTAACCTCCACTTTATTTTGCATTGATTTCCTTACCCTGGGGGGCACCTTTGTCTGTCGATTCCCTGGGCCTGATTTCCCATTACCTGCAGAACCACCGGCACCATCAGAGATGCTGCAGGCCGTGGCAGGATGTGACCCCTTTTCTTTTCCCATCTACCTGCTGCTGCAAACAGCTGTGGTTTATCCTGGCCCAAGCGATGCAGTGCTGGGGTGCCGTGGAAGACGTCTCACCGCACACACAGCCGCCCGACTCCCCCCGAGGCTGCAGCGGAGCACAGCGCGGACGTGGCCGCGCCTCCCGCAGACAGCATAGCGAGCGCGCTCGGCCGGCCGCAGGCACAGCTCACCTGCCTTCTGCCCCCTGCCGGCACTCCGTGCACCGAGCGCTGAACCTCCCGCCCCCCGTCGGGCTGCTGCCGCAGGGCCGCACCGCAGATAGGCGGAATCCATTCCTGCTGGCTCACCGTTGCTGTTCCCCAGCCTCAGTAGATAAAGAGTTCTTATTGTTTTCTTAATGTCTCTTTGTAGTTTATTAGAGGCCTAGGAGGCACGAGGGGGAAATGAGAATGTGACTCAGAAATCCCAGTTCAGAACCACGTGCTTCCTTTGCAATCTCATTTGTAACCAGACTATTGTAAGTAAATTATCTGAGCCGAGTGGCTCTGCTGAAGCGTAAGGGCTGCGGAGAGGGGAGCAACGCCCTGCTGGGTGTCTCCAGATGCAAGCAGCTTAGCTCAGGCTGTTCAGTCTGCCCCTTTCTGCCCACGTTGGGATTGCTTTGGGAGGACTGTTGGTGCTGACAGCTGTGGACACAATTCCCACTCCAGTCCTGATGAAAAGGGCCCCTTAGGCTGCAGCGTGGGGCTGACTTTGGGCTCTTGACATGAAGATGGAGCGCGGTAAGGAGGTGCTCACGTGATGTCAGCTCTGCTCTCCTTGATGAAACTGCTGCTGGAGAGGCTGTGAACTGATGGCTCCACTCGTCTCACGTTTCCATGGTATTTCCATCACACCTGTTTCCAGGGACATCTAATAAATTCAAGCAAATTGGGATGAGGGATTATCAGGCATTAAGTGACGCTGCCGAGCCAAGCCTCCGCTCTGCTCGTTGTGATGGATTTCCATTTTCTCCCAGGGTCTGACTGCAACACAAAGCAGGGCAGGGTGAGGAGGTGGCTGCTGCCATGTCTGTGCCTGTGCCACGAGGCTGGGGCTGCTCCAGGTCCTGGCTTGTCTCTGGGTTAAGGTCAGGTCCTGTTTCTGTTGAAGCAATTTCATATCTCTCAGTGGGAGCTGGATCAAGCCTTCAAGGAATGAAACACCGCTTTAGTTCATACAAGTGAGTTCGACCTTTCAAAAGTCCCCTTTTAACCCTCCTATTCTGTTCAGGAATTGCTCTGAGTGTATCTATTGACTTTACATGGAAAGTGAACATATCTATGTAAAAACCCTGCTGCTGAGTGCTCCATAAAAGTAATACTGATGCTCCCATAGATGCTGAAGAAAAAAAGGAAGTTCTGCTTCTCTGTAAAACTAAACTAAAATTGTATTTGATGAGTACTATGAAATGTTTATAGATTTTTATTTTTTCCTACTTTGGCCAAAACATCTTTTTTTTCCCCACAAAGACCAGAGGCAGAATATTTACAGGGAAGAGGGAAAACACTTCTTTGAAAAATATTTGTGCTGGAAATCGTTGCAAATTTGAAAACCTTACAAATCCATCTCAATAAGTAATAGCAGAATTTTGGCAGCATGTGCAAAAAGAAAAAAAAAGAGAGAGAAAAAAATTCCTCCAAACTCCCAAGGATTTATGGTTTGTTTCAGAACAACAAACAGAACCTAAGTTAGCTTTTCTGAGTCCTTCCTAGCTTTAAGGTGAGAAGGAAGCACAACCCGTGCAGTCCTGTGGAAAGCAAATCCAGGTACCGCCCACCCCAAACCCTCTTCTTCCTCAGAAGCCTTCAGCTGCTGCAGCCGCTCTGCTGTGGTCACAGGCTCGCGGATCCTCCCTGAGATGTTGCAGATCTCCAGGTGGTGACGTCAGTTCCTTCCCTGGGTGAAAAGGTGAATCTGCGCAGTGGGAGGAAACAAATGGTGTGGGGTGAGGTTGGGCCCGTGGGGATACCTGCTCTGCAGGGAGGATCAGCTTGCCAGGCCTCACGAGAGCGATGCGGAGCTGAGCACAGAAAGCTGTCCTGCTTCTGAGCCGGTGCCTGGAAGGATCCCAGGGCACCTTGTGCTGCTCTGAAATGGCGGCAGGAAAAGGCCAGCTCTACCTAAGAGCAGCTCCCATCTTCTGTTCTTGCTGCTCGCTGCCTCCCGTGCTCATATCACGACAGGAGCTCATCGCTTATCAGCAGCGCCTGCCTTCAGCGCTGCAAACCATCGACCCGCCCTCCTCGTCCCGGAATGAGAACGTCTCCAGCAATCACAGAACGTCTCAGAATGGGATCTGGGGCTTGATTTGCTTTGTGGCTCTCAGCTTCATGTTTTCTAGGTTTTCTGCCACAGAGGGGGTACAGAAACGTCCCCCTCGTTTTTATTGAAAGCTGAGATAATCCGCGCCGCAGGAGACTGAGCACTGCAAAAGGCTTCCAAAGAATGTCAGGAGGTACCTCTGGACACTGCGGCCACGAGCAACCAGTTGTCTGATAACTCACAGCAACTGATTATTACGACATACTTAAATATTCACTAACCAAAAATGTATAAACTGTTTCTGTGTATAAGCTCCACAAATTACATGATCCCCGCTTCCTTCTGAAACCTCTTTCTTCCCTCTGAAGCTGCTATTTCCCTACCCTGCTATTCTCTCAGTCTTCTTTCTTTGTCCGTCCTCAGCCCCCGATGGCTTTGCTCTCTCCATCCCATGCCATTTGTGGCTGGGTCTGGAAGGCTTTCTCAGGACATTTGACTCATCCATCATTTAAGTAATCAGAAGGAAAAAATCCCAACAGTTTCCATCTATGAACATCCATAAAGAGAACCAAGCAAAAAAAAAAACCCCTCACCTTGAACTTCCTTTCCTGCTTTTCTTTTTGTTTCATTTGAGAATCTGACTTGACAGTCTTTGCTCTGGCAAGAGTCCCACTGAAGTTATTAAGGGCAAGAGCTTGTCAGGATTAAGAGGAGAGATTTTGAAATATCTGTGAGTGATAGCAATATCCCCAGATCTATTAGGCCGGATAAGTATTTGCAAAGGACATTAACCCTGGTGCCTTGAGCTAGATGCTCGCTGCCCCGGGGAAAAAGGAGATGATGATCCCAAAGGGGACCTGCTCTATACCTGCCCATAATATGGTTTTCTATCTCTTCCTTTGCAGAGCTGAACTCAGACCACTTCCTCTTACAGTTTCCATCTGACCATTAGAAACAGTGCTGTTAGAAATGAATGGGCAATAAGGAGCCTAAATGGGAGAGTGGATCAGGAAGGGGCCCTGGGCAGCCTGGGCTGTAGGGCACGCAGCCCACAGCAGGGATGTGGCTGAAGGTCTTTAAGGTCCCCTCCAATACAACCAATCTACGACTGAAATTCTGCTTCTGTGGCCTGCAGTGGTGGCCGGACTCGGGGGCTGTGTGTATTCCCAGCTGGCACAGTGGAGGACGGTTTCCACTTACGTGCAGGAAGCCACGTGCTGTGCAGGGATCCAGCGCTGCTCGTGCCATCAGTGCCGCCCAGGCCTGGCACCCAGCACACGCTGTGTGTGAGCACGTGGTCCCTCTTGTCAGGGGGAGATCATCGTCATGCGGATGTTAAAACCAGGTAAACACTGAAACAAATTTAAAACAAAAACAGCATTTTGGGGGCTGCGTTCCATTCCCACCACCCACCACCATTTATAACTAATTTATATACCATTTATAACTAATTGGGGCTTTGTTATATCCTCTCACCCAGTGACAGATAAATACTGAACTCCACTGGTTAACAATAATCACCCTAATTATGCCAAGATGACATTTACAATACAGGCAATTGCTAATCCATTACCTCACTCTGCTGAATACTAGAACGCTCAAATTAAAAGTTATTCACCCACAAAGAACAATGTTTTAGTAGCTGACACAGCTTAGTAAAGGAATTTATTAAGGTAATTTGCAGTATTCCCATAAATAAAACATTCTAGAGTTCCCCCGTCCTCCTCCCCCTTCCCCCAAAATAATCTTTTGTGATAAATCTCTTTTTTTTTTTCCCTTTCTCTCTTGTTGCGCAGTTAAAAGAATAATAATTGGAACTGCCAGACACGCTTAAATTTGCTTACCTGAAAGACAGCAGAGAGCTGAATGAACATCTCACCTGCCTTCGGGTTCTTCTCGGAGGGCTGAGATCTGGTGGTGAGCTGTGCAGGAGGTCACTGCAGCCAGAGGTCACTGCAGCCAGAGGTCACTGCAGCCAGAGGTCACTGCAGTCAGGCCTTCACCGATGATGGGGCTTTGGTGAAATCTGTGGGAAGGAATGAGGAAGCGGTGAGCAGTGCTGAGATGAGCTGGGCGGAGGATGGTGATCCAACCCGAATAACCAGGAGGGTCTGACCATCATCAGGGCGATGCTGAGGAGGCAGCCAAGGAGCTGTGGCTCTCCTGAAGCTTGGGTGTCAGTTCAAGGACAGGGCAAATGCGGAGGCCTCTGCTTAGGTGACATCCTAAAGCAAAGCCAAACAAGGAGCTCAGTGGGGCTGCCATGTAGCCCATCCCTTTGCTAGCAGCATTGGTGTGGGAGCAGGGAGGCAGCTGGAGTTTTTTCCAGCACCTGGAGGTCTTTTACTTTTAGTGTTGCCTTCCTGACTCATGTTCCAACATTAAAACACTCACAAAAGGGGGAAAAAAACACTCAGTTTGACAACCTGGAAAGGGAGGGAGTTCCATGGGAGCAAATAATAACAGGAAGGGGTTAAACTGACACACAAAGAAATCAGAGCTGGGTTTCATTGCATCCCCTGAGCAGCCCCTCGCACCTGGCGCTGGCAAAGCCTGTGCCAGCAGCAGATCCAGCCAAAGGATAGAGCAGGAAGGGATCTGGGGGATTTGGTTTTTATTGTTATCACAGCAGCAGCGGCCAAAGCTATTTGCAGTAAAGCAGCAAGTCACACCACGCCAGAGGCCCTGCTGGCACATCCCCACAGCCTGTCAGCCACCTGCAGTGCTCAGCCCTGCAGCCCCGGGGTGGGCAGCCCATGGGGAGGGGGCACAGGGCAGCGCCCGCCTGCTGCTGGCTGGGAGCCGGCCAGGCCTGCCTCGCTCTGTGCCACGCCAGCGCCATTCCAGCCCTGGCTGGAGCAGGGGAACTTGCAGCAGCTGGGACGGCACCGGAGCGATGCACACGCGGCCGTGCCCACACGTGCTCTGCACACAGCCGCTCTGCTTCGGCTCTCATGGCCAGCTTGGATGCTCCTGTCCGATGGAGACAGATCGCAGGAAGGCAGCTCTTGTAAACAAAGATCTGCAGGCCTTGTAATCACCGCTACTCCTCCTTCTCCACCAGCTCAATTAAGAGACAATGTTTTCCTCTTCACCCGCTCTGCTTTTATGTGCTCTGTCTCATGCTACTGTGTTTCCCCCCCCTTTCTTCTGCAGCTGAATGCTCATGGATCGGGCTCTGCTCCAGCACTGAGCTCCCAGTGCCAGGCACGCACCCAGGGCACGAAGGAGACGAGTTCCAGACCTGACCCTGGGAAAATGGGAGCTTTCTTTCCTTAGAAAAGGACTCTGCAAAGCAAAACTGAGTGAGGAAAAGGTGCTCCGTCAGAGAGAAATCTTTAAAATGCACTGAACCTCAGGTGGGGGTGCTTCTATTTGGAGAGAAAGTGGTATTAATTTGAATGAACTTTATTCTTTCCTAAGGAGGGTAAAGGAAGCCTGATTAGAGCCACTTGAGTTCTGACTAAGAGAGTTTGCTGGGGTGTTAATGGGCAGTAAAGGCGGCAAACAAAGCCGGGTACCGCGCATCGCAGCGGGGTTCAAACTTCAGCACTTCTGGTGATCTGAAAACTATATTTCCACATATAAACTGACAACCCAAGTTTGCACAGCACGCGAGGACAGAATCACAGCGTCATTAAGGTCGGAAAAGACCTCTATGATCATTCAGTCCGACCGCCCGCCTCCCACCACCGCCACCTTTTGTCCCATCTCTTGTTTTCCCCGCAGCCCCCAACCAACCCCCAGCCCAGCCCAGCCCACAGCTCTGCTCTCAGGCTGCAGCACTTCGGGGTGCCCCACTCTGCCCCCGGCCTTCCCTGGGCGCATCGATGGCTCCCAGTGAGGTCTGAGCCCAGGGCTGGTGCTGGGGCTGTGGGCACGGCTCCTCTCCATCTGCAGTCCTGTCCCCACTGATAAGGGAGAAAGAAGGCTCTGCCAGCCTGAACCCTTTGTTATTTACTCTGACTGCGAATCTGACTTTTGGTGGCGAGAAAGCACTACTGCTCGCTGTGTTTGACCCCACTTAGCCTGTGACATTAGCAATGCAGAAAATTCACAGTCCCACCAAAACAGGGAAATCGTAATTGCATCTCCACTGACAGATGCTGGTTGTTGAACTCTGAGGAGCAACAGGGGATTTTGTGTGCTCTGTTCTTAAAGGCACAGAAAGACGGAGCTCCTTTGTTCCTCTCTGACCTCAGTTACTTTCTGGCATTCCCATCTTGAGCCACACGCTCCTTTTCTGCCAGGCTTCTGCTTTCCGTGGGCAGTGCCTGGTTTTGACAGAGTGCACAGAAGTGATGGAAAAGAAAGAATGAAAGGAAGGAGGCAGAGAAGGAAGAAGGAGGGAGTGGCATTGAAACCAACAGTTCCTCTTCCTTTCGTTTTAGGTCAGAAAAAGTCTTCCCAACTTTACAAAAGGAGTATTGGGAAAAAAAAAAAAAATCAGTAAATTCATGAACATGCAGTTATTACTTAGCAGACAAATTACATTTCTTCCGAAATGTTCCAAAATGCATTCATTTTCAGAGTACATTACTTTCATAATACTGTGTGGAACATTAAATGAGAATTTCCCTGACTTGGCTACAGAGCACATTTTTATATTTCATAGTCTGACACAGAGCCCAGGGTAACTAATGAAAATCTTTTCGAAAAGTGACAATCTTGTCTAGCAGCCTTGCCTGTTGAAGAGATTGCAACATAAAACAGATGAGTGCCCTGCTTGACAGCTAATTGTGTCGGGCTTAATTACAACAAGCAGGATTTAATCGGCTGTGCAGCACAGTTTTTTAGGAAGGGGGAACCATCTGGAAGGTACCTCGCTCCCAGGCTGCTGGAGGGGCGGGCATCGCTGGATTTCAAAGACAGGGGAGCGACTGTGTGGATTTAAATGCAGCAGAAGTTCCTTCCTTAGTGTATTTCATTTGGGCTGTTTTATGAATTTCATAGATATTTATGCAAACCTGCGCACTGCTGCCTCGTGAAGACAAGGTTTTGGAAGCCTTCCCAGGCTCAATCTGATGAGCCTCATTCCTCTCTGTGGCCAAACCTCAATTCTGAGTGCCAGCTTTCAGTACCAGGTTGCTCCCTGTGCCCTGCACTGCTGCCTCGGGCAACGGGCCACAGTGCTGTGCTGCAGGCAGGGGAAGTGCTGCCGAAATGCAGCTCTGCTCGGTGTCGTCAGCCCACTCCTCACAGCCTGCCATGAGGTGCCCACTTGCCAGGAGCTGGACAGCTGCTCTTAAGTTGGCCTCGGAATAAAAGGTGGAAGTGTCCTAAGCTGTGGGTCTCCAGGAGTTCCTGGGTGCAGCAGCAAGGAGTGATGGAGGCAGGAGGCATTGTTACACCCCTCTGTGGGGCTGAACAGGGCCTGCAGGGAACGCTGCTGGGAGGGGAGTGCTGCACGCTGACCCTGGTGAGGCTGAGGCTCCTGCTGCATGCTGGTAGAACGGGCTGCTGATAACACACAGCTCCTGAGTGCTGCAGGCTAATGCAGTCCTTCATTTTCTGCCCTGAATAGATTTAATACCCAGCTATTAAAATACTCCTTTGTCATGTCAGAACACGGAAGAATGAAACATAAGTTCAAAGCCTTTGAACCACGACCAACAAAAGGCTCTTTTTAGTGCAGGAACCCTTTGGTGCCATATCCTGGACCTGTGGGCCATGGGTGCAGCAATGGGGCTGCTCTGCCTGGGGGCCAGCAGCAGGAATAGGGCCCGGCCCCACGCTGCCCTACAGCCCTCAGCGTGCGGCTGCTCATGCAGAGCTGCTGCTATTCCTGCCCACATGGCTCCCACCTGCTTCCCGACTTCAGCTGCTTGTTTTGCTTTGGCTCAGCTGTGAAGTTCCTTCACCTCACACAGAGTTTTTCTCGGTGTAATTGACTCAAGGCACCTTCCTCCTTCTTTCTTTTCCCCTGACTGTTTTATCCAGCCTTCTGCAGTCTGATCTCGCTGCTGGGCTGACTCAGCTCTGGCACTTCTCATCTCGGCAGCAGAGCAGCCTGGACCCCATGTTCCAGATGTTCCCCCCCCAGGGCAGAGGGGAGGAGCACCTCCCTCACCCTGCTGGGCCCGCTCTGTGCAATGCACCCGAGTGCCACCAGGCACGCTGCTGGCTCGCTGCCGCCTTGTTGGCCACCAGAACCCTCAGGTCCTTCTCTGCAGAGCTCCTTTCCAGCAGCTCAGCCCCCAGCCTGTGCCGATGCACGTGGTTATTCCTCTTCACATGTAGAACTCTACACTTGCACTTGTTGAACCTCACCAGGTTCCACTCTGCTCAGCTCTCAGCCCACCCAGGTCTCTGAATGGCAGCATGACCTTCTGATGGGTCGGCCAATCCTCCCAGCTTCAGATCATCGAGGTCCAGAGGGAGAAGTCCCTGCCTGTAGGAGGGGGGTTGGAACTAGATGATCTTAAAGGTCCCTTCCAACCCAAACCGTTCTACGATTCCATTCTATGATTCCATGACTGCCTTCAGTTGCAGATATCTATAGAACAAACTCTGTCATAGAACCGGGAGGAGAGGGGCTTGCAGCACCTGTTGGGTTGTTGCCTGGCATCGCCTCTTTCAAACGCTTTGGTGAGAGGCTGCCAGTGATCTGCCCTGTAGGGTTTGGCAGCCTCTCAGGATGGCTGTGGGCAGGCAGCACCGCATGCAGCACTGCGACGTTCCCAGACCTCTCCTATAACCTTGGGCAAACCGCTTGCCCTTGCCTTTTCTGCCCCTTTGTTAAATGAGAGGAATGAGACCATCTGTAGGAAAAGGCTTTGAGCTCTCTAGAGAAGCACCTCCTGCTTCTCACACACATTGCAAAACCTTCCTTCTGTTTCTTCCCCTCTCTCCTCTGTAATTTTCAAGCCAATAATCATTAGCCATCCCCCAACGAGCTCCCCTCAAGGCAATTAGTATCTATTATGCCCATTTTACAACTGCGAAAACCAAGAGGCAAGGTCAGCCACCAGCAGACAGGAAGGCAGCAGCAGGGATTGCAGGAGAGCAGCCCGTTTTCCATTCCAGCATTCCTGCTTTGACCACCAGACCTTGGCTCCTCTCAGAAAACATATCGGGGAGCGCCAGGCAGCACGCACTGTCCACAGCACTAATCTGCAGAGGACCACATTAATGCAATTTGATGTCAAGACGCCTTATCTATCATGAAGCAAAGAGGAAGATTAAAGGACTGGAGTTACAAGTGCCTTTTTGTTTGCACTAACTGGGTGAGCGTCTGTCTGGAAAACAGAGGCTTTCAATCTAAATTGCTGTCACGTTTGCCATACAAGAGTAGATTGGTCTCAGCACCCTTATTAAAAATACTACCAGCATTCTACAGCTGTGGCTTGAAGCTCCGCAGCTCTCAGTAACGAGGTTGCAAAGTGGCTGTTGAACACCCGATACCAATCACTGATTACCTTGGAGCAAACCTGAAGCATCTCCCAGGTTCAAGCAAGACCAACTCTGAGGACCTGGCCGGGGCTGCCTGCTGCTGCTGCACGTGGGTGTAAAGGAGGGTCAGAATACAGTCAGACCAGTCCTTACAACCACGTTGTACATTTGTGCATTATTATTCCAGAGCATCTTTGAAGCCATCAGAGAGAGAACAGGCATAGAAGTCTGGATTAAATTAAAAAAAAAAAAAGAAAAAAAAAAGAGAGAAATGGTAAAAAGGATGGGATTGGAGAAATGCAAAAAACAGAGGCAAGGAGGCACATGGGCAGAGGGTTATCAAAGGCTTTTGTTGTGTGCTTAATGATGCTTTGATCCCATAATGACATGGAGGCACACAAACATGAATATGGAAGGCAGGTACAGCTCGGATCAAACGTGCTTGGTGGTTTTTTTTGTTTTGTTTTTTTTGGTGCGTGTGTTTTCACCTGAAATGCATTCAAAACACGCTGCCAAATAGCGTTTGCTACGCTCGCCTCTCGTTAACTGGCAGCTCTGCTGACACTGCTGCAGCAGCAGAGGGAGGGAGGGGAAAGGGACCGCAAGTTTCCTCGGGGAAGAGGAGAAAACGCCGCACAGCTCAGTGTCCTGAGACCGCCCGGCTTCACTGCGAGCAGCAGCAGCCCGCAGATGGCAGTGGCAAGTTAAAATCCAGCCGGCTCCGCTCCCGCCTCGGATGGCAGCCCACATCTCCGCAGATCGAGCTCCTTCAAGACTGACAAAACCAACAACTTTTACCAGGCCTCGGCTGGTTATCTTGCTGAAAGGGAAATCTTCCCTCTCTGCTTTCCCTCCCTCCCCAGGCTCGCTCTGCAGCCGAGGCCACAAACAGCACTGCAGCACCGAGAGGTGCAGGGAGGCACCGGGAAGGGGCACAGGGCTGCACACCGCCAGCCCTGCACACCGCCAGCCCTGCACACCGCCAGCCCTGCA